>CM017562.1:13614722-14119700 GCA_007844125.1 Sinonovacula constricta
TATGTCAGCCACTTGTTATGTCAGCCACTTGTTCTGTCAGCCACTTGATATGTCAGCCACTTGGTATATCTGTCAGTCACTTGATCTGTCAGCCACTTAATCTGTCAGCCACTTTTTATGTCGGCCACGTGATCTGTCAGCCACTTTATATGTCGGCCACGTGATCTGTCAGCCAATTAATATGCCAGTCACTTGATATGTCAGCCACTTACGATGTCAACCAGTTAATGTCAGCCACTTGATATATTAACCACTTAATACGCCAGCCACTTGGTACGCCAACCACTTAAAACACAAACCACTTGTTACGCCAACCACTTTAAACGCTAGCCATTTGATACGCCTACCATTTTATATGTCAGCCATTTAGTATTTTAACGAGTAATTAACGAGTATTCTGGCTCTCATGGTTGATTAGAATTATTATTTACAGTTTACATCTTAAATCGTGATTGTAGTCAGAAAGTCCACTTCAGCAACAACTAAAACTATTACTACTACTTCTACAAGTACAAAAATGTAACTTCTACTACTACAACAACATTTTCTTCTCATTGCTTGCGTTTGTGAAACTCCCTCAGGAAGTTTGAGGTTAAAGTTCTATAAAACCGGTTTAAGCACACAGTCGGTCCATATTGCCGACTGACCGTTCCAAGGCGGTAACTGTTGGGTTTACTCTTTAGTTTATTGACTAATCACAGGTTTGTTCTAACTTCCATATTTGGCTCGCATGTGAATACCTTTGTCATGTGCCATTTCATTTCAATGTTGGTATACGTTGCTAAACTCATAGGTCATATTTCCTTATTCATTTAACAGAATAGATGTCAGCTACTTAATTTGTCAACCACTTAATGTGTCGACCGCTTAATCTGTCGACCACTTGATATGTCAGCCACTTAGTATGTCAGCCACTTTATATGTCAACCGCTTGATATGTCAGCCACTTTATATGTCAGCCACTTGATATGGCAGCCACTTAATATGGCTGCCACTTGATATGTCAGTCACTTGATATGTCGGCCACTTGATATGTCAGTCACATGTTATGACAGCTACTTGATCTGTCAGCCACTTGATCTGTCAGCCACTGTATATGTCGGCCACGTGATCTGTCAGCCAATTAATATGCCAGTCACTTGACATGTCAGCCACTTACGATGTTAATCAGTTAATGTCAGCCCCTTGATATGTTAACCACT
Source organism: Sinonovacula constricta (assembly GCA_007844125.1). Classification (NCBI taxonomy): domain Eukaryota; kingdom Metazoa; phylum Mollusca; class Bivalvia; order Cardiida; family Solecurtidae; genus Sinonovacula; species Sinonovacula constricta. Next base: position 13,615,925 of record CM017562.1, read on the forward strand.
TAATATGCCAGCCACTTGATACGCCAACCACTTAAAACGCCAGCCACTTGATACGCCAACCACTTAAAACACCAGCCACTTGTTACGCCAACCACTTAAAACACCAGCCACTTGTTACGCCAACCACTTAAAACACCAGCCACTTGTTACGCCAACCACTTAAAACGCCAGCCACTTGATACGCCAACCACTTAAAACGCCAGCCATTTGATACGCCTACCACTTAAAACGCCAGCCATTTGATACGCCTACCATTTTATATGTCAGCCACTTAGTATGTCAATGAATAACTAACGAGTATTCTGGCTCTCATGGTTGATTAGAATTATTATTTACAGTTGACATCTTAAATCGTGATTGTAGTCAGAAAGTCCACTTCAGCAACGACTAAAACTGCTACTATTTCTACTTCTTCTAAAAGTACAAAAATGTAACTTCTACTACTACAACAACAACAACTACTACAACAACGACTACCACAACTGCTACAAGTAATAATAATAATAATAATAATAATAATAATAATAATAATTAATAATAAAACTTTTAAATGGGCCTTTAATTTATAATTTAATGCACTATTTCATTTTTCTTATTATGTTTTATTCATTCTTTTTTATTGACTTTTCCGAAATTAGCTTCGAACTAATGGCTCCTGATAATTACCATTTCGATTCCATCGAGAGGTTGGGACAGTTCATGTCTGCAGCTGTGGCGAAACTTCCATGCTTTCCTGACGCTTGTGTCTTGACAAGTGTCACAAACATATTTGGTAAGTAGAAAAATATTTCTGACATTTGTCACAAATGTAATAATACAGTTGAAGTTTTATCTGACCATGTGAGTAGTTATCACAATCTTTACTGGCCTATGTCACAAATATGTACATAAACTACTGCTTGAATAATTGAATCACAAACTCAACAATAGCCAAAAAGAATAATTTCAATCCATGAAATATGGCAATGCTTTAACTACATAAGACATGGCCCAAATAATAATAATTATAGGATGAAGAATAAATAGAATCAGTAGAGTGTCATTCCACTGAAGTAGGATGACTGAAGTAATACAGTTATAGTTTTATCTTTGGGTCATTTGTGTCGTTGCAACAATTTTTTTCTGACATGTCACACATGTGTTTGTTAAGTACAAAATACTGCTGACATATGTCACACATGTCTTTGGTGAGTACAAAAATACTGCTGACATATGTCACACATGTCTTTGGTGAGTACAAAATACTGCTGACATATGTCACACATGTCTTTGGTGAGTACAAAATACTGCTGACATATGTCACACATGTCTTTGGTGATTACAAAAATACTGCCGGCATATGTCACACATGTCTTTGGTGAGTACAAAAATACTGCCGACATATGTCACACATGTCTTTGGTGAGTACAAAATACTGCCGACATATGTCACACATGTCTTTGGTGAGTTCAAAATACTGCTGACATATGTCACACATGTTTTTGGTGAGTACAAAATACTGCTGACATATGTCACACATGTCTTTGGTGAGTACAAAATACTGCTGACATATGTCGCACATGTCTTGGTGAGTACAAAAATACTGCCGACATATGTCACACATGTTTTTGGTGAGTACAAAATACTGCTGACATATGTCACACATGTTTTTGGTGAGTACAAAATACTGCTGACATATGTCACACATGTCTTTGGTGAGTACAAAATACTGCTGACATATGTCGCACATGTCTTGGTGAGTACAAAAATACTGCCGACATATGTCACACATGTTTTTGGTGAGTACAAAATACTGCTGACATATGTCACACATGTTTTTGGTGAGTACAAAATACTGCTGACATATGTCACACATGTCTTTGGTGAGTACAAAATACTGCTGACATATGTCGCACATGTCTTGGTGAGTACAAAAATACTGCCGACATATGTCACACATGTCTTTGGTGAGTACAAAATACTGCTGGCATATGTCCCACATGTCTTTGGTGAGTACAAAAATACTGCCGACAGTTGTCACAAATGTCTTTGGTGAGTACAAAATACTGCTGACATATGTCACACATGTGTTTGTTTAGTACAAAAATACTGCTGGCATATGTCATAAATGTCTTCGGTGAGTACAAAAATACTGCTGACATATTTCACAAATGTCTTTGGTGAGTACAAAATTACTGCTGACATATGTCACAAATGTGTTTGCTGGGTACAAAAATACTGATGACATGTCTCACAAATATGTTGGGGAGTATACAAACTACTGTTTGAATACAACAATGTTTTCATCTATCTTTGGAACATTTGTGTCCTAGCAACAACCCAATGTCTGTAAGTTATTTACATTCTACATTTCATTGACAAGCTGAAACATTGCGGAAACAATTTCTCGCGTTATGAATGTTCGTGTGTATAACTTGACATCTTATAGTCAATAGTCGCAGTAATAAACACAGCAATGAAAGAGGTCCAGGAAAATAACATTTGGTATAGTTTTATCCTGCCTACTTGACTTCTATTTTTTGCAACGAACGTTTGCAGCATTAGAACAATAAATAACCTGTATTATTTTGAAATTTTTGTGACTCAAACCACAACATTTAAGCCTGTCTCACACAGAAAACACGGCTTATGCGGTTGGCAACACGTGTAAACCGTACATACAACCGAACCAACCGTGGCCTTATCCGAGTTACACTCGGGCCATTCGAGTGTATCCGTGAAAGCCGTGTATGATTTTCAAAACTTTTAAAAAAACTGGCACGGATGCCATGTCCGTGTATGATCGTATTAGCGATCGTACAAAACCGTGAGAGACCGTGTGAGACCGTACGAGAGCGTATATACAACCGCACATGAAGTCCACTCCACGAGTGAGCTCAACCGTGTCAATATCGTATATACATCATATGGAATCGTGTGAAACCGTTCCTAAGTCCTACATCCAACACCCGGATTAACACTCGAACGTCACACGATCACCGTACGATTCACACGAGTGTAAACACGGTTTTATACGATCGCCATACGACCAATACGGGTTCATACGATCGCCATACGACCAATACAGTTCAAGTACGAATTATACATGGTCAAGTACGACCAGACACGGTCTCTACGTCTGTACAAAGCTCGTGTATGATCATACAGCACTCGGACACAACAGAAAACACAACTTCCTGCTGCCACACTGAAACAACAGTGTACTTGCTACATAATGCCTCCAAAGAAGAAGACGGTCCCCCAAAAAAATACCCACCATGGAAGATTCTCCCAGCGAGAATACAAAAAGGGCCACAAAGGCCGTCCGACCACTTCAACCTGTTGACCCTGTCGACCCTTATGAGCTGGAGGACCCGCTGGCATTTAGACTTATTATTGAATATGTTGCTTTTCTCTGAAAAATAGATATTATTGTTTACCTCTAATTGGTTGTTTTCTTGGTTATTTGTGGCCCGACACGTCTCACAAACTCCTGAAACAAGTCAGCATCAACACAGACGAAGTTCTTGTAACACCTGGGGTCCTCCCTGTTAAGTTCATGTAACAGAGTATCATATTGACCAAACATGACCCTTCTGTTGAGCCATTCTCTTGTCTAAACTTGCCTCCTTCTTCTTCTCTTTTGTTGGCTTGTTCTTGTCTCGCCTCACGCCTTCTGGCCAAAATAAATTTCAATGTCTATCAGTCTTATCATGATTTCTAATTCCCTTATTCTGTCATTTGCCATTTTTATAACTTCTCTATTGAAAGTTCGAAAATTTATGAAGCCAAGCCATCTAAACGAGTCAATTTATATTAAAACATACACGAATGTGTGATAATTCGAGCATAACTCGAACAAAAGTTGGTGGGACCGTATGCCCTGTAAATGTCTAGTTAATCTAGTAAAAGTCGTGTTTAATCGTACTAGACCGAAACAGACCGTACTAGACCGTACAACAATCGTATGAAAATCATTTGAAAATCGTGTTCAAACCGTGACAAACCTTGCATGACCGAGTATATCCGTGCTTTGTTCATGCTTGTGCAACATTCGAGTCTAAATCGTACTAACTCATCCACATGCACGGTTGGAGCTCAATACTCGTACCAGTCAACCCGTGTATAACCGAGTATACCGTATTGGAACCGTGTGCCTAACCGTGTTCTGTGTGAGACAGGCTTAGCAACAGTGTGATTTAATTTGATCATTTTCCTTTCCTCACTCCACCAGTGTGCCAACACAATTACTATGTGAATGAAGGAAGAACAGGATGTACCGAGGTATGCAGCAGTCATTGTAATGGATCTGGGAGAGGTGCCCGCTTGTGCGAGGGAGCCAATGGGAAATGTTACGGGCCCTGCAAATCCGGTTACGGGGGTCCCATGTGTGACATAACATGCCCAGCAAATTGCGAAAACTGCAAGAAGAACCTGCTGGATCAAGGTGGTAAGAGCTGCAATTTTATTTAAACCACTCATCACCAGCAGCGGATCCAGAAAATGTTGATTATATATATTTACTGCGCAAGCGTTGAATGGATCTTGATTCATACCCCACCCCCAGAAATATGTTATATATATATATATATACTGTATAAGTACAGTATATATATACTGTATAAGTATAGTAGGGAGATCCTTACATTGACCTAAGCAGTCAACAGACAAAATTTACTTTAAGCTCAGTATTTTACAAATTTACATGTATGATTTCTTTACAACGTTTTTACCTGGTTGGTGGTGGACCCCACATTATGAGAAGCTTTTTAGATGTCTAAAACAGAATAAGGAATATCTATACAATAGTATTTCTGTAGCTATGTTTGTAAATAATGTTGTATATTAATTGTAAAAAACACTCTGAACTGTTAAACTTTTACAGTTTTTGTTCAGTATGAACGGACAATTGCATATTTGTAATTATTGTGATAATTATCTGAAAATAAAAACAACAACAGCAGGCTAATGCACCGTAAATAAGTGCACTATAGTTTAAACATGAAGATTGTAACATGCCATGCATAAACATTTTGTAAAGTATAATTATAAATGACCTTAAATAATAATGAAAACACAGGGCTAACATGGTCACTTTAAACATTGTAACATACACTGTTCACAGCAAATACAATTAAATGTACAGTTGAATGGATCTAATTTGTCCCCAACATGTATGTACACGTGTTTATAAAACATTGAGGTCATACAAGATGAGCGTCGCACACAATGTTCACACATAAACAATATGGCCAAAGGTAAAAGGTGTATGAGACAACTGAATGTATTTGTTAAGTGGACACGATCTCTTTAAACGTTTTTACATTTCATCAGCTTTAAATGTTTCTTTGTAATGTAACATTATATCTATTGTCTATTGTTGCCACATATACACCAGTTAGCGCTCGCCATATGCCTACCGCTGAAAGGCGAGGGTAAACAAATCCATTCGTCGTCGTCGTCAGTTATTACTGTGTGTTGTTTAATAATGTCAAAGATACAGTATGTAACTCAACAGATAGGGTATGGAAAGATAATTCAATAACATTATGAAACTACGATCACTCTGTATTGTCTTATGAACTTGATTTAGAAAGAATGTATTAGTGTCTCTTAAAACAATATATACAGAATTGTCGTAAATAATGTATAAGTCAAAGGAACATCATAATTTGTAGACATTTTATATCTTTCTCAGAGACAGCTAAATATCAAAAGAAAATCAGAAAGTCCCAGCACAAAGAAAACAACGAACACAATTTAGCACTGTTTACAACATATACAAAAATTACACTAAAACATTATTGTTGTTATGTTGATTACATCCTGATAACCTCTAACTGTCTTAAGTCTGTGATCTTTAATTGAGGATAACGTTTGTATTTATGCGCCCAAATTATGCAAGTACAATATTATGTTACATGCGAACATGTTATCCATATTCGAACAAATTACCACTGTTCCCAATAACCGAGGAGTTCCAATTGATTTGTCGACCTCACATAACCAATATCTGTTGCTTTTGCATGCATCCATATCCATCCACAGATCTAGTTGAAATATATTTCATACATTGGTGATACGTCAATAGATAGTTTCCACATCAGTGAAGAGCCCTTACAATGGCAGCCATTTTTAATGGCAACTTCAATGGATTTTCATATGAATTGTATACAAGCGTTAAGTTTATTATCTTGTAATTTCTTCATTTGTGGTCCAAATATTACAAGCTATACACAATTGGAAAGCTGTTGAAATTCATAGTTTTAGAACGCGATATTTTTAAAATTGATAAATGCACAAGGAATTAATACACAGAAATAAATAAAATTATTGGCTCATCCTTAAACAAAATGAACAGCGAATCTTTTCTGGTTGTATGTTTTTAACCTTTATAACTATCAACATATTGTTTTGATATTTAAAATACTTCATAAAAGCTGTTAAATTTGATATAAAATTCAGTAAAATAGACTGAAAACTAAAAACAGCACATATTTCCCGATTTCGGCCTGTATTAGCTTCTGCCTTCAAAGATGGCTGCCTTAAACTGTCTTATCAGTGCCTATGACATCACATGGAAACTATCTATATTGTATATACATACATGTTTGTATTGCTGTTTCGCTACACACCGGTGTTATAGGTTCACCACACAAACTTATGGACTCACTCTTTCACTCAGCATCATAAATCGCAGCCGTTTGAATATTCATGTTTTAGAAATACACAAACTCCACCCCCTTCTAAGGACAAGGTCGAGAGCTTCGAGGGCATCTATAATTGTATGAATGAATTGTATGAATGAAGTGTATATCCTTGCGCAATTTGTTGCGTACTTTAGCAAAATAATCGCAATCATTTTTCAAGTTTTCTAGGTCCATAAAGCCAAAGTTCACTTTAATTTTCTTTACTAGCTCTTGCACTTATCCAGCTAGCAGGTTGAGCACTCCGTTTCCGCCTTTATTTTCATCTTGGCTAAAAAGTAAAACTGTTTATCAGCTTCTTTGCCTGATGTTTTGTTTACATTTTTGGTATAATTCTGCTTTTCATCCACTTTATCTGCCCACCACCATGTCCCTCTTTGCATCAATCTCCTCACAGCGATTACGTCACACGTTGCTACTTAAATAATGTACCGTCAAGGGAAGTAATTACTGCGGGGAGTATGTCTTTGCATTAGGAGAGAGTTGTGTGACCATTAGGTTCATCATTTAGCTTTAAAAATACGTCCTTTATTTTTCTCAAATGCTCTGATTATGATACCAACTTACCAGTGCCATACCGCAACTACTCAATCATTTCTGTTTCTTTTCATTTACTGCTGACGAATGTTAAGTTTTACAAGAATCCAAACGGCAAGCTTTGTCACAACCAGCATTGAAATAACACCCAGAATTGCAATAAAATTGTAACGAAGCTATTGCAATACTGGGTGCACAGTGAAACAAGAAGTCCATCAAACCCAGAATTGTATAAACTTAAATTTCAATTAAATATTTTATTTTTAAATCGAATTGCATCCGAACAATTACCAAAAGCAAAAGTTTGAACATCCAAAAGTAACATAATTTCATTTTTGCCGTAGGAACACTTTTACACGATATTTCTCTTATTTTTCACTTGCTACTGGCCGTAACCGACAAGTGCAAGAAATAAAAATATATAACTATATATTGGTTCTTTTTTCCGGAATAATATGTAAAAACATAAAAAGATCAAAATGAAATTCATCCGCAACGACTTTTTTGTCTAGACGTGAACATTAACCATACAATGATTTCCAAACGATATACTAGCTATACACTTGTTACAGCATAGTTTCACTGATCGTGTTTCACTTTCGGCTGTACTGTTGTAGTCACGTATAAAGAAGGTGCATTAACTTTTTTATTACGTAATCAATAAACTTTAATGCCTGTCTGTGTAATTTCGGTATACAATACTCATACTGTGAATGATTTTTTTTTTAAACTGGTTCTTGTTTACTCATGCATTTTAATCGCTTCACAAACCTTCTTAGACTTTATCCTTTCACATTCATACATTAGCGCGTACACGCACCCAAGCGAACACCTGCAGATACACATTTTTGGTTGTTAAATATTTTTTGGCCCTTTGCTTAACATAATAAACATAGACAATTTTGTAAATTAATTGTGTGAATGTCAACATTTATGTTGCTGTTTTGTAGCATTGTTTTTTTGTTATTTTGATACAATACATCGCTTGGAATTTGGTTGTTACCGAAAATGACGGCGTTGATGTAGAAAATAATAATTAAGAGAAACTGGCAGACAGACAGACAGACAGACAGACAGATAGACAGACAGACACACAGACAGGCAGAGACAGAGAGGGACAGAGTCAGACATATAAAGAGATGTATCCTAATATTATTTATAATAAAATATATCTTCATCCTTACTACATGTATATTTCATTTAAGGCTGGTAATATTATTGAGTTAAAGTAAAGCTGTTTTTATACACTGTTCAGCTAGAATGGATAATGTGAAATGAACTTTTCACCGATTTTTTCGACATCTTCTTGTAGAAAACTAACAAAACCAGTGAATATAGCGTTATAATGACGTGAGCTTTCAGACCCATTAGCCGTTGGAAACATGTTTATTTATAGGTTTATAGATTATTTATCAGGTTTTTTAAATAAAAAGAATGTACAAGAAAAAATTGTATGGTATTTTGTATACTAAATTCTGCTATACTTCTTCTAAATAACTGTTTAAAACCACACAACGTAAATGTCAAAAGTACAGATCATAAAACGCCTGTGCACACGAGTGTGTGAATTCGTAAAAGATGTGGTAGGATGTTTATAAAGTGAAAATACTCAATTATATTAAATATGACAACCTTGTGATAAATATATATTATAAACCATTATTTTAGCAAGACATACGAATTGATATCTCTATATCTGAACTTGCTGACTCGGTTACAGCCAGGAGCGAGTGAGAAAATTAGTAAGAACAAGAAATTGCGAAAAAAGTGAATTATTTTACTTTAGTATGCCCAAACGTGTATTTTAGTGATTTCGGGGCGAAATGTTAATTAAAGAAAATAATTTTCACAAAATAAATGTTTATTATAATTCTGGGTGTATGGCAATTCTCTTTTCACTGTGCAACCAGTTTTGCAATAACTTTTTTAAAATCTGGAAACTAATATATATGTATTATTAAATCATAATATGACTAAGCCTGTAATATATATTTGGTATAACCCATGTTTATCAAAATATTTGAATAAGTATAATTATGTCTCGATTTATTGTAATTCTCTGTTATGATAACGGTCCATGGTGGGAAGGAACTTAGAGAAAAAATTGCGAAAAAGTGCATCTGTGATAAAATATTTTTGATAAAAATGAATTATTTTACACTAGTATGTGAAGCAATTACTTTCCTAGTGATTTTGGATCAAAATTCTATTTGAAAATGAATAATTTATGCGAAATAGATATTTATTATAAATCTGGGCCTGTTGCAATTCTCACTTCACTGTGCAACCAGTTGTGCAATAACTTTGTTAAATTTTTTACTAATCTGTAAAGTGATATAAGCACATTATTATAGCACAGTATGTTTAAACCTGCGATACATATATTATATAAACCATGTTTTAGCAAAATATACTAATTAGTATAAAAAAGGACATAAGGACAACAGAAAAATTGATAAAATAGAATTATTTTACATTAGTATGTTTTCTTAGCGATTGCGGGTTGAAATTCGACATAACACTGAAAAATTTAGCCGAAATTAAAGTTAACAATTCTAGGTATATTGCAATTCTAGTTGCAGTGTGCAACCATTTTTGCAATAACTTTATTCCAATTTTATTGCAATTCCGTAAGTCATTACAAATTTGGTTGTTACAAAGCCTTGGCACATATGCTCTCTTCTTTTTCCTTAGCATTGCTGACAGCTATGTCACCAACAACAGGACGATGTTGTGTAACAAAATCTTTGCCCACAACAGTCTTGTTATCTTAATCCAATCTATGTGCAGCTGATAATGGTCCTTTGTTGCTGTGTAACCTTCAAGATAAACTGCCTACATTTCATGTCCCATACCTGCATCCAGGCTCTTCCTGGCTGTGTAAAGTTTTGGGTGGTGGAATCTCTCTGATATTTGTATTATATTATGTTAGGATAGATTCACTATTTGATTACATCCTTCCTTCTATTGAAGTGCTGCACTTTCAAATATCATGCAGTTATACTCAAAAGATTGTAAATAGTATAGAGATGGATTAGTGTTATTGAAATCTAACAATGTAGCTAAAGAAATAAAAGCCTGTTATCATTGTAGTAACTTGCACAGAATGCAAAACTGGTTTCTTCTGGGACACGAACCGATGTCGGGAATGTCAAGAGGGATGTACCGGAACATGTAATTCCAACAGCGGATATTGCTCTTGTAAATCCGGTTACTATGGAAATCAATGTGACAAGAAATGCTCCAACTGCATCAGCAACATGTGTAAAGATGACGGGGCGTGTATTGGTGAATGCGTGCCAGGCTGGGGTCATGTCCTTTGTGACCATCAATGTCCGGTGAACTGTGAATCGTGTAACAGAATAGACCTCAATTGTCAAGGCAGCTGCAAACCGGGATATACTGGAGACACTTGCCAAGGTAATAAACTAAATGTACATTTCGCATTTTAGATAAATTTTACATCTTGTGTGATTAATGCTGGATAAAAAAAAAAACATTTCGGGCAATCGATAAAATTTAGATGTGGGTGTTAGACAAGTGTCATTTTCTGTGGAAATCGGTTAAATTATGTTTGGGCAATTAAGTGCACTGGGAATTAAAGTAAAATAAGTTAATTACATTTTCTGGTAATATGTACATTTATTTAATTTATTTTATTGTATGTGGGGGTGGTAAAAGGCTAGGTTTAAAATGTATTTTTGTTTATATGGGTTATATATTCAATAGTCATTCTGTTTTAGTAATAGACAAAAGTTGATACAAATTTTGTTTGGGTACACTATAAAATATACACATGAATGTAATCGCTAGACAAAATAGAAATTTCTATTTGGGTGTAGTTTGAAATAACAGACATTCTGCATTAGTAAAAGAATAAAAGCGTATTTATTTTAAGGCGTAAACAACTAAATTCAATAGACAGATTGGTTAATAGGATTTACTACATTTAATAGACATTTGATTAATAAGATTTACTACATTTAATAGATAATTCAATTAATAGGATTTACTACCTTCAATAGACAATTCAGTTAATAGGATTTGTTATATTTAATAGACAATTTGGTTTAAGACTTACTAGTAAGCTGATGAAGCTATAATTAATAAGGATGAACTCCAGTTGCACTTTAAACTAATTGTGTAGTATTGAACTCGATTGAAGTGTATACGTTATGGTTTGGTTATGTAAAATAAATGGCTATTTACTCAATGAAACCATTAAGTTTGACGATTTTGACATATTTGTTAGCAGAAGGCTGTACAATCTACTAGCTTAATTGATTGGATAGTTGAAAATACATACATGTTTTATAGCAAGGCATTATAAACATACATGTAATTGTGACAAATGATAGGATACATGGGTTAGAGACCTTAGTTTATCTGAAGAGCAACATAAAGATATTAGTTTCTCAAATTGTTTGCAAAGTATATAAATTTTGAAACGGTTTTGATAATTTCCTTTGATCGTGTTTTCATTAATAAAGCAAATTTCTGTTTAGTTGGCCATGTATAATAGTATCTTTTCAAGTAAAGGGAGCGTAGTTGAGAAAATTTTGGACAAGTTAGTAAAAAGTGGTTTTCTGTTTCGATTTGGTTTATATTACAATTTCTACATAATCGTTCACTTCTAGCTGAATTACTATGACGACCCTTTTCTATGTTGATGCGACGAAACTCTAAACTTTGTTAACGCAACTCTATATCTTGGTTCGGTTATTTCATCTAAATATGTTTCATAGGTTAACGTCGTTTTGAATAGACTGTATGCGTGTAATCGATTGGAATTATTTATCAAGGATATCCAATTTTGTGTGAAAATATCAATAATTCGCTGTTTTTTAAAATCATAATTAATTGAGATGTTCAGTTGATTTTCCCAGATATACGATAGGCCTAAAGTATCTAACTCGTGTTTTATTTGGTACGCCCAATAATATTGAGCGCCTTCTCAAGGCTGCCATGCTTTTGGAAAGATTGAAGAGAGTGGGTCTGTTACAAATGTTATTTTAAAAATACCATCTGCTGTTTTGTCATCAGTGACATGTTAAAGTTTTTGGAATCATTATGTATCATCAATTTAAAATTATATAACTAATTATCTGTAAGGTGTAATAAACATAAAGAATTAACAACAAGAAGTACATAAAAAGGACTTATTTCAGATAAATTGACTGTCAGAAAGGAAAAAAAAGACCTAGCGGTCATTTTGGCAATCGTCATCTCCATTGTCTTCATTGCCTTGATCGTGCTGCTCTTCTGGTGTTACTGGTAGGTATTATGTCAATCGGAACACCTCGGATAATTCACGAATCATCTCTCGGATGTATGTAGGCAGTCGGATCATCTTGGCTATTTATCTAAATGGGACTTCTTTTGAGACAGACGTCAAAACAAAGATCGCAGTTCGGGTGACAGCTCACTGCAGTACGATGTCAGTAAAACTTCAATTTGTGGCGGCTTCAAATTTAAATCGTCCGATTTTTATTTACCCAGCACAGCTGTCAAACGATGGCATTGTTTATGTTTTGTGCGAACTACTTAGGCATATTCTTCTTCCGACTTCCGGCGAACAAAACGATCGTGATTTAAGCACGTATCCTTGCACCAGATACATCCGAGAGATGATTGTCCCGAGGACGGAATTACCCGAGGAGTTTAAATTGATTTGATCGTGCTGCTCTTCTAGTGTTACTGGTAGGTGTTATGTCCCTAAATTGATTTGATCATGCTGATCTTCTAGTGTTACTGGTAGGTATTATGTCCCTAAATTGACTTGATCATGCTGATCTTCTGGTGTTACTGGTAGGTATTATGTCCCTAAATTGATTTGATTGTTCTAATCTTCTGAGGTTACTGGTAGGTATTATGTCCCTAAATTGATTTGATCATGCTGATCTTCTAGTGTTACTGGTAGGTATTATGTCCCTAAATTGACTTGATCATGCTGATCTTCTGGGGTTACTGGTAGGTATTATGTCCCGAAATTGACTTGATCGTGCTGATCTTCTGGTGTTACTGGTAGGTATTATGTCCCTGAATTGACTTGATCGTGCTGATCTTCTAGTGTTACTGGTAGGTATTATGTCCCTAAATTGACTTGATCGTGCTGATCTTCTGGTGTTACTGGTAGGTATTATGTCCCTAAATTGACTTGATCGTGCTGATCTTCTGGTGTTACTGGTAGGTATTATGTCCCTAAATTGACTTGATCGTGCTGATCTTCTAGTGTTACTGGTAGGTATAATGTTCCTAAATTGACTTGATAATGCTGATCTTCTAGTGTTACTGGTAGGTATTATGTCCCTAAATTGACAAGATCGTGCTGATCTTCTAGTGTTACTGGTAGGTATAATGTCCCTAAATTGACTTGATCATGCTGATCTTCTAGTGTTACTGGTAGGTATTATGTCCCTAAATTGACTTGATCATGCTGATCTTCTGGTGTTACTGGTAGGTATTATGTCCCTGAATTGACTTGATCATGCTGATCTTCTAGTGTTACTGGTAGGTATTATGTCCCTGAATTGACTTGATCATGCTGATCTTCTGGTGTTACTGGTAGGTATTATGTCCCTGAATTGACTTGATCATGCTGATCTTCTAGTGTTACTGGTAGGTATTATGTCCCTAAATTGACTTGATCGTGCTGATCTTCTGGTGTTACTGGTAGGTATTATGTCCGTAAATTGACTTGAACATGCTGATCTTCTGGTGTTACTGGTAGGTATAATGTCCCTTAATTGACTTGATCATGCTGATCTTCCAGTGTTATTGGTAGGTATTATGCCCCTAAATTGACTTGATCGTGCTGATCTTCTGGTGTTACTGGTAGGTATTATGTCCCTAAATTGACTTGAACATGCTGATCTTCTGGTGTTACTGGTAGGTATTATGTCCCTTAATTGACTTGATCGTGCTGCTCTTCTGGTGTTACTGGTAGGTATTATGTCCCTAAATTGATTTGATCATGCTGATCTTCTGGTGTTACTGGTAGGTATTATGTCCCTTAATTGACTTGATCGTGCTGATCTTCTGGTGTTACTGGTAGGTATTATGTCCCTGAATTGACTTGATCGTGCTGATCTTCTAGTGTTACTGGTAGGTATTATGTCCCTAAATTGACTTGATCGTGCTGATCTTCTGGTGTTACTGGTAGGTATTATGTCCCTAAATTGACTTGATCGTGCTGATCTTCTGGTGTTACTGGTAGGTATTATGTCCCTAAATTGACTTGATCGTGCTGATCTTCTAGTGTTACTGGTAGGTATAATGTTCCTAAATTGACTTGATAATGCTGATCTTCTAGTGTTACTGGTAGGTATTATGTCCCTAAATTGACTAGATCGTGCTGATCTTCTAGTGTTACTGGTAGGTATAATGTCCCTAAATTGACTTGATCATGCTGATCTTCTAGTGTTACTGGTAGGTATTATGTCCCTAAATTGACTTGATCATGCTGATCTTCTGGTGTTACTGGTAGGTATTATGTCCCTGAATTGACTTGATCATGCTGATCTTCTAGTGTTACTGGTAGGTATTATGTCCCTGAATTGACTTGATCATGCTGATCTTCTGGTGTTACTGGTAGGTATTATGTCCCTGAATTGACTTGATCATGCTGATCTTCTAGTGTTACTGGTAGGTATTATGTCCCTAAATTGACTTGATCGTGCTGATCTTCTGGTGTTACTGGTAGGTATTATGTCCGTAAATTGACTTGAACATGCTGATCTTCTGGTGTTACTGGTAGGTATAATGTCCCTTAATTGACTTGATCATGCTGATCTTCCAGTGTTATTGGTAGGTATTATGCCCCTAAATTGACTTGATCGTGCTGATCTTCTGGTGTTACTGGTAGGTATTATGTCCCTAAATTGACTTGAACATGCTGATCTTCTGGTGTTACTGGTAGGTATTATGTCCCTTAATTGACTTGATCGTGCTGCTCTTCTGGTGTTACTGGTAGGTATTATGTCCCTAAATTGATTTGATCAAGCTGATCTTCTGGTGTTACTGGTAGGTATTATGTCCCTTAATTGACTTGATCGTGCTGATCTTCTGGTGTTAATGGTAGGTATTATGTCCCTAAATTGACTTGATCATGCTGATCTTCTGGGGTTACTTGTAGGTATAATGTCCCTTAATTGACTTGATCATGCTGATCTACCAGTGTTACTGGTAGGTATTATGCCCCTAAATTGACTTGATCGTGCTGATCTTCTGGTGTTACTGGTAGATATTATGTCCCTAAATTGACTTGAACATGCTGATCTTCTGGTGTTACTGGTAGGTATAATGTCCCTAAATTGACTAGATCGTGCTGATCTTCTAGTGTTACTGGTAGGTATTATGTCTCTAAATTGACTAGATCGTGCTGATCTTCTAGTGTTACTGGTAGGTATAATGTCCCTAAATTGACTTGATCATGCTGCTCTTCTGGTGTTACTGGTAGGTATTATGTCCCTAAATTGACTAGATCGTGCTGATCTTCTAGTGTTACTGGTAGGTATAATGTCCCTAAATTGACTTGATCGTGCTGATCTTCTGGTGTTACTGGTAGGTATTATGTCCCTGAATTGACTTGATCGTGCTGATCTTCTAGTGTTACTGGTAGGTATTATGTCCCTAAATTGACTTGATCGTGCTGATCTTCTGGTGTTACTGGTAGGTATTATGTCCCTAAATTGACTTGATCGTGCTGATCTTCTAGTGTTACTGGTAGGTATTATGTCCCTAAATTGACTTGATCGTGCTGATCTTCTAGTGTTACTGGTAGGTATAATGTTCCTAAATTGACTTGATCATGCTGATCTTCTAGTGTTACTGGTAGGTATTATGTCCCTAAATTGACTAGATCGTGCTGATCTTCTAGTGTTACTGGTAGGTATAATGTCCCTAAATTGACTTGATCATGCTGATCTTCTAGTGTTACTGGTAGGTATTATGTCCCTAAATTGACTTGATCATGCTGATCTTCTGGTGTTACTGGTAGGTATTATGTCCCTGAATTGACTTGATCATGCTGATCTTCTAGTGTTACTGGTAGGTATTATGTCCCTGAATTGACTTGATCATGCTGATCTTCTGGTGTTACTGGAAGGTATTATGTCCCTGAATTGACTTGATCATGCTGATCTTCTAGTGTTACTGGTAGGTATTATGTCCCTAAATTGACTTGATCGTGCTGATCTTCTGGTGTTACTGGTAGGTATTATGTCCCTAAATTGACTTGAACATGTTGATCTTCTGGTGTTACTGGTAGGTATAATGTCCCTTAATTGACTTGATCATGCTGATCTTCCAGTGTTATTGGTAGGTATTATGCCCCTAAATTGACTTGATCGTGCTGATCTTCTGGTGTTACTGGTAGGTATTATGTCCCTAAATTGACTTGAACATGCTGATCTTCTGGTGTTACTGGTAGGTATTATGTCCCTTAATTGACTTGATCGTGCTGCTCTTCTGGTGTTACTGGTAGGTATTATGTCCCTAAATTGATTTGATCATGCTGATCTTCTGGTGTTACTGGTAGGTATTATGTCCCTTAATTGACTTGATCATGCTGATCTTCTGGTGTTACTGGTAGGTATTATGTCCCTAAATTGACTTGATCATGCTGATCTTCTGGGGTTACTTGTAGGTATAATGTCCCTAAATTGACTTGATCATGCTGATCTTCTGGTGTTACTGGTAGGTATTATGTCCCTAAATTGACTTGATCATGCTGATCTTCTGGGGTTACTTGTAGGTATAATGTCCCTTAATTGACTTGATCATGCTGATCTTCCAGTGTTACTGGTAGGTATTATGCCCCTAAATTGACTTGATCGTGCTGATCTTCTGGTGTTACTGGTAGATATTATGTCCCTAAATTGACTTGAACATGCTGATCTTCTGGTGTTACTGGTAGGTATAATGTCCCTAAATTGACTAGATCGTGCTGATCTTCTAGTGTTACTGGTAGGTATTATGTCTCTAAATTGACTAGATCGTGCTGATCTTCTAGTGTTACTGGTAGGTATAATGTCCCTAAATTGACTTGATCATGCTGCTCTTCTGGTGTTACTGGTAGGTATTATGTCCCTAAATTGACTAGATCGTGCTGATCTTCTAGTGTTACTGGTAGGTATAATGTCCCTAAATTGACTTGATCATGCTGATCTTCTAGTGTTACTGGTAGGTATTATGTCCCTAAATTGACTTGATCGTGCTGATCTTCTGGTGTTACTGGTAGGTATTATGTCCGTAAATTGACTTGAACATGCTGATCTTCTGGTGTTACTGGTAGGTATAATGTCCCTTAATTGACTTGATCATGCTGATCTTCCAGTGTTATTGGTAGGTATTATGCCCCTAAATTGACTTGATCGTGCTGATCTTCTGGTGTTACTGGTAGGTATTATGTCCCTAAATTGACTTGAACATGCTGATCTTCTGGTGTTACTGGTAGGTATTATGTCCCTTAATTGACTTGATCGTGCTGCTCTTCTGGTGTTACTGGTAGGTATTATGTCCCTAAATTGATTTGATCATGCTGATCTTCTGGTGTTACTGGTAGGTATTATGTCCCTTAATTGACTTGATCGTGCTGATCTTCTGGTGTTACTGGTAGGTATTATGTCCCTGAATTGACTTGATCGTGCTGATCTTCTAGTGTTACTGGTAGGTATTATGTCCCTAAATTGACTTGATCGTGCTGATCTTCTGGTGTTACTGGTAGGTATTATGTCCCTAAATTGACTTGATCGTGCTGATCTTCTGGTGTTACTGGTAGGTATTATGTCCCTAAATTGACTTGATCGTGCTGATCTTCTAGTGTTACTGGTAGGTATAATGTTCCTAAATTGACTTGATAATGCTGATCTTCTAGTGTTACTGGTAGGTATTATGTCCCTAAATTGACTAGATCGTGCTGATCTTCTAGTGTTACTGGTAGGTATAATGTCCCTAAATTGACTTGATCATGCTGATCTTCTAGTGTTACTGGTAGGTATTATGTCCCTAAATTGACTTGATCATGCTGATCTTCTGGTGTTACTGGTAGGTATTAGGTCCCTGAATTGACTTGATCATGCTGATCTTCTAGTGTTACTGGTAGGTATTATGTCCCTGAATTGACTTGATCATGCTGATCTTCTGGTGTTACTGGTAGGTATTATGTCCCTGAATTGACTTGATCATGCTGATCTTCTAGTGTTACTGGTAGGTATTATGTCCCTAAATTGACTTGATCGTGCTGATCTTCTGGTGTTACTGGTAGGTATTATGTCCGTAAATTGACTTGAACATGCTGATCTTCTGGTGTTACTGGTAGGTATAATGTCCCTTAATTGACTTGATCATGCTGATCTTCCAGTGTTATTGGTAGGTATTATGCCCCTAAATTGACTTGATCGTGCTGATCTTCTGGTGTTACTGGTAGGTATTATGTCCCTAAATTGACTTGAACATGCTGATCTTCTGGTGTTACTGGTAGGTATTATGTCCCTTAATTGACTTGATCGTGCTGCTCTTCTGGTGTTACTGGTAGGTATTATGTCCCTAAATTGATTTGATCAAGCTGATCTTCTGGTGTTACTGGTAGGTATTATGTCCCTTAATTGACTTGATCGTGCTGATCTTCTGGTGTTAATGGTAGGTATTATGTCCCTAAATTGACTTGATCATGCTGATCTTCTGGGGTTACTTGTAGGTATAATGTCCCTTAATTGACTTGATCATGCTGATCTACCAGTGTTACTGGTAGGTATTATGCCCCTAAATTGACTTGATCGTGCTGATCTTCTGGTGTTACTGGTAGATATTATGTCCCTAAATTGACTTGAACATGCTGATCTTCTGGTGTTACTGGTAGGTATAATGTCCCTAAATTGACTAGATCGTGCTGATCTTCTAGTGTTACTGGTAGGTATTATGTCTCTAAATTGACTAGATCGTGCTGATCTTCTAGTGTTACTGGTAGGTATAATGTCCCTAAATTGACTTGATCATGCTGCTCTTCTGGTGTTACTGGTAGGTATTATGTCCCTAAATTGACTAGATCGTGCTGATCTTCTAGTGTTACTGGTAGGTATAATGTCCCTAAATTGACTTGATCGTGCTGATCTTCTGGTGTTACTGGTAGGTATTATGTCCCTGAATTGACTTGATCGTGCTGATCTTCTAGTGTTACTGGTAGGTATTATGTCCCTAAATTGACTTGATCGTGCTGATCTTCTGGTGTTACTGGTAGGTATTATGTCCCTAAATTGACTTGATCGTGCTGATCTTCTAGTGTTACTGGTAGGTATTATGTCCCTAAATTGACTTGATCGTGCTGATCTTCTAGTGTTACTGGTAGGTATAATGTTCCTAAATTGACTTGATCATGCTGATCTTCTAGTGTTACTGGTAGGTATTATGTCCCTAAATTGACTAGATCGTGCTGATCTTCTAGTGTTACTGGTAGGTATAATGTCCCTAAATTGACTTGATCATGCTGATCTTCTAGTGTTACTGGTAGGTATTATGTCCCTAAATTGACTTGATCATGCTGATCTTCTGGTGTTACTGGTAGGTATTATGTCCCTGAATTGACTTGATCATGCTGATCTTCTAGTGTTACTGGTAGGTATTATGTCCCTGAATTGACTTGATCATGCTGATCTTCTGGTGTTACTGGAAGGTATTATGTCCCTGAATTGACTTGATCATGCTGATCTTCTAGTGTTACTGGTAGGTATTATGTCCCTAAATTGACTTGATCGTGCTGATCTTCTGGTGTTACTGGTAGGTATTATGTCCCTAAATTGACTTGAACATGTTGATCTTCTGGTGTTACTGGTAGGTATAATGTCCCTTAATTGACTTGATCATGCTGATCTTCCAGTGTTATTGGTAGGTATTATGCCCCTAAATTGACTTGATCGTGCTGATCTTCTGGTGTTACTGGTAGGTATTATGTCCCTAAATTGACTTGAACATGCTGATCTTCTGGTGTTACTGGTAGGTATTATGTCCCTTAATTGACTTGATCGTGCTGCTCTTCTGGTGTTACTGGTAGGTATTATGTCCCTAAATTGATTTGATCATGCTGATCTTCTGGTGTTACTGGTAGGTATTATGTCCCTTAATTGACTTGATCATGCTGATCTTCTGGTGTTACTGGTAGGTATTATGTCCCTAAATTGACTTGATCATGCTGATCTTCTGGGGTTACTTGTAGGTATAATGTCCCTAAATTGACTTGATCATGCTGATCTTCTGGTGTTACTGGTAGGTATTATGTCCCTAAATTGACTTGATCATGCTGATCTTCTGGGGTTACTTGTAGGTATAATGTCCCTTAATTGACTTGATCATGCTGATCTTCCAGTGTTACTGGTAGGTATTATGCCCCTAAATTGACTTGATCGTGCTGATCTTCTGGTGTTACTGGTAGATATTATGTCCCTAAATTGACTTGAACATGCTGATCTTCTGGTGTTACTGGTAGGTATAATGTCCCTAAATTGACTAGATCGTGCTGATCTTCTAGTGTTACTGGTAGGTATTATGTCTCTAAATTGACTAGATCGTGCTGATCTTCTAGTGTTACTGGTAGGTATAATGTCCCTAAATTGACTTGATCATGCTGCTCTTCTGGTGTTACTGGTAGGTATTATGTCCCTAAATTGACTAGATCGTGCTGATCTTCTAGTGTTACTGGTAGGTATAATGTCCCTAAATTGACTTGATCATGCTGATCTTCTAGTGTTACTGGTAGGTATTATGTCCCTAAATTGACTTGATCGTGCTGATCTTCTGGTGTTACTGGTAGGTATTATGTCCGTAAATTGACTTGAACATGCTGATCTTCTGGTGTTACTGGTAGGTATAATGTCCCTTAATTGACTTGATCATGCTGATCTTCCAGTGTTATTGGTAGGTATTATGCCCCTAAATTGACTTGATCGTGCTGATCTTCTGGTGTTACTGGTAGGTATTATGTCCCTAAATTGACTTGAACATGCTGATCTTCTGGTGTTACTGGTAGGTATTATGTCCCTTAATTGACTTGATCGTGCTGCTCTTCTGGTGTTACTGGTAGGTATTATGTCCCTAAATTGATTTGATCATGCTGATCTTCTGGTGTTACTGGTAGGTATTATGTCCCTTAATTGACTTGATCGTGCTGATCTTCTGGTGTTACTGGTAGGTATTATGTCCCTGAATTGACTTGACCGTGCTGATCTTCTAGTGTTACTGGTAGGTATTATGTCCCTAAATTGACTTGATCGTGCTGATCTTCTGGTGTTACTGGTAGGTATTATGTCCCTAAATTGACTTGATCGTGCTGATCTTCTGGTGTTACTGGTAGGTATTATGTCCCTAAATTGACTTGATCGTGCTGATCTTCTAGTGTTACTGGTAGGTATAATGTTCCTAAATTGACTTGATAATGCTGATCTTCTAGTGTTACTGGTAGGTATTATGTCCCTAAATTGACTAGATCGTGCTGATCTTCTAGTGTTACTGGTAGGTATAATGTCCCTAAATTGACTTGATCATGCTGATCTTCTAGTGTTACTGGTAGGTATTATGTCCCTAAATTGACTTGATCATGCTGATCTTCTGGTGTTACTGGTAGGTATTATGTCCCTGAATTGACTTGATCATGCTGATCTTCTAGTGTTACTGGTAGGTATTATGTCCCTGAATTGACTTGATCATGCTGATCTTCTGGTGTTACTGGTAGGTATTATGTCCCTGAATTGACTTGATCATGCTGATCTTCTAGTGTTACTGGTAGGTATTATGTCCCTAAATTGACTTGATCGTGCTGATCTTCTGGTGTTACTGGTAGGTATTATGTCCGTAAATTGACTTGAACATGCTGATCTTCTGGTGTTACTGGTAGGTATTATGTCCCTTAATTGACTTGATCATGCTGATCTTCCAGTGTTATTGGTAGGTATTATGCCCCTAAATTGACTTGATCGTGCTGATCTTCTGGTGTTACTGGTAGGTATTATGTCCCTAAATTGACTTGAACATGCTGATCTTCTGGTGTTACTGGTAGGTATTATGTCCCTTAATTGACTTGATCGTGCTGCTCTTCTGGTGTTACTGGTAGGTATTATGTCCCTAAATTGATTTGATCATGCTGATCTTCTGGTGTTACTGGTAGGTATTATGTCCCTTAATTGACTTGATCGTGCTGATCTTCTGGTGTTAATGGTAGGTATTATGTCCCTAAATTGACTTGATCATGCTGATCTTCTGGGGTTACTTGTAGGTATAATGTCCCTTAATTGACTTGATCATGCTGATCTACCAGTGTTACTGGTAGGTATTATGCCCCTAAATTGACTTGATCGTGCTGATCTTCTGGTGTTACTGGTAGATATTATGTCCCTAAATTGACTTGAACATGCTGATCTTCTGGTGTTACTGGTAGGTATAATGTCCCTAAATTGACTAGATCGTGCTGATCTTCTAGTGTTACTGGTAGGTATTATGTCTCTAAATTGACTAGATCGTGCTGATCTTCTAGTGTTACTGGTAGGTATAATGTCCCTAAATTGACTTGATCATGCTGCTCTTCTGGTGTTACTGGTAGGTATTATGTCCCTAAATTGACTAGATCGTGCTGATCTTCTAGTGTTACTGGTAGGTATAATGTCCCTAAATTGACTTGATCGTGCTGATCTTCTGGTGTTACTGGTAGGTATTATGTCCCTGAATTGACTTGATCGTGCTGATCTTCTAGTGTTACTGGTAGGTATTATGTCCCTAAATTGACTTGATCGTGCTGATCTTCTGGTGTTACTGGTAGGTATTATGTCCCTAAATTGACTTGATCGTGCTGATCTTCTAGTGTTACTGGTAGGTATTATGTCCCTAAATTGACTTGATCGTGCTGATCTTCTAGTGTTACTGGTAGGTATAATGTTCCTAAATTGACTTGATCATGCTGATCTTCTAGTGTTACTGGTAGGTATTATGTCCCTAAATTGACTAGATCGTGCTGATCTTCTAGTGTTACTGGTAGGTATAATGTCCCTAAATTGACTTGATCATGCTGATCTTCTAGTGTTACTGGTAGGTATTATGTCCCTAAATTGACTTGATCATGCTGATCTTCTGGTGTTACTGGTAGGTATTATGTCCCTGAATTGACTTGATCATGCTGATCTTCTAGTGTTACTGGTAGGTATTATGTCCCTGAATTGACTTGATCATGCTGATCTTCTGGTGTTACTGGAAGGTATTATGTCCCTGAATTGACTTGATCATGCTGATCTTCTAGTGTTACTGGTAGGTATTATGTCCCTAAATTGACTTGATCGTGCTGATCTTCTGGTGTTACTGGTAGGTATTATGTCCCTAAATTGACTTGAACATGTTGATCTTCTGGTGTTACTGGTAGGTATAATGTCCCTTAATTGACTTGATCATGCTGATCTTCCAGTGTTATTGGTAGGTATTATGCCCCTAAATTGACTTGATCGTGCTGATCTTCTGGTGTTACTGGTAGGTATTATGTCCCTAAATTGACTTGAACATGCTGATCTTCTGGTGTTACTGGTAGGTATTATGTCCCTTAATTGACTTGATCGTGCTGCTCTTCTGGTGTTACTGGTAGGTATTATGTCCCTAAATTGATTTGATCATGCTGATCTTCTGGTGTTACTGGTAGGTATTATGTCCCTTAATTGACTTGATCATGCTGATCTTCTGGGGTTACTTGTAGGTATAATGTCCCTTAATTGACTTGATCATGCTGATCTTCCAGTGTTACTGGTAGGTATTATGCCCCTAAATTGACTTGATCGTGCTGATCTTCTGGTGTTACTGGTAGATATTATGTCCCTAAATTGACTTGAACATGCTGATCTTCTGGTGTTACTGGTAGGTATAATGTCCCTAAATTGACTAGATCGTGCTGATCTTCTAGTGTTACTGGTAGGTATTATGTCTCTAAATTGACTAGATCGTGCTGATCTTCTAGTGTTACTGGTAGGTATAATGTCCCTAAATTGACTTGATCATGCTGCTCTTCTGGTGTTACTGGTAGGTATTATGTCCCTAAATTGACTAGATCGTGCTGATCTTCTAGTGTTACTGGTAGGTATAATGTCCCTAAATTGACTTGATCATGCTGATCTTCTAGTGTTACTGGTAGGTATTATGTCCCTAAATTGACTTGATCATGCTGCTCTTCTGAGGTTACTGGTAGGTATAATGTCCCTAAATTGACTTGATCATGCTGATCTTCTGGTGTTACTGGTAGGTATACTGTCCCTAAATTGACTTGATCATGCTGATCTTGTAGTGTTACTGGTAGGTATTATGTCCCTAAATTGACTTGATCGTGCTGATCTTCTAGTGTTACTGGTAGGTATTATGTCCCTAAATTGACTAGATCGTGCTGATCTTCTAGTGTTACTGGTAGGTATAATGTCCCTAAATTGACTTGATCATGCTGCTTTTCTGGTGTTACTGGTAGGTATTATGTCCCTAAATTGACTTGATCATGCTGATCTTCTAGTGTTACTGGTAGGTATTATGTCGCTAAATTGACTTGATCATGCTGCTCTTCTAATGTTACTGGTAGGTATTATGTCCCTAAATTGACTTGATCATGCTGATCTTCTAGTGTTACTGGTAGGTATTATGTCCCTGAATTGACTTGATCATGCTGCTCTTCTAGTGTTACTGGTAGGTATTATGTCCCTAAATTGACTTGATCGTGCTGATCTTCTGGTGTTACTGGTAGGTATTATGTCCCTAAATTGACTTGATCATGCTGATCTTCTGGTGTTACTGGTAGGTATTATGTCCCTAAATTGACTTGATCATGCTGATCTTCTGGTGTTACTGGTAGGTATTATGTCCCTAAATTGACTTGATCATGCTGCTCTTCTGGTGTTACTGGTAGGTATTATGTCCCTAAATTGATTTGATCGTGCTGATCTTCTGGTGTTACTGGTAGGTATACTGTCCCTAAATTTACTTGATCATGCTGCTCTTCTGAGGTTACTGGTAGGTATTATGTCCCTAAATTGACTTGATCATGCTGATCTTCTAGTGTTACTGGTAGGTATTATGTCTCTGAATTGACTAGATCGTGCTGATCTTCTGGTGTTACTGGTAGGTATTATGTCCCTAAATTGACTAGATCATGCTGATCTTCTAGTGTTACTGGTAGGTATTATGTCCCTAAATTGACTTGATCGTGCTGATCTTCTGGTGTTACTGGTAGGCATTATGTCCCTAAATTGACTTGATCGTGCTGATCTTCTGAGGTTACTGGTAGGCATTATGTCCCTAAATTGACTTGATCATGCTGATCACCTGAGGTTACTGGTAGGTATTATGTCCCTAAATTGACTTGATCATGCTGATCTTCTGGTGTTACTGGTAGGCATTATGTCCCTAAATTGACTTGATCGTGCTGATCTTCTGAGGTTACTGGTAGGCATTATGTCCCTAAATTGACTTGATCGTGCTGATCTTCTGGTGTTACTGGTAGGTATTATGTCCCTAAATTGACTTGATCATGCTGATCACCTGAGGTTACTGGTAGGTATTATGTCCCTAAATTGACTTGATCATGCTGATCTTCTGGTGTTACTGGTAGGTATTATGTCCCTAAATTGATTTGATTGTTCTAATCTTCTGGTATCAATGATGCATTAGCCCTTAAAATTATTTGATTGTGCTGATCTTCTGTTACTGGAGTTATTTTAAAGCACGACTGGCTTACTCCTGTCCTTATAAAGATCACCGGTCAAGAACATAAATTAGCTGAAGACAATTCATTAAATTATAAGTACCGGTTAACATTTTTTCTTTCTTACAAATTACCGTAGTCCAAATAAATATTCATATCAGTTTATAACAGATATGATATTCTTGCTTAAAGGTCAGGATTCAGTTAAAACCTTCCATTGTGACTTTTATTTAACAGAACTTAACTTCCAAACTCCCATCACAAGCAAGATAAATTTAGATCTAGTAAATACGAATTATAATATTGAGAAGAAGGAGAATAATGATGATGATCAAACATGATGATGATGATGATGATGATGATGATGATGATGATGACAGTGATTTTGATGATGATCATGATTATGGTTGCAGGAGAAGGAAACAGAGTGGAGAGTATACAACATCAGAACATGAGTATATGACCCCTGTGAAAGATGAACCGGCACATGCGGAAGCTGCGGTTCCATCCAACATGATTCCAGCTGAATCTCATGGTAGTCATACACAGTTAGCTTTTGAAAAACACCACACTCACAATTCAGAATAAGTTAAGTACTTACTACCGGTACTGGAGGCCCCGGGTTCGATCTCAGGCCGCGACACACAGTAGTCATTAAAATGGTAGTGGTGTAGCTCCCTTGCTAACGCTCAAGCAAATATAAGGCTAGATCCTCGACTGGTTGGCCTTGTGTCAGGATAATGTGACTGTGTGTGGTATCATGCCAGGTGTTCACGGCATACTATACACAGTGAAGGCATCACTATATCTGCTTCAGGTGGACACAATCTCCAGATAACTGAAATACTGTTTGTGGGACGATAAAAAAAATAAATAACTTACTTGGCATTGATGTCTTGACTCTTAAAACACACTTTGAAACAAACACATGACATAATGGTAATCATTTGTGGATTGAATCTACTTTTTATTAAAACGTTATTTTATTATTTATGTTTGTATTTAAAAAGAAAGAACATTTTGTCCCCACAGATCATGTTATGCCATAATTTCATTTGCAATTGTTTGCTTGTTGTAGTTTTTTCAAGAAAGGTTAAAAACAAGTTATTGTTATTGTCACTTTTCTGTAAATTCAAAGGGTATATAAAATCACAATAAAAGACTTTTAATGTTTTAGTTGAGATAACAGTACCCAGGTTATATATATATCATATTTACCTCAACACATGTCTTTGTATAAATTATACTTCAATAATGTAATGAACAGTTAAAGCATTATGGAGCCAGTTTGTCATCCATACATGATGCACAGACACAGATGATCTCTACCACATACTATGTAGGTTGTTAGGCCACCTATTTTCCCGGTAACATTTTTTACACATGTTATGTAGTCACACAAAATGCAGTTCCAATCTTTTCAAAGTAGACAAGTTTCAAACAGGTTTATTGACTTGAAAAAAAAATGTTATAATGAATTATGATTTTGGTACTCCCAACATCAAAATAAAACATGTATATATTCTTAAGGCTGATGCCAGTAGTTAATATAAATTGGTTTGAAAAATAAGCCTTTTCACTGGAAAGAGCTCAAATTCTGGATGATTAATAAGGCAGCCACTAAATTTTAAAATTGAAGCATCTGATTGTACAAACATGTAAACCAAACAGTTACAAAAAAGTTCTTATAGACAGGTGATGATATTAAGATTATAATCTAATTTTGTTTTTTTATGCAAATTAAAAGTGTAACCATCTGTGTATAGACCACTTTAAAACTGTATTACACAGATATGTGAGCATTTGTATGATATATTGCACACACTGTTTTGCCAGACCTGATAGATATGGATGATATAAGACCCATCACTGTTGTGTATGCTGGACCTGACAAAACCGGGCTTGAAAGTGAAGCATTGCTGCAAAATGATCTTGACGACCACAGTACGTAGCCATTTGCATAGGAACCAATGCTACAATACTGTTTGAATTGTCATTTAGTATAAAAGTTTCGGTAATTATAA
Organism: Sinonovacula constricta; assembly: GCA_007844125.1. Taxonomy (NCBI): domain Eukaryota; kingdom Metazoa; phylum Mollusca; class Bivalvia; order Cardiida; family Solecurtidae; genus Sinonovacula; species Sinonovacula constricta. The sequence goes on from CM017562.1 coordinate 13,643,875, forward strand.
GCTTAATTATAAACTTTGTTTGCCCCTTTTAAATAAAAACAAAAAAATAACATTTTTCTGTGGCAGTGTAATTTCTTTGAACTTTCCTGGATTTGCTAGTTTAATTGCTTCCATGTTTTCCTTAATCAGTTGTTGTCCAGCCTGATGTTACTATTGAACCCTCGACCTTGCCAGCTGGCTCCCTGCCTTCAGTGAGAATGATTGATGAAACTGATGATGAGGCAGACAAGCTGGGAACCAGCAAGCCTGATGAGAATAAAGAAGACGATGAGGATGATGGCACACCAGAACCACCGAAATCGCCAACATCACCAAGTGAACCAACGAGTCCAACTGGTACAGACTTCCGGCGAACCTCTTTCAAGACCCAGGTCTCCATTACCGTACAGAAAGATGGAAAAATGGAGTTTGAAACATCCACAGGTTTGATTATAAATAATTAGAAATTCTAGGAACATTACCTGATATTTGATCTTCAACCACAGTTGTGGTAAGTCATTTTAAGAATTAAAACTGTCAGAATTTAAACTATTTGTGTTCTGTATAAGAAGAATTTCTACAATTAACTTGGAAGTTTCTATGATAGATTTAGGCAAATAAGAATTAGATTAGGGTTTTGGTTTACTGTTTTGCAGGTGTTGAGAGTTGGAATAGGGTTGGGATGTGATATACAGCAAATGTTGAATGTTAGATTAGGGTTGGTGAATGGTAGGCTAACAAGTGTAACGACAACAGAGGTAGATATAGCCTCGCTGTCGATTCAACTCTTTAAAGACATGGTTTAAGCTTCCAAAGTTGCGCAGTTAAAGGCATCTCAAAACCCTTATATAAGTGACCCCCCCCCCCCCATTTATTGCCCCACCCAGCATGTGAGGGCATCTGTTTTCTGATAAGCCAGGCTGCCACAGTCTGTAATGATGTGTCTGTCACACAGGTATTGTTCAAGATCCAAGTGTATGTATGATATATCTGGAGGTTGAACATAGTCATTCACAGTTTGTAAAGGAAACAGTTGTGAATATACCAATTACGCAATCCTATATATATATATATATATATATATATATATATATATATATATATATATATATATATATATATATTTATATATATATATATATATATATAAATCTTTATTTGTTTTCTTTCTTACTTTGTTGGTTGATTTTGTTATTTCTTATACATTTTGTTATTTCTTTCATTCTTTTAGTTCTCATATATATTTTAAGTTATATTTTATTTTGATTTGTAAAATGTAACGAAACGTTTCTAACAAAAGCAATTTAAAAAGTCATTCATTGTCAGAATAATGTCCTTCAGACTTATTTTAAGTCATTTTGAATACTAAAACTTGTATCTCTCATGTATTTTCAAAAATAAATATTTAGCTATGAAATAAATACATAATCTTGCAGTTACAAAATTAACACCTAGTATTTAATGCAATAAAGAATTTGTAAGGGATCATATAGTAAACAACCCACATTATCACTATCATTAATATTTATGGCTTTGTGTAAAACTAGCCTACTGTCTCAAATCCTTACTAGCAGGTAATTTAGTTTTGCATTAACCCATCAGAGGTTTTACTGTGATAGATTAGTACTATGTTGGCTAAAGACTCCCTGCAGTCTGGTTATAGAATGTGGGGGCCTGGCTCAGTGGGATACCACATTCCTTTCGAGATGCCTTTAAGCAATGGTTACTGTGGCTGGTGTATGGATGGGTGACCATTGGAGAGCGCCGGCCTGCATCACTTAGGGAAAGTGATGGGTTAGAGTAAACTGCCAGAATGGAGTTGCTTGCCCACTGAATTTCCCAGGCCAAGTCTAGGGATGCGACTTCTCAAAGTTGGGAGTAATGTAACAACACCAGAGGTAGAAATATAAGCACTGCAAACCAGCTTTGCTGCTAGGTTAACTTTTAAGCAGCACGGTTTAAGCGGCTTTCAAAGTTGTGTTGTTAAGCAACAGTTACTGTGGCTGGTGTATGGATGGGTGTCCGTTGGAGTTCGAGTTCGCAAGCCTGTGTTACACAAGCAAGTGTAAAGAGTTATGGGTAAATTGGATGTGGTATTAATTAGTGCAAATTAATGTTCATAAATAAATTAGGGTTTAGATGTGGTATCAATAGTGTGGAATGTTAAGATGATCTTTACCTTGCCCGAAAATTGTGGCCTTTTCCTATTTTCATAAAATGTATTGCACAATTTGATCTGTTTTTATTTTAGATGTCGATGAACCTCCTCAGTCCCCACTGTCTCGTACCTTGGCTCCCCTGGCATCAGAGGAAGATCTCCTATCAAACATAGGTCCTCCAAAGGTGAATAAGACATTTCAGCTTTCTTAATGAATTCTTATTAGAAATTAATAATAAGAAATAAAGTTATTTATTGTTAAAAAGATATAAATCCTTTCAAAACTTGTTGAATTCCACCAAGCAGACAATTGAGAAACTGAACAGAAAATGTTGCTTTTCAGGCAAAAATGAAAAAGAGGTTGAAATCTTCCCAAATTGAATTGGCAAAAGGTTGCAATACATGTAAAATTGTAATGGCAGCTTTTGTAGATAACAGATTTGATTGGCTGATTTGTGATATGTCATGTCCTCATTGTGTGAGTCTCAGTGGCTGATTTGTGATATGTCATGTCCTCATTGTGTGAGTCTCAGTCGAGGCAAACTCTTTTTTGTAAAATCATTTAGCTGACATTAGGAGCTCAAAATATTTGTTCCTAGACATTTGTGTAGATTTTTTGATTTTATCAATCATAGCTTAACACTGCCATTAATATAGTGTCATCAGTTGTAATGATTTTTTTTATTGTTTGTTTTTCAATGTCATTGTATTATATAATGTCATGAATTGTTTTGGCAGGTTCCTGACAACACTCCACCAGTGTCTGATGGTGAGGACGTAGCAGATGACAAGAAGTCCCATAGGTCAAGGTCAAGTTCCAGCTCAAGCTCAAGCTCAAAGTCAAAGTCAAAATCTAGCTCATCAGAGAATGAAAAGAAAGAGTCGGAAGAATTGACAGAAATGTGACCAGAGTTTATGTACTAAAGTTTAGAAAATTGTAAATAATGACAAACATAATACTGATTTTTGGTAACTTGTGCATTATAAAAAAATACTTATAATTTAGCAGATTTTTTTTTCCAATTTTCACTGGGCCTATGTGATATCTGTCTTATTTATTGATTATTTAAATATGTCTACAGACAGAAATCATGAAACGACAGCTTTGAACATAATATGGTTTGGTTTTATTTAGTTAGGATACCCTAAACTAATGAAACATGTTTAAATTAAAAATATTAAGAGAAAAAAAAGATACTTTCAACTTGTAAATGGTGTCAAATATCTCTATTTTTATTTCCTTTGTATGTTGTCACAAGTATTATACAAGAAGTATTAAAGACCAGTGTAAATTGTTTACTAGTTAAGTATGTTTTATTAATTAACTAGTTAATGACTATGATATGAAATGTTAGTTATGGATAAACACTTAATATGTAAATAATAATATTTTTTATCCTTTTATAAGTTATCCATGTTTTCCATCGGCAAATTGATGTAAAGATGGCATGTAAACACTTTACAGTATTAGTAGCTGTCTTGGTACTCGCAAGTCTACTTTCAAGACCTTTTAATGTTGATCATATGTCATACCTAGCCATTCACCTCTAACAGTGCATAGTCTTCATATAAATGGCAATTTGGCAAATTATGTTTGATATAAATCAATTCAATAAGCAGCTTAGATGATGCCCAAGAGATAATAAGTAACACATTTTTTTTATTCTTTCCAAATTTAACCAATGTCATATTTAATGATAATTCCATTTCTTAATTTGGACTTGTTTCAAATAAAAAGTTCATACCTTCATTTCTTTCTTCCTGAAGTATTCCTATATTAAATATCTCAAGAGAAATCACTCTTAAAAACAATTCAAACATGACCCTAAGTGCAAACAATTCAAAGATGGTCCCTAAGTGCAAACAATTCTAACATGGACCCTAAGTGCATACAACTCAAACATACCCCCCCCCCCCCCCCCCCCAAGTGCAAACAAGTCCAACATGACCCCCTAAGTGCATACAATTCAAACATGACCCCTAAGTGCATGCAATTCAAACATGACCCCTGCATGCATACAATTCAAACATGACCACCTAAGTGCATACAATTCAAACATGACCCTAAGGTGTATACAATTCAAACATGAACCCGAAGTGCATACAATTCAAAAGGATCTTTGCTCTCGGAGCACAATGCAGAATAAAAATGAAATGCACATAAAAGGGAAGATACAACTTAGTTATGTATATTGTTGTTTAGGTTTTAATTCAAATACTCCCTAAATACATTGTTTGCAGCCTATAATTGTTTTACTTGTATTAATTTTACATGTCTTTTACATGCATGCATAGAAAATCATACAATGATTTTTCAATTGTACATAGTGTAACTTCTTGTTGTTTTTTAATGATTTTTGTTAAAGTAAAAGTGTTGCTATCCTTTTGTAAACTCTTGATGTGAGCTGGAATCTTTATTGTAATGGAAGCATGTTGGTTAAAGACAAAATTACTAATATCCTTATTTTATTGCAGCATACTGCGGTCTTTTTGAGAATAAAAATGACAATTATTGAAGCTTTTGACTATGAGTGGCAAGATTTAGTTTTGTGTAAATGGAAAATAATAAAAACAACACTGAGTGTTTTAGCTTAAATAAATTCTGAAAACAATTAAGAAAATGTGCAATAAAATGTTACAATGTTATCATTTTCATTTAAGTACATGGTACAGGTGACAAAAACAGATCTCAGAGAAGGTATGCAGAACAATAAAAGTAATAGAAGCTTGTCTCTATGGTGATAGAAGTTGGATAGAAGAAGCTATGTAGAGTTATAAAAATAGGATAGAAGGTATGTAGGGTGATAGAAATATGATATAAGGTATTTAGAGTGGTAGAATAAGGATTGATGGTATGTAAAGTGATAACAGTAGGATGAAAGATACTATGTAGAGGGATAGAATTAAGATAGAAGGTATGTAGAGTTATAAAAATAGGATAGAAGATATGCAGATTGATAGAATTAACATAGAAGGTAGTAGAGTGATAGAAGAAGGTATCTGGAGTGATAGAAGTAGGATAGAAGGTATATAATATTATAGAAGTAGGATAGAAGAAGGTATGTAGAAAGATAGAAATAAGAGAGAAAGTAACAAACATGTTGTACTTTTATTCCCTACCAAAAAAGAAAAATTAAAGAAGTTTTCTTTTTGATATACCGGTAACTATTTAGATATACTAACTACTCTTAGTAAATGATGTTGTTGATCAAGGTAAAGAACTGATATATTAAAGACAGTAAAAATAAACATATCACTATTTAAAAGGGGTCCAGTGTTCCTACAATATCGAACAGAAAGAAAAAAAATCATGTTCAAGGTTGCTGTGTTCTTGACCTTTGTGCCGCTGACCCCAAAATCAACTCGGGTCATCTGCTAACCATGACCATTGTCTCTTCCAAGTTTGAGGATTGTGGACTCCGTTGCTCTTTAGATATTGATTGAAAACAATGTGGGCTACTATCTCACATCGGCACAATGGTGAACGTTAATTAATCTAATATTTTAAATTAGATGATGTCAGTTAGTATTTCATGTTCATTTTTTAAAAACCTATGTGTAAGCATTATTGTTTATATCAGTGTACTTCAGCCATCGGTCCTTCTAAGGTGAATAAGATATTTCAGCTTTGATTAGAAAGTACCGAAGATAGCTCTAGTTTATTTTTCAAGTTTACGATTGGTTTTGAATGTCAACATTTTTATTTTTTCATAATAGAGTATTATAGTCTTACCACTGTAGCTTCTGTTGTTATTTATCTAGAATTTTTTGTATTCATTTTTGTATTTTGCACTTCTGTTATCATATTACACTGTGGTTGCATAAGTATTCAATAAGCTTGTATATAACATACATGTATGTAGAATTCATATGTATACATTTCTAAGATACCATGCTTGTTTGATTTGTTTGATGTTTGATAAAATACAGCGCAGCGACCAATTATGATCATTATAGCAACGTCCAGCTGTTTGGTGGAGGAAGACCCGATACGAATGTCTGGGCAGTACCACTCCCACACCGCAAGTCAGCTGGAAGACCTTTCTCGCCCCGACCGGGACTCGAACCCACACGGTGAGAGGCTAAGCAATCAGAGGAGTTACAATTTGGTGACTCTACCACTATGCCACAGAGATAACATTCTTGACTTTAAGTAAAGTTTAAGAACAACTCTATAATCACCATCATTATGTAAAATCAAAACTTTTACACAATAGAGAAAATTTATTTAAGGTTTATAACATATTTATCTTATATGCACATTATCATCCCCAAATATTCTTCAGTATATTTACTAGATGGGAGCAAATTAAACTCGTTTTTTATTTAATGAAGTTTTTAATTTAATGATTTTTTTATTGTATTAAAATGCAATTAAACAAAATGACCATACTACTATTAAATGTTTGAGGATCAAGGTTAGACAATTTATTGTTTGTTTGTCTATTGAATTTATCGTCCCACCAGCAGTATTTCAGTTATCTGGAGACGGTGTCCACTTGAAGCAGATACATTGCTGCCTTCCCTGTGTATAGCATGCCATGAACACCTGGCATGATACCACACCCAGTAACATTATCTTGACACCGAGCCAACCAGTTGTGGATCTCCCCAAATATTTGCTTGAGCTTTAGCTAAGGAGCTATACCACTACCATTTTTTTATGACTTTGGTATGTCGCGGCCAACACTCTAACGACTAAGCTTCCAGGAGGGTTGGACAATTTAATGTTGTTTTTTTTTTTAAATATATAAATATCAGAATGTTGGAATTTTAAACAAAAAACAAACAGGTGAAAAACATTTATTCAACTTAATTAACAATTGCTTATATGAAACAAGAACGGTTACTGTTTCTTTAAATAAACAATGATTTGACACAGATACCAAATGAGGCTTTTTTTTTGGGACAAAACGGACATACCCTCATAATTACAATACCTCAAACAACAACTGACTGAGCCCTTTACTAGCCATTAAATGTTTAGCTAATAACTATTAAAAAATACTTGATGAATTTTTGTCCTTTCTTTGATTATTTTAGTAAATATTAAGCATATTAAATAGTGTATGATTATCGTATTGTTGCAGCAAATCTGTCTTCTTTCATGTCTTATATACTTACATGCTATACATTTCTAAATAAAAGCTTTATTGTTCATATTTGTTTCATTTTCTTTACCAATTCCAGCAACACTTTCATTAGAAATAATTCATAAATAAAAAAATTTAAAACAAAAGCTAAAATTTCTATTTCAGCAGAAAGTTCAAGTCAGTATTGAATTTTCTTCCACAACAAACAAAAACATTTACAAGCCTTTTCTAATATTAACTTAAAACCAACTTAACTAAGACTTTCTTTAACAAAAACATTTAAACAATGATTGCATTTAATTAACAATTAAAAACACAAACAGGTCACCAAATATATATAAGCAACAAGAAAATGTAACAGCTTAGATAAACAAATAAATAATTGCAATGATTGTTACAAATACTAGTCACCCGTTTGGAATCTGAGTTTATAAAGAAAATAATTTGACTAGACATGGCACACTTAATCCCAAAAATAAACTGTTAGTAATGAGCTAGCATTAATTATTAATAACATTCAGTCTTAAAAATCGACATATGGCACATTATCTTTTTCAAATCTCCTAAATTGTGCTTGATATGTTAGCATTATAACCATAATCAACATCATCGATGGATGTACATCTATGAGAATTTTAATGCAGAGAGGACTTTAATAAACTAAAATCTAAAATATCTAAATTCTTAGATAAAATATAATATATTAAGGGAATTACTATTAAATTAAACATAAATATCTTGTTTTTAAATCATTATTAGAGAACAACTCAAAATCCTAGTACTTCATAAAAGCTATTAATCTACATAAGAATAGCACAATGGATGTACTGAATATAGTTTTCATGTAAGTTGTTGTTTTTGGCTGCTCATTATTATTATTATAACACAATTTTTGACAACATAAATAAGGATAATTACATAGAAATTAACTACTGACGTAAGGACCAACAAAACAGATTGTACAGTGACAACACCTGCAATGTTGATAAACCTCAGAGATAATAAAATGTTGAGTAAGAGTATTGTAAGACCTGTACAACTTTTCAAGGAATGAGAAATAAAATGCTTCACTGTAGCTACAAACTTACAGCACACAATGCCAAACACTGGTAGCACACTATACTAAACACTGTTAGCACACAATGCCAAACATTGTTAGCACGCTATGCTAAATACTGTTAGCACACAATGCCAAACATTGTTAGCACACTATGCTAAACACTGGTAGCATACAATGCTTAACACTGGTAGCATACTATTGGTAGCATACCATGCTAAACATTGGTAGCACAATATGCTAAACACTGGTAGCATGCTATGCTTAACACTGGTAGCATACTATTGGTAGCATACCATGCTAAACATGGGTAGCACAATATGCTAAACACTGGTAGCATGCTATGCTTAACACTGGTAGCATACTATTGGTAGCATACCATGCTAAACATTGGTAGCACAATATGCTAAACACTGGTAGCATACTATGCTAAACATTGGTATTACAATATGCTAAACACTGGTAGCATACTATGCTTAGCACTGGTAGCATACTATGATAAACACAGGTAGCATACTATGCTAAACATTGGTAGCACACTATGCTAGGTACCTTTAGCACACTATGCTAAACACTGGTAGCATACTATGCTAAGCACTGGTAGCACACTATGCTAAGTACCTTTAGCACACTATGCTAAACACTGTTAGCACGATATGCTGAACATTGGTAGCACACTATGCTAAGCACTGGTAGCACATTATGCTTAATACTGCTAGCACACTATGCTAAGTATTGGTAGCACATGCTGTTAAGCATTGGTTGCACACTATGCTAAGCATTGTTAGCACACTAGGTTAAGCATAGACCTCATGTACAAGAGGACACAAGCTTGAGTCGCTGGTACCTAAAACTGGAACTGGCACAGATCCTTTGATCCATAACAAATTGCAATAGCAGATGCTTGACACAGTTTCTGAAAAATGTGACTAATGTGGAAATAAATGACATGTGTTTATGCCATGAAATAACAGTGCATAGTGAACACAGTATGCAGACAAACAAAATATTTGTGATAGGTTGATTTACTCAGCAAAACAAATAAGTCAAGGCTACATTTTCATATTTGTTTATTTTTGTTTTTGAAATACATTGCAGTGACCATTTATGATAATTATAGTGACGTCCAGTTTTTTGGTGGAGGACGAATCCAGGCACATGTCTTGGTAGAACCTCCGGCGCACCGCATGTCAGCTGGAAGATGTTCTCACAAATCCCTTGCCCCGAACGGGACTCAAACCCACGTGGTGAGAGCCTAAGCAGTCAGAGGAGTTACAAATCAGCAACACTACCACTATACTATGGGCGCCCACATTTTTTAATAACCACTGATATTTCATTCCCAAAACATCCAAAAACAATGAAAAACAACTTGAGAACCAAATAAGGGGCACCCAAGGCCAAGCAGTTACAGTCAGAATTATACCTCTCTAAACCTTGGTTCAAACTTTTGTGTCTTCCAGCTTACCTGCAGTATACCAATGATTCAACTTGGGCATTTCTCTGAGTTGTTCCTCCATTTACACTTAGCTGGATATCACCAATGTAAGCAAAATTGTGTTGGTGTATAACAACACTTTGGTTTAAAAAAACTAAAACTCACCTTACCCAATTAACAAACAGATAAGATTCCATGCTAATCAGAATACTCTTTTTAGATGAAAGTGTAACAGCTTAATTTTTCAAAGTAAAACATTCTTATATTATCAAACCTATAGCAACCACTTTCCTTTTTTGGAATCACCATTTAGTTCATTAATGGTGGTATATAATTGTTTGAACAATTTTTCTTCTTATGCAAATTAATCAATTATTGTAACTTGATAAAATGCAGCAAAATGTTTTTTACTGGTGCCCTACATCCATGTCCAAAAATACAGCATAACATCCTCTTTGTCAAAACTCTCTGCTCAGTTAATCTAAGAAAACCACGGGACCACTTACATTTTAGATCACGTCACATGATCATCCGAACAATCTGTTCTGACATTGATATCTCTTTTTAACCAATATCCACATCATGCATATTTTGAGATTTGGAAATAGTGGACAGTTAAAGCGATATATTTCACAAGATGTAATGTTCATTCAATATTCAAATTCAACTTTTTAGTCTAAAGTATAAGTTTTTGCAGACATTAGGCCTTAATTCCCAGGGGTAAGATATTGTTACATGTATTTGATATAGGCAAACTGTCGGATAGCACCTTTGAGTGGTATAACCATAATAAATTAATGTAACTGATTTTAAAAAATGTCAAATGACGACAACAGGTACAAATTCCATAATTAAGTCATGGTACAAACAAGAATGAAAGCAAAACTAATAAAGATAAAAACTTTTTTCACATGACAGATCACACAGAAAAGAATAGAAATTTCTGAAGAAGAGACCATGATTGCATTAATATCACCATAAAACACTGGAGTTGTTTTTCTTGGCTTTTCTTATCTCTATAACAACAGTGGTGAGTGTGTCTGTTTATATCAGCTTCAATTTTATTTCATGGAGGAAAGAACTGAGTATTATGCAAAATCATGTTGTTTAATATAAAAGGAAAAAATTTCAGATAGTAATTATTGACAAAAATGATAAAACAGTAAAATTGTAATTTATTTACTATGTGACCATGAGCAGCTAGTTTAAGGATTGGTGAAGCATCAACTAGACTAAGAACCTCAAGATAATTAGGGTTTTGTCACTACAATGTATTTTCAAAACAACCTAACAATCATTTCTGTAAATACCGGTAGCAATGCAAAAAATGTGATCAGTTGAGACCCCTAAATAATTATAATGTATCAATTGTACATAAAACATGTTGACTTAAATTTTTTTCATAAAAAAAAAAAGTCATATTATACTGTTGTTATTTCCTACTATTTTGCATCTCATTGTATGCTACATTGATATGTTTGTGATTGCCTGCTGCACTGATACACTTCGAATTGAAACTGTTTACCTAGAAAAAGATTTGCTAGGACACAAGTGTCAAGTCACTGCAGAACTATTCCGTAGACACCATTGTCTTTATAAAAGCACCAATAAACAAACACTCGTGGTTAATTTTCTCATCTTGACATTTAACATTACTTTTATAAACATAGAACAAAACACCAGAAGTGGTCAATGTACCAGATGTGTTGTTTTATTTCATTGAAGTTCATATATCAATATGTAATAAAGCACAAGAGGCAATAATATGTCACAGTTTTTACAATTTTCTTAAATCCACTTTTACTTTTTTACATGTCATAACTTAAGCATATGTAGGGACTGTACCAGCTTTAATAATCTTTGTTATCCACAGTATTTCCTAAGATAACATAATGAAGCACTATTTGATATTTACGGATGTAGTCTCATTTCACAATCACAAGTCAACAGTAAAGCACAAGTGGTGATTTTCAAGTCTCAACTATCTTCGTCACTATAATCCACCGTCTGCTCCCTGAGCTGCTGACGTGACATTTTGATGCCATGTCGCAGTTTGTCAAGCTCAGATAATTCCACTCGTATATCGCTGATATGTTGCTGTCTGTGTGTGGCAAGGAAACGCATGGAAAATGGGTTGATCCAGTGGAAGGCAAGCTGTAAAAGGTTTATTTTGAAATATCTGTTGCCAAATGCAGTGATGAACATTTCGGAAACTTCCTGATGTTATAACTATAAAAAGTCTTTCTTGTATTTCCTTACTTAAACTATTAAATTTCCTTAATTTTTAAAATGATACTTTGATATAAGAAAACTTCTTAAGTCTCATTAAAAAAAACTGTTTTACCTAAAAAATTAATCCTCATAATAGGGCTTTTTTTTCCCACAATATCAACAATTTGTTAGTTTAAGTGCTACAAAACGACTTAAATAAGTTGAATCTGATGGATGGTCACCAAGGAAAATTTCTCAAATAAATATAGAGGGGATTTTTTCCCGAGGAGTCTGCCACTGCAAATAAATAATCTATCCCCTTAATTTTAAAGGGGAATTAAGGTTAAACTTTCAAGATAAATTATGAAAGTTTAGCCAGTTATAGACACATTTACGATGCATTTTAATTAAAAAATGACATTTACTTTAAAGGGAATTGAGATTAAACTTTCAAGATTTATAATGAAAGTTCAGAGACTATAGATACAATGCACTTTAATTAAAAATGACATTTACAGTTGGTTAGGTCAAAAACCACTTTCTACTTACCCATGATATTTGTCGGACATTATACATTTTCTCTCCAATTCGACGTAGAAATCTGTTCAGCTGTAAGCTATCATTTTGCTGTAGAATCTCAGGTTCTACAGACTTCAGAAAGGCCACAGCAAATCGGAATAAAACCTGTCAAAAAAGCACCACAGATATCTTAACCCTTTCACTCATACAGTTCTCCTAAATAACCATATGCCTAATGCATAACCAGATGGCTTATCAAGCCACCTGGCATGCATAGGTAAACTGGTGACAAAGGTACCTCAGGTTCATAGAGCATTATTGGTTTTGTGTGGGAAGCTGACAGTAGTTATGTTTAAGCTATTTTTTAAGCTAGAATGAGTTATTTAATCATATTTATGTAATTAAAAAGTTTATTCAGAAATAATTTTTCTTTCTGGTGATATACTTTTCATGCATTTGAGGTTATATAAATTGCTAGAAGAAAGGTTTGAAAAAAACAAAAGAAATATGACATAGGCAATTTCTTTATTTTATGTTTGAAATATTCATTAATTGCTATTGTTTTTTATTTAAATAACAACATTTCAATCGGATTCCCCAAAACAGAAAATTCTGACTCAGTGTCACTACCAAACAAAATATCATAAGCATCAGGCATACTTCTGAAGCAAGATAAAGTGAGACTATCAAAAAATATTATCAAACAATTTGTGTACAAGATCTTTTTCAATAGGTGTTTACGATGCAGCGATTAGAATGCTAATGAACGAGGCAATCAATTGAAGCTTAAATACCTTCCAAGTTGATCCACAGAGCAATAAAACATTTTGCCCCTTTCATTAGTCAGTGGGTTTTATGATCCAATGCTGCCCCGAAGCAACAGGGGGTTCCGGTAAGTCGGCAAAATTTTTCAACATCAAATGCTTCACTTCCATTTATTGTGAAGGAAGCGGATGTTTATTACATCGGCATACTCGGTTTTTAGTGTAAGGCTGACCATGTGAGAGTTGTTGCGGTTTAGAAATGGTAAGATTTGCCAGCGAGTGTAAACAATGGAAAATTCCATTAGGGTGCTCTACAAACTTAGCAAATTGTCAACAAACCCCCTTTTTTATTTACTAAATGTATAAATAAAAGCTTAATCTTACTGAATAAAGATAAAAGAAAGACTTTACATGAAGTATTCACTTATGATTTTGCACTTAACTTTGAGGGCGTAATTTCGCCAAACTATGGAAATGACAGCATAGCGTAAAATCGCGTATGCATGAGCCTGACGCACAACGCCAAAGATCGCCAAACTATTAGCCTGACGCACAACGCCAAACATCGCCAAACCATGAGTAAAAGGGTTAAATTGTTTGAGCACACACAGAACATGTATCTTCTTATGTTTTGTGATTTAAAGCACAGCCCAAAGAAAATTATATCAGATAATTATGTCATAAAATCTTATCAAAAAGCTTACTTGCATCTAAAAGTGGTTGAAGAAGTGCAACAAACAAATAGGATCACAAACACACTACAGGTCAACTGGATGACCTTATATGAAAGTTTGACCTTTGACCCCTCAAATGAAACCTGTGCAGTGAAAAGCTGACAGACTTCTCGGCTATTCTAACTAAATGCTAAGCCACAAATATCCTGGTTAGGTTAAGTCAAAAATTATAAAAAATCTATTGAAATACATGTTTAATATAAGCATATTATAATGAAGGGTAAACCATTTCCTTAACATTTTAAAAGTTAAATGGAAAAGGATAAAAATTAATACAAAAATGAATACAATTCTTTCCCCAAAAGGATGATGTTAAGGGTACAGAAAAAAGAGAATGATGGCTTATAAAAGGGGGGTGGGGTTACAGTTATACAACATATAAACCTCCGAACCTTCCCTGCATGTATTCGAGTCCAATTTGGAATGGAAAATTCAGGAGAGAACTCTTCCACCTGCACTGCAATTCTTTGCTGGTTCTACTAAAACATGTTGTCTCTGAATAGCCACAAGGGGTCTTTAGCATGTAAATAATCAGAGCTGACCATGTCTTTCTGTCGGCAATATATATATGCCTTTTCTTTTCCAGTAATTATAAACATCCCTAAAATGTCCACAAATGTGCTGGTGCAGTTTATGTAGCAAAACCAAACAGAAAATGTATTTTCAAATCAAGCTGTAACCTACTTTGCTTCCCTCATACAGAAATGTGTCCCAGATATGAAGAAAGGTCTCAACAGGGATGTTGTCCACATATATGGTGAGGAACCAGTTGAAGGTAAACAAGGATAGGTCAACGCCATACTGTGTCAGGGCTTGGTGGACCTTGGGTAATTTTTCCTGTACTAGATCTTTTAACACACGCTGCAAAATATCAAGGGTAATGGAGAGTCTTAATGGTTGTGATATTATTTTCTTAATAAGTAACATTTTTTATTATTACATTAACATAAAGAAAACCTTAAGACTTGAAAGTCATAAAGCACAGTGTAAGAACGTTGCTATATGAATTTCTTACATGTTTTTAGTGTTAACTTAATTCTGATCTTAGATAGATTACTTGCATAACATTATCAGTTTATGGCAGACCATTTAGTTCCAGATCAACCAACCTTGGAGCTGGCTGGTGAAAAGGCTTTTTAATATCAAATAAAGTCAATAACAGTCATTAACAACATATCAGTTTCATTGTTTATTTGAAATATTAAGAATGATATATACAAATGCTGCAGGATTAGTAAGAACATGATACTACAACACCTTGTCGTTTGTACAACACCTTGGAAAAAGCAGCATAATGTCAGAAAAGGTTAAAAGTCATAAACTTTAAACCACACAGTACCTCCTAGCATGGGTTTGAGGCCAATTCTGCAGGAAAACTTGTACATAAAAAGGTCTTCCAGTTTACTTGCATTGAAAATCTGTAATGTTACCTAAATACTAGACTAGGTTCTTTTTTCCCAGAAATATATGCTGGATTTCTAAGTAAAGAATATATATTGGCGCCGTATGACCTATCAAGTGTTGGTGTGCCATAAAACCCAATACACAAAGACCATATAAACGCAGATGTGATATCAATAAACCCTTTTACTCATACACATGCCATTTTATACCTTTGCTAAACATACACAATTATCACTTATCTAAGACTCGGCAAAACTTATGGTTTAGACTGTTTTAGCCTATTATCTATTCTGGATATATATGAATGCATAAATACTTTAAGCTATTGCAACATAAAAAAATAAACAAAATTAGGTGAATTTTTCAAATTCATACACATCTTCTGTAAATGAAAGTGCTACAACAATACATGCTATACCTGATCAGCCTGGGCTGCCATGAGTGTGGAACTGAAGTAATCTTGGGGCAGGATGTGGTCCACTATGGCCACCAGGCACCAGAAAGCATCCTCTTCAGTCAAGAACAACAGAGCTATGCCTGCTAGTCGATTCAAACCCTGAAGAATATTTTAAATAAAAGATCAAACTGTATGTAGTCATCCAGGTAATCTGCTCTGACATCGATATCTATTTATAGCAGAGATCGTTATCTCAACCTTTTTATATAGCTGGAAAGAATACATTTTAAGAATGATTTTTTCGCGATCAGTTCTGTCTAACAATTCAGTTAAAGTTCAAAATTTCTTTTATTATCTTGATATTAAATCAGTTTAGTTCTGACTGGGAAATAGTTTCACAATACAGAGGGAATATGTCACAATCTATTTCATAAAGAAGCAACTTTAAGTTTAAGCAAAAGCAATAATTATCATCATTAATATTATGAATACATAAAGATTATGCATTGCAAATGTTACTGAAACCATAATTTAAGCAAAGGGTAAGATCTCATGTAAATTGAAGCCAGTATGATCTGCAAATGCTATCTGCAATAGGCTTGGTATATGAACTTACCACTCCTGTTAAGTTTAAGTTTCCAACCAACTTAAGCTGAGAAATAGCATGGAAATGTCTTGTCTACAGACGGAGAGACAAACAGACCAATGAATGTGTTGGCAACATAGTCCTCATATACTTTGTATCTGGTGGTATAAAAGCCTGTGTATATATACTTACCATCCCATCCCTGATTTTTATCTCTGTAAATTACTTTTACTATGCCATCAACATGTACGTGCCAGTTTCTTATAACCTTATTATATTCATTTACATGTATTGGTCATTTTGAAAGCATTTTGAATACATTGCCAACTTTAACCAATCAAAAGATACTGTTTAATTGTTAAGCTACACCAACCTGACATTAACCAATGATCTTGTTATATTCACTGAAGGAAGCAACACCTACCTGACAATAACCAATGATCTTGTTGTATTCACTAAAGGCCAGCAGAATGTTCCTTAGCTGTGTTATCCCATCTGACTCAATGGTCTCATAGTGCTTGTTGTTGGGAAGGGTCCTTAGCAGGTCTAGCTCAATCTGAAAAAGGTACCAAGACAATTAAAATCAATAAAAACAAGCCATTATTTGCACAAAGAGACAAAAGATGAACACTTTGGTTGAAACACATGGTCAACAGGAGACCTTTTTTATAATATAAATTTAAAACTTTGTAAAGTTAAAATGAAAGAAGAACGTTTCTCATGCATCAGTTTAATTTGTCCAAAATTAGTTTAAAAAGTATATTCAATAAAACCATCTAGGCCACTAGAGGACAAGTTAAAATAATGGTACCCAGGTTTAAAAGTTAAAATAGAACAATTTTAAAGATGGTTATGTGCCTTAACTCAAAATGTTGTTACAAAGGTTTACACATTTTTGACAGGGGCAATGTGCCTAAACTCAAAATGTTACTATAATGATTGAAAAGTGGAAACAAGACATTTTTGGAAGAGCAATATACCTAAGTAATAAGTAGTCAGCACTATCGGTACTCACTTGCTTAACAGAAGGGTCGAAGGAACCATAATTTGTGTTCTTCTTCTGCAGTAATTCCTGATAAAACCCTGGTCCATGTTTAGCTCTTGTTTCTCCGATATAGAAGTTGATGCATCTGCAAAATCGTACAAGATGTTTGACAGCAGTACAGTAGATAGTGTATTTTAACCTCTACATAGCACATTGTCATGGTGTTCACAATTAATGTTACAAGTCAAAAATATAATAGTGCATAATTATAATAAGTGGTAAATTTGTAGACTAAGGCCGGTATACACCAACTATTCTTAAGTAAGAATTGTTTTAGTCATGGCTTCAATCCACAATATCTTCATTACATATAAAGCTACAAGTGTGCACTTTTGCATGACACTTCAACTTTGCTACTATGACCTTAAGCCCTCATTGAAACTTCATAAATAAGCTTGGTTTTGTTGGTATGAAAATTGTGACTTGGGCTTAAGTCATGATTTGGACTTAGAATGGTTGGTGAATATGGGTCTTAACTTATGCATATTTTAAGATGGATGACTTACCACGTTGTAAAGACAGAAGTAAGAATAATAATTATAAGTTTCAAATTTATATACTTGTATTTAAGATAGAAGAAAAAACCTGTTTTGTAGACAAGTAAGCTAAAGATTATGTGTGTATAAACAATACACATTTATTTGTAGACTCGGCAGAAAACAGTTCTATCAACATAATGGATAACTGACAAAGCCACATACCCTTTCCACACATTGGCCCTGTGCTCCTCTGGCACCCCTTGCCGGATAAGGTTCTTTAAGTCCTGGCTTCTTTGAAGCTTGCACCCGCGACCGTTCATGTAGTTGTCCCACTTCATACGCAAGGACGTTTCAAAGTCATAATCCTACAGGACAATATAACAATCATGACTGTTATCCCTTGGCAATTAGTTGATGTGTTATCCACATCTATTTTGGAGCATCCATAATACTTTAATTTTTCAGACAAAATGTAAGGCAATGGCACATAATGTTAAGTGCAAGACTGTCATTTTATTGAATGTTTTGTGTTTCTAGCAAAAGCAATTAAATGGTAAGAAAAAAACAAAAACACAATTTAATTCAAGAAAGCAACACAATGGTTCAAGTTATAAGTTAACTTTCTGTTTTATATTTGAGCTGAAGTCTACATGATATCACATTCTGTATCATTATTTTGTAATCTTGCAAGTTACTGTCTACAATTAGCTAACCTCTACCTTGTAATTCAAAGAGCAAGATTAAATAAGCTTTTAGAAGCATACCAAATCCACAGTCTTGAAAACTAACAACATTTTGTTATTAAGGTCAATGGTTCAAATCTCCACCAGGTCACCAATAATATTCTTGTGCAAGATATTAAGCACAATGGCAAGATGTGCATACATTGGCTTCAATTAAGAAGATTCCAAATATCTCCTAAAATCACCATACATTAGATTTGAAAAGAACAGAATAAAGTATATAATGTATAGGTTGTAAAATTCTAAAGCTGGTTGAGTAGCTTCAGGATGAAACAAAAATGACCAAAGGCCATTTTTTGACCCACATAAGCTCTATTTCAATCAAGATTGGTTATACACACACTTACCTTGACCTTGGCATTGAGTTGCTCGGACTCGCGTTCCAACATAGCTGCCCGACTACCAAGGTGATTATCGTCATGCTGCTCTTCCATGGTTTCCATGTAATATTTTTTTGAAAAACCATAGCGATCATACTCTTGCATACTGTTGGAGAAAATAAACAAAATGTAAAACTGGAATTGTGTATATAATGTGATTGAAGTAAAGGTTTTAAACATTTTATGATTTTATTATCTCAAAAAGATTTTCTATGATTTGAAATTTGGCCAAGGAGATGACAAGTCTCAGAAATACATCAATCGTTTATATGAATATATTATACTGATGGAAAAACAATACATGCATATGTTTGTTCTGTTTTACTTTTATCCTAAAAAGGTATAAATCCCACAATGCTTTTATATTCAAAAAGTGTAGGTCCAGATCAGCCAGTTCCTTTTAAGAGGAACTCATTGATTGCATAATCCTACATCACCATGAGACCTGAGTGATCCTGTATCACAATAGCAACTCGATGTGATTCTGTGACTCGGAACACCATATTTCAGTAATGATCCCTATTTATCGCATTATACAAAATAGATAGTTTCTGTGTGACGTCTTAGGCACTGATAAGACAGTTTAAGGCAGCCATCTTTGAAGGCAGAAGCTAATGCAGGCCGAAATCTGGAAATATGGGCTGTATTAAACTCACCATTGTTTTTATTTTTCAGTAAATTTACTGAATTTTATATCAAATTTAACAGCTTTTATGGAGTATTTTAAATATCAAAACTATATTTAGATAGTTTAAGAGATTAATAAAAATAAAACCATAAAATATACACAATTTGTTTTGTTTAAGGATAAGCCAATTATTTTATTTATTTATGTGTATTAATTCTTTTTGCATTTATCAATTTTAAAAATACTGAATTTTAAAAATATGAATTTCAAGAGCTTTCCAATGGTGAATAGCTTTTAATTTTTGTACCACAAATTAAGAAATTACAAGAAAATAAAATTTACGCTTCAATACAATTCATCTGAATATCCCTTGAAGTTGCCATCAAAGATGGCTGCCATGATAAGGGATTTTCACTGATGTGGAAACTTTCTATCAACTAAATGGTTAGTATTATAATAACCTTCCTGTTAGTTTAGCATCAACCTCCTCCTCCTCCTGTTCACAGGCATCTTGTAACAACTGGTTTACAACATCCTGGTTATCACCATCTAGGAAACAAAGAAGAGAATGTTTTAGATTTTTTTACATATTCCCAATGAGCAGCACAGTCACAGTGAAGTCAGATGGTTTGATTATGAATAACAGTTTTTTTGTTTTTGCAATACATCGCAGTGACCAATTACGACCATTATAGCGACATCCAGATATTTGGTGGAGGAAGATCCCAAACAAATGTCTGGGTAGAACCACCTGCACAACAAAAGTAAGCTGGAAGACCTTGTCCTTCATCCCAACCAGGACTGAAACCCTCACGGTGAGAGGCTAAGCAGTCAGAGGAGTTACAAATTCACTCGTGTAATCGCCACACTTTTTTACCCGATTTTATCATTAAGGAGTTGGGGGTGCGGCCATTCTATAGGTGTAAGGCCTTGAGACATTTTTTCTAGAACGATTCTGCCGATTTTTGGAAAGCCATGCGTCTAGATGAGCTCTCTAAGTAGGAGGTTGATGGTATTTTAAGATCCTCCTAACAGAAAATAAGGAATGATACCCTTAAAATGTTTGGTATCTGACTAACTTATTTGCCACATTGAAACATTACACAAAATCAGTGGATTCTGAAAGGATGGGTGATTTTCATCAAACCGATATCACTATTACATCTTTCCTGCACTAGTTTGCTATCTTACAATATTTTATTCTACTTTCAACATAAAAATGAAGCACCTGCAATGTCAGCATAACCTGTAATTTCTATACAGGCCTGTGGCGCAAAAGGTGGAATATATTTTTGACTGAAAATGTATACAAAGTAAACTTAACATAGAGTTAAATAACCTTTTTTTCAGCAGTATATAAACACCTATACAGTTCTTTCATTATTAAAATCTTATGTTTTATTTTTTTCATTTCTAAATACAAATCAGCAACTCATATATGCTCAGCAAGGTTCATCCGCTATGTCTGGAGGAAGATTCCGATGTTTCGGATCACCCACTGCTGTACCATGAGTCAGTTGTAAGGCACATAAAGTTTTAACCCAAGCCAGGGAATAAACCCATACAGTGTGGGGCTGAAGGGTAAACAAAATCCTTGACTCAAAATTCTCAGCTCTGGTCCCTTACTGAACAGTATAAGCTTAAAAGAAACACAATACAGAAGAAATAAAATGCTAAAAAAACTTATAATTATTCTTAAATACCAAAAAAATACTACTAAGCATATAAATCCCACTGGGATTCAGATTTAGCTTTGATGGCAAAAAGATCAGGAGTTAGAATAAAAAATATTTTACATTATTTTAAGATCAGTTGGTTTGGAATAATAGTGGGACAGCAACCTTTAGTATAAGGGTGGGTTGTTGTTTTTCCAAAGTAATCCAAAGTACATATATGTTTTACCATACAAAGTCAGTATTTAAAAAAAGAAGGATTTTTACTTCACAGATCTGAAGACTGATTTTTGAGCAAACGTCACTTTACCTGCTGCAGGACTTCTTGCCTTCTGTTCCTTTAACAGAACATAATATTTACTCTTGATTTGGTAATACTTGGCTTTCATCTTTTCATAATCTCTGAAATAACAAACAAAAAGTTAATCTGAAAACTGTATTACAGCTGGATATTTCCTTCTCATTACAAGGGAATTAAAAGTTGCTAATACAGTAGCTTTTGTTTATTTTACTTTTCACTACGACATCATAAGCTGACCATTCTTTCATAAATTAAAGAACTTTCAGCACAAAGAGATTATTTACGATAGTCCAGCAGTTTTATGATTATGATCTGCATCTCATCATTAACTATCAGTAAAACCAAGTTTAAAGTAATCTCACACACTGAGACAAATTTATGATCTGGACAAATACAAGGAGGGATAACCCAATTAATCCATTCTTTTTAGTCTGAAGTTCATTATGTAGTGACAAATTTTTAAGAAATAACAAAAAAAAAGTTTAAATACACTTGGCTGAATGTCCCCTTGACCACACTTCAGACTCATTGGTATTCACCAATACAATATATTTAAACTTATTATTTTCATAAATTTCTTTGTTTTTTTTTGTTTTTGAAATAAATTGCGAGGTGCAGCTTTTCGGTGGAGGAAGACCCCACACAAATGTCTGGGTAGAACGACCCACACACTGCAAGTCAGCCGGAAGTCCCTCTCACATTAAGTCCTTCGCCCTGAACGTGACTCGAACCCATGCAGTGAGAGGCTAATATTTATAAGCTAGTGAGAGGCTTATATTTATAAGCTAAACAGTAGCAGTCAAAATGAAAAGCACTTTTGTTTTTTTTACTTTTTAAACAATGTTTGTTTATAAATAATTATAACATATAGGATATATAAATGTATAATAAGACGGCATACTTAAATGGTAAATTTCAATACCACATACTGATTTTTGCCCCCACTCCCCACAATTAAGGGTGTGAACAATGCATGAGAGCACAATTATGTTTGAAATTTGTTTTATGCAGATTAAATCCCATCAAGAGCACCTATGATGGGACGATTTAGACACGTTTGGCACTCCACTCACATCATAAGCTGTTTCTCTCTAGCCAAGTCATTCTTTCGAAGGTCACTCAGTTCAATGATTTCCTTGGTCAGAAATTTATGTTGAAGCTCATAGCCTTGACACATATCCTGCAAAGGAGAGAAATTATATCAAAGCACTGCAAGCCCTGTGGTATCCACTGCATCTAAAAGGTTGTCATATTTTGAGACATAAATAACCAGAGAAGATGAACTGGCAGAGACTGTTTTGTGTGAGATAACTGTCCCTTCATAAAATATACAAATAAAAAAGACAACTCGGCTTTTAATTGAGTGAACAGAAGCAGAAGGCTATGGGTTAAGAACCAAGACCAGTTGACCTGAGTGCAGTGGCCACTGGTTACATCGTATATGTATGTTCTCAAAGTAGTTCATTTATAAATCTGAAGTTCATTTAGTGGTGCATTTTTTCATCATATTTGCATTTAAACAGGTCTGGTTAACATTAATTGGTACTGCAAAAGTGTTAATAATTAGCTACAGTGCAATAAATACCTAATTACATGAACCTCTAATGTTTAATTACAAGATTTAACTAGCAAGAAAGAATGTTCAACCAATAAAGGTAAAAAAAAAATATTGATTCCCCAACAATAATTTTTCAGTGTAATGAATCAGTAAAAAGTTAAAAACAACAAAACAAATGTGTGTTAATAAGTATATGGCTTCTCCTGCTTGAGGATGCCATTTTTTTTAGGTTATTGATGAAACTAGATTATCTATCTAGATGTACTCTTGTGAAATCTTACGCATGGTGGCAGGCTGCCAAATTCACAACCGCAGCCATGTGTGAGCGGCATTCTAGTTGTAATTGTTTACTTCTTCATACTGTAACATATATATATGTATACAACCTGAGTTGACAGGTGTTGACAGACGTGGTGAAGAAAATTATTATCGAAATATTTTGAGGGCCAAGCAACTTCAGCATTATAATGGAGTTAGGGCGGAATTGGACAGCTCTCTATAGGAGTCCCAGTGACTGCTGCCTTATGGAGCCTACTCTTTAGCTTTGTGTTTTTGGTTTTCATCTTGTCTAAGCTGTCAATATGTTATCGGTTATATGTAAACATAAAGCCAACCTTGAGCCTCTCTATTTCCTTTTCTGTCCTCTCTGCAGATATATCTGATGTTGTTGCACTTGATCCTCGTGATGGCTGAATCACATCTGGTTGCTCAAAGCTGTTTGACCTCGATGTTTGTTTCTCAAGCTCATGGTCATAAATCTGATTTGTCAATTTAATGATGGTTTGGTCCTTGGCGTCCAGCATGTCCTTGTACATGTCAGCCTGTTCCTTATATGTGGCATTGTCCTTTTCTAGACTCCTGGAATTTAAAGGTTAAAAGATAATGGAAAGACTCTTTGGTTTGGAATATTGTCATTATGTACATTTGTGTCTTTATACATATCAGCCTGCATTTTATTTATAGAATTGTCCTTTCCCAGAGTCCTCAACCTTAGTGATGAAGAATTATGGGGAATCCATTGCTTGGAAGGTAAATGTTGTGCTTCTAACAAAATAGTGTTTCAGTGTTTTGCAGATGATCGGCACATTTAAATTTATTAGTTATTAAAAAAGATAACAAAAAATTATTTGCAACATTTAGTATCTAAGGAAAATCTGCTTGATTTGTTTATATTGCCGTTATTTTTATTATCATTATTTTTTTATTTTTTTTTTCGACAAAAATTTTTTAAACAAAAATCTCACCATAAACCTTGTTTCACTAAAAGAACACATTAAACAAGGGAGATAATCCACTACCTGAGCCTCTCTGAGTGGACAGACCTCTCCTGCCTTAAATGCTGAAGATTAGCATGAAGACTTTGAACTTCCTGTGTCAGCTCCACAAGTTTGGCAGTCTTGTCCTCATCTCCCAGTTCATTGGCTTTTTGTCTGTAACAGAAATATATAGTAAACTCAAATGTGTGATCAAATATGTGGGAATGTAATCATAGGAATACTTGTATTGGAAGATAAAAATAATGAAAAGAAATTAGAAGAATAATGTGAAGAAAAAAAGAATAAGAAGCATAATTTAATAGAGAAAAGGAATCCTACCATCATCATTATTATAATTATCATCATAATTATATTCATACTTTATAAAATATTCTTTAATTTAAATAAGTGAGATGCTGCTTTTTTCTGCCAAAACAAGAATACAACACTCAGTCAGTAAAAGTTATTTTTATACAATCTTCAAAAGAGTGAGTTGTCATTTTAAGAAAATTGCTACCTGTCAGTAAGTCTGTTATATCAGTATTATAAATAATGGAAAATCTGAATTCAAAATAGTCCCTTAAGGACAACCCTGTTTAACCAAAAACAAATACAAACTGTTTTAAACTGATTCATAGCAATAACAAAGCCCTTGTTGGCCTCAGAGACCTTCCATTCCTGGGACTTGTTACATCATGTCGCATTTTTCTATTCTTAATAAATTGCAAATTTAGTAAATTGTAAATTTACCTATTAACATACCTGAACAGTTTTTTTATATCTTTACATCACACCTTGTTATATTTAAAAGTCTATGACCCAATCAACTATAAATATTATAGAATGTCTTTTGGCTTACCTTGCCCTGTACCTGTTTTTTGGCAGGACAGCTAAAATCTTTTTGCTAGCATTAGATTCAGGTGTAATGTATATGTAAGACTTTACCATGTTTTATTTCTGCTCACCTTGCCTCGGACTCCATCGCCAACTGTTTCTGCAGCAGGGCAATGATCTCCTTATTGGCCCTCGCCTCTGCTTCAAGGTCCTCAAGATCCTTCCCAGACTCCAACATTCGTACCCCAGCATCCTCCTCTATCACAGACACAACCTGCAGATGGAAGCAAAGATATGGCAGATTGATAAATGAGCTAGATATGTGCATGTTTAATTGATACAGTTATGATGTAGATCTCCATTTACAAAAGGCTATATTTAAAACAAATTCATTAGCATTAATTATGATCATCGTGGCCAGTCTTGAATGTTAAGACCTCAATTAATTTTACCACCCATCACATACCATTAATTATATATAAAATATATTAAATTATGCCTTTAAAAACAAAATAATGACATTTGCTGGAAAATTTGGGGTTTCTGGAATTTAAAATTATGGTTGTTCTCTGCACATGCATGGCCAGTTGGAGAAACAGATAACGAAACCAATACAGAAATTTATCCTCATCCTGCAACATTTTGTTCACAATACTTACCACTTTTTCTTTGCTTATAACTACAAACAATGTTTACTTTGATTTATTTTTGAAATACATTGCAGTGACCAATTATGAGTTATAGTGATGTCCAGCTATTTTCGTGAAGGAAGACCCCCCCACCCCAACGAATGTCTGGGTAGAACCACAGGCCCACCACAGGTCACTTGGAAGACCTTCCCACATTAAGTCCTTGGCCCCGAATGGGACTTAAAGCCAGGAGGGAAGCTTAGCAGTAGGAGTTTACAAGGTGGTGACTCTATCACTATGCCATGTGCACGCCTGGTGGTAACTTATTGCTAGAGGCTTATAAACAAATATTTGAGACTCTGACCAATTGAGGTCTTGTCGAAGATGGATGATAGGGTCTGTTCTATTTTCCGAGACTGGCTTGTAATTGTAATAAGCAGACCTAGAGTGCTAAAATAAGTCAATCCTAAGTGTTTGTGGTCTAGTGGTTAGGACGTTGTACTCCGGATCGGAGGGTCCCGGGTTCGAACCCCGAAACTGACCACTTGATGTTAGTCCTTGAGAAAGACTATATACTGCACATTGCTCCAGGTATTCAGTACCTGAGTACTGGTTCTACCCAGGAAGTGGACAGTCAAGAAGGGTTAATATAAGTTAAAAAACTTGTTTCCCAATCGACTATAAATAAATAGGTTTAAACTAAAATAAGTCAATTAGAAAAAAGTTAAGGAAATATGGCAGTAACTATTCTCCTGTATCACTAAGAAAATTTAATAAAAACTATAAAATTTATAATATAAAAGTATTTATTACAGATTATTATAAAGAAAATACATTAGAAACAAATATACCTTTTTCTGCTTAAGCCCTTTAGAGAAAATCCTCTTTTTCATCATTTTTGGACAAAACTGATTGAATATGCACAAATATAGTCACTAAACACAACCAAATGAATCTACCTGAACAAGTCACACAAATGAATTCATTCTGGTTCTTCCTTGCGTATACAGACTTTTATCGATTTGATGCTGTCTTATACAAGATATCAAATCTTTTTTTGGCATTTATCATGTTCAAATGTCATCTTCAATAAAAACACTTTAATAAACTTTAATATTTCAAGATGATTTTTTTACACAACAATTCCTGAAAGTGCATTTTGTTTTTTGTACATAACAAAAAATAAATATCCATTATATACAATACAAATATTAATAAATATCATTGTCATTATAACATATTTTTAATAAAAGTGACAGATGGTATGTTTTAATTTAAAATATTTAACACACACAAAAAAACTTTCAAAACAGGACATTGTATTTTTTTTTAACAAAAGAAAGACAGACCTCACAATCAGTTCTACAGATGGTGTCTTTGTCATGACAAAAGTTTAGTTAATACTTTTTTAACTACACACCATTTCTGTGTTTATTTATTTATTTCCCTGATGAAAGCTGGAATTATTGTTGCATGTCTCAAAAATGCAAAACTTGTAAACTTTTTTTCAAAAGTAATGACAATCAAGTTTTATATAGCATCAATAATACAGAATTTAATCCTTTTATTTATAGTACATGTATATGATTTTAAAACTTCACTTATTTTTTTAATTTTCTTTAAAACAGTTTAAAATATTTCTAATACATGAATGTTTCATCATTTAATAGTGAATCCATGGTCAAACCAGTCAAAACATAAACCCTAAGTAGTGCAGATTCTACTAAAGATAAGACTGATAATTGTGATTGCTTCAAAAAAGCATGAGTGAAAGCATTAAAACGTCATGATATACTCATGTATAAAGTATAAAGTCAAAACAAGCCTGATAAACATTTACTTGCTTCATCAGTTTGCTTACAATATATATTGCACTTTTTATTTGAATAAAATAAAGTTAAATTCAATAAATCATATTCTATGGCTCTCATTATGATCATTATGGTTTAGAATATGTACGACATGTGGAGAGAGAACCAAGACAAATTTCTTAGCCCCGACATAACAAAGTCATAAAAAATGTAAGTCCTATAGCTCCCAAGCTAAAGCTCAAGCAAATAAAGGTAAGGATGGTGCCACAACTGGTTGGCCTGGTGTCAGGATAATGTGACTGGGTGAGGTAACATGCCAGGTGTTCACAGCATGCTATACACAATGAAGGCAGCACTGTATGGGCTTCAAGTGAACACCGTCTCCAGATAACGGAAATACTGTTGGTGGGACAATAAACCCAATAAACAAATATTTTGGGTGTCCTTTTTCTAAATCAGATGGACACAATTATCGTAATATTGGTCATATGTCCAGCCGATAAAAAAAGAGCGAAGACAAATGTGTAATTAGCACCACTGGCGCCAGTGACCATTGGTCAGCTGGAAGACCTTCCAACATAGAAGTTCTCACAGGACATGAACCCCACCACACAACCCCCTTCTCTCAATCCCATCCCATCCCCAGTCTTGGTGATGTGAATTTTAAAAACAAACCAAAAAAAATGTTCAAAGATATTCTATTAAGCACCATTGGTCCTTAGACACAAATAACATGACTCACTTATAGTAAATAAAACTTAAATAACACACTTGGATCAAATGAAACCTTAGATTTTTAAAAGACTGACTAAAATGACCCAAACTGAATTAAATTAAAATGAAACACCTAGAACAGCCTTGGTTGTTGGTCAAAATCAAACGTTACTCTTACATTGTATCAAATGATAATGACACACTTGACCTGAGTTTAAACCTTGTCACTGATTAAAATATACACAGTGTGTAACTATAAACTGTCTATTTATAATCATGAATGTCCTGTTTATTGTATACTCCATCACTTTGCCATCACCAAATTGTCCATACCAAATGTTTTACACAATATAACCAGGTAAAAGCCTTAACAATTAGAGTTACATTTCTAAATCTGTATCAAGATTCAAGATAACACCAAATAGCCAGATAAATATCACAGGTTATCAACATTTGATCTAAATAACCTATCTCAGGTAGTATTTACTGTAAAATGATTACATAACATTTATTGGCTGATGTTTAACTCTTTTGACATAGGATCAACAGGTAAGATGTTCAACCCTTAGACCTAAGACAAGCCTTTTGCTAAGTAATTCTTGGGCGAGACAAGATTTGTTTTTGAGGTACATAGCAGCAACACAATTATCATCATTACAGCTATGTCCAGTTATTTATTGTACAGCCAGAACAAATACCCAGAAACCAGAGGTGCACTATAAATCAGCTAAAAATCCTCTCCGCATGAAAGTTTTAAACCTGACGAGGACACCGACCCACGTGGCAAGGGACCATAGAGTTAGACAAGTTTTGACTCTACCCACCAAATCACCAGGCACAGCTCTCAAAACGTTCTACTACCCATCATGTCAAGAGGTCACATCCTAGTACTGATTTCTCAAAAGAAGTGGACACACTTTCACAAATATGACAATATGCTCTACAGACTAACACAACTGAACAATTCACACATATTCTCCACATCGCTTTTGCTACAAAAACAGTGTTACCTATTGAATAACTTTATGCTCATCTTTAATTAAAACGTGCTCAAACAATACACAATCATTTTGAAATATATGAACTGTATGATCTTTAACCTAAATCTTTTACCTAAATATACCTGAAATATTTCCCATTTCAATACATCATGAATGTACGTCCATACATACACATGGAAACTATAGTTTGCTCCAGCAACATATACTCAATTATTACTCAAGGAATTTAAAGGCATATACATGTGTACAGTTGACTAGATTGTGTTTAAAATCTTGATGATTAGTAAAAAATAACTCCACATACACCAACAACAATGCCCAATAAAATACAAGAACAGGTGCTTCATGTAGATTCAATAAAAACATTCTCCAATAAAAATTGACACACATGAACACATCCTATCAATATGCATCAATAATAGAAACATCTCAGAGTTTCTGACACGTCCACACATGGAAAGTCCACATGTTGCATATAGCAGGATCAAACAGAACAGAGAGACTGGTGGTTTAGTCTGCATTCTGTATTGATTACCACAGCAACAACACCAGCAGCATATACAGCCATCTAATGTAGTCTAAGAATAGTGCTGAATCACCAACTTGTAGAGGTAGTGTCTAGTCGGTTCACGATTACGACTTTTCAGTAGTTAATATTTTATAATTATTTACTGTTTATGTATGTTGTGTGTGGTAAAATGACAAACACAACATATTAAAGAAACAGTTGCACAATTCAAATCCTTATATGGCAATAATTGTCGAACTGTCAGTGATGTACTCATTGTAAAGAACACATTTTTGATTACAGAAATAATTTACACACTAAAAACAATTTTTCTATAGGAATTACTCTTTTTTAATGAATAAATAATTAAAATGCACTAATTCTGTGATAACAATGTGTACAATTAGAGAGTTTGTCTAGAAAAACAAAATATCATAGTTTTTATCCTACTCTAGTTTCAAATGGAATTGCATGGTTTTAGTTACACCACACTGATCTGGCTCAATTATGATAATATTGGTGATGTCCTGCTAATATTAATGGAGGAAGACAAATGTCTGGGTAGAACCACTGGTGCACTGGGCAATGGATTGTGATATACTGCTAAATGGTTTAGAAGATACCAATGTCATTCAACTCTTTGACTTTAGACCTGCCAGATTAAATGGATCAGATCTTGTTAGAAGCGTATATTAATGAGATTAGAATGTTGGTGTGTTTTTCTTTGTCTTATTTCCATTAAATTTTTTGTGAGCTAACGCTAAATATATCATGGTTTCACAATCATATACTTCAGTACTAACTTTGTGATCAAATTCCTCTGCATCCACCTGAACACAAAACCGTAACCTATTCAGCATTAGATCACACAAACTGCATAAAGAAATCCCAATTACCTCATGCAAATTTAAATGAACTGTGACATTAATGGCTTAAAAGTTATAAATGGAATGATTTAACTTTTAACCCTGGTCAGCTCGATTGGATCAGATCTTGTTTAACATGCAGAAACATAGAAGAATTCTCCCAGTATGGTAAGCACCTGTTCACCTTGCAGCAGTCAATTAAACATGTCTACGGTAAGCGCCTGCACACCTTGCTGCAGTCAATTAAACATGTCTACGGTAAGCGCCTGCACACCTTGCTGCAGTCAATTAAATATGTCTATGGTAAGAACCTGCACACCTTGCTGCAGTCAATTAAACATGTCTATGGTAAGCACCTGCACACCTTGATGCAGTCAATTAAACATGTCTATGGTAAGCCCCTGCACACCTTGCTGCAGTCAATAAAACATGTCTACGGTAAGCACCTGCACACCTTGCTGCAGTCAATTAAACATGTCTACGGTAAGCACCTGCACACCTTGCTGCAGTCAATTAAACATGTCTATGATAAGCACCTGCACACCTTGCTGCAGTCAATTAAACATGTCTATGATAAGCACCTGCACACCTTGATGCAGTCAATTAAATATGTCTACGGTAAGCACCTGCACACCTTGATGCAGTCAATTAAACATGTCTATGGTAAGAACCTGCACACCTTGCTGCAGTCAATTAAACATGTCTATGGTAAGCACCTGCACACCTTGATGCAGTCAATTAAACATGTCTATGGTAAGCCCCTGCACACCTTGCTGCAGTCAATTAAACATGTCTTTTTTTTCTTCAATGTTCATTGATGTAAGAAAATACCTTTATTAAATATATCTTTATTAAAACATGGTTGTTGACATTAGCTTATCAAAATAAAAATAAATCAAATTTTATCACTACTTACTGTTTTACATTTCTGGCACACAGGCCCTGCTACCCTGTTGGCTGAACCAATATTTCCTGGCTCTGAGATCTGTCGCTTGTTTATCCCAAACTTCTTTATATTACTCATAAATCCCCGAAATTTCCCATCTCCCTGTGATGACCTTTCACCTCTGCTTGCTCCACCCTCAAACCCTGTTTTTCCAAATGTTCTTCCTGCACTTATAAGCAGAACATTGTCACTTTTACTTCGTTCTAATGCAGTGTGTTCTTGAACAATCTCACTGGGATCTACCATCAACCAACTACCTCGTCCAACATCACTGTCTGGACTAGTAAGTCCACTTTTATCCTCAAATATGCTGCCAGGTTCACTTCCAAAAGCAGCTGATGATGCTGAAGATGTTAATTCCAGTCGGCCTTTATCAGAGCGAGATTGGTTGCTCTGACTGTCAAGGTCATCTCTAAGTAGGAGACATTCATCAGAGTTCAGACTGGTTGTGGAAATGCTTCTTGCATCTCTGTCAGTGGAGGACTTCATGTCACAGTAGAATATGCTGCCATCAATTGATTGTGCCTCTTTTGAAATAGACTTACCTGATAAATAAAAAGGAATAACAACAAATGTATGTACAAATTTTGAAAAAAAATATTCAAGAAATTAGGTAAGTGTGACTATATTAATAAAATGAACATCTGTTTGATAATAGTTATTTTAAGTGAAAAATCATGCATTCAGTTTAAAACTGCTTGGCCAGGACAACCCTGATAGGGGAAATGATAGCAATTTATATACAAAATGTACTTAAAAAAAGCAAAGCCTTCATCTATATTATTGTTAAGCTGATTTTCAACTGTCTGTTTTGTAATTCATACTACAAATAAAATAACTTGATTATTTTGGTAGATATCAAAACAACTAGATTTAAAGTCTGTTTCCTACAATTATAAATGGGTGTTTCATGAAAAAAACTTAGGAAACAAAAATCCTAGATCACCACCCATCATAACAGACAAGACGGTTAAAAATTAAAATGATATGTGCCATTTAAAATGTAGTTTCCTCTTAAAAAAAGTTTAAAAATCAAAATGAAAGGAAAGAATTATACAGTACAAAAATGGTACATTTGTCTGCAAGAAAAATATTCACATAATGCTTAGAAAAACTTCTCCATTTATTTGTACATATATATATATATATTATGGTATGGTTAAGTAACAGAGTAAAGATTTAAATTCAAAAGTAATGTTTTTTAAATAAATGAGAAAAAAAGGAGAAAAAACTTAGTTGATCAAATAAGGCTCGGTGCAAAAAAAAAAAAAAATAAATAAAAAAAATACAAAGCAAAATATAACATCTTCGTATTGATTACGAAATAAAGCTGTTTCTTCAAAGACACACAAAAAAAAATTAAGTTTTGTACACATGGTCTAGACATGTATCATACATAAAGGACATCTGTTTAAAACACACAAGATTAACCCCTTTGGTGCCAATTGTTTCTTAAAATGTACAGCTCATTGCCAAAAATATATAGCTCACAAAAGCTATAGAAACAATACTAATATTCATAATATATTAAATGATAATAATAAATACAATAAATAATAATAAATCTTAAATAATAATAATAATAATGATAATAATAATAATAATAATAATAATAATTATATAATAATAAATAATAAATAAATACTCTCGATACAATTTTTCTATGGTGTTATATGTACATGTGGCACCAAAAGGGTTAAAAATTGAGATAATGATCAGAAACCAAAAAGTGGCTTATTAGTGCAAAAAAATGATAGCGCTTTTTGTTACTGAATGAGAGTTTAAGAAGCATGATCACTTAACAGCTTAATAGGAAACATTTGTGATACATGTATAAAGATTGTCTCCCTTGTCAGCTTAATAGGAAACATTTGTGATATATGTATAAAGATTGTCTCCCTTGTCAGCTTAATAGGAAACATTTGTGATATATGTATAAAGATTGTCTCCCTTGTCAGCTTAATAGGAAACATTTGTGATATGTGTATAAAGATTGTCTCCCTTGACAGCTATAATTTTAATTTCTGGATAGTCCAGATAGTATGTAGGTTCTTTTAATTGAAATCCTTTAACATTGTCGAGATGATTCTTCTTAAAATGTTGCATTTCTTCTTTTTTTTTACACAAACGTATGTGCTAAATTCACCAAAGTACTGTCAGAAACATGTTGTATATACAAGAATAGGGCCCTGTGTGTTGAGGCTCAATAATCAGGGTATCACAACGTAAGCACAGAAGTCAACACAGACTCCAGATGATGCAAGCAGAAAATATGAGACATTTTATTACCAAAATCAACTTGTAAAAACTGGGATAAAAGGAATAGAAGGAAAGACTCTTCACTAATGTCTCTAATTAAGCTGCTTATAAATTCATAGCACAAGTAAAAACAAAAAAAACACAAACATCTGATTATATTCAGTATATGCATGAAAAACATATAACAGACATCAGCTTTGAGAAAATAATGCAATGTCAAGCATAAAGATTAGATAAAATCAATAATAAGATAATGATAGATTTTAATCAGGTAGGTTTTATGATAGGTGCTGTTAATTGTTAGTCATAAAATCTGCTTATTACAGAATTAGAATGTCACAGAGGGATTAAAAGGAGTTACTTTTATGGAGATTTTCTCAATTATATGGTGCCTTAAACATAATAAGTTATAAATAATAAATCTAACTTATAAGTCAGTTCTTCTTATTTATACTATTTATACTTAACACATTATAAGTAATGAAGTCTGCTTTAAAAGAAATCAAGATGCAATTTTGTAAAAAGAAAATCTTCCTTTAAGATATATACTACAGTACAGTATTGCAATGGTGTGAATATGAAAGGGAAGTAACCTAAAAACAAAGGCTGTACATGTATAATGCAAATATTTCAGATATACCCAGTTTTTAGATGTTAGTTATGCCAGTTTACCCATAAAACACTGTCCATCTTCTAGATTGCATATTTTTAGTTCAGATTGATAGTGCATGATAACAAATTGTCTGTGCTGATGAAAAAACAATATTCTTGTTGAGACTATAATAGATGGCTAGTCGTACACCTGAAATGTTTCTATTAAAGGTATTAACTGGTTATATAAGTAACAATATAAAACAGGCCATTTGTAACTTACATATTATGGTTACCTACAAATAATTTTCGTCAAAGATTTTATGCAGAAAATTGTTCTGAACATAAAAAGTCTTACTACAGTCTATCCAAGGAATACATCATTAACGCTACCACAAATTTGAAAATGAAGCCATTTTGGTTGTTATATTTATTATTCCTCCATTCTACATTTGAACCTTTTTCTAATATAAGTATATGCTTAAAGATGCAAAAAGTAATTTTTTACAAAATAAAGTAAAATTTAATACTTAAGTATTTAAGCATACTTTCTTTATGTTAAATATCTGAAAACCAGAAGAAAAAAAATGAGAAGAAGAAATTTTAAATGTAATGAACAGACTTTGGTATTCATTTTCTCATTTACACTTCAAACAGATAGTTAAAACTAAAGCTCAATCAATTATATCAGGTATTTGTGTCATTTACATTTTTTCCTAATAGTAAGTATCAACATTTGATGGCTGAGGTACCTGGTACTTTCTAGGCCATGGTAGAAAAAAGGTCAGGGTAGCTTAACAACCATTCGCCACAACTGTAATACCTAATTCATGTACCAACAAACAAAAACAACATAACACACAATGACACACTTAACACTTAAAACAGCACCTGCAGATGGGGTTGATCTAATGTTATTATTACACACAACAAGGATATCATATAAGACTGATACTGTTAAACTCTTAAATAGCCATGTGTGTGTGTATATACACTTGTCAAATCACACGGATATGCTTGGTCAATTAAAAGACAACCTCATTAAAGGTTTTGACCAGACACTGATGAGTTATTTGACACCAAGTGATCTCAGATTGGGGAGGCCTGAGATCGTTAAAAATCTGCAATTCTAACCACTTTGTGATGGACTTTCTTAAAAAGAAAGTCAATTTTCATGTATTGCTATGTATAACTGTGTAACCAATTAGACCATAAGCATCCATTTTCATTATGCATTCAATCAACTGAGCTAACCAGCTGACATATTGCCACATGAGAAATAAAAAAAAGGGAAAACAGTACAAGTGGTAAAACACCCTGCCTTTGAAAGCTTTTCACCAGATTTTGATTCAATGCAAGTAATCAAACACATACATGATTATCAAGATCAAATAAAGCTGACAGAAAAACACTCCAAAAAAAACAACAGAGTCAAGCACTTGGACTTGAGAAATAAAATTAATCAAAATTAGCAAAAATGCTTCAAGATAGAAAAGCACCACCCAATGATGATGACAATAATAATAAAAATACCATTTCACTTCCTAAGTGTAGACATCAGTTAAGTGATTAGGCAACATATACAAACAACAAGTACAACAAGGATGTGGGGCACTGGAAGATAACTGCTTCGCACACTTAAGTGTATTTATAACACCATAAACTTTTACATTTTTATAAAAACAGTATGCCTGGTTTATTGTCAACATTTTGGTGTAACATGTACATAATTGTGGATGTCATTCTTATAAAAAGAAATCATAATTAAGATATCACATTCAGGTTCCTCATCAGAAAATAAGACAGTGATTTAATTGGTGATATATCAGGCAAAAGCAAAAATATTTTATTTATAAATCATTGTCAATAAATCTTTAACATAGATAAAGACTGATAAAAATTTTGAACTACTATGTGATTTAATTACAGTGAAAAATGTTGTTTTAATATATACATTGCATTAATACCAATCAACTGGTCACTCCCTGTGTAGTGAAACACTCAATTAGTAACAACCTTGGACATTAATTAGTAGAAGCTTAGGTTTTTACAAGCTTTACAATCTCAATTACATGTATTTAACAACAATAGAGAATAACAAATAGGTCATAATAAGATAACAATAAATATAACAATTGAAATTAAAAATTGGGAACATTTTAAACTACTAAAAGGCAGTTTAACAACAGCAGGATACCATCAAAAATTTTACCTGTATGTCCTTTACACTTTCTGATTCTGAACTTTTAACAATTTTCCCACATTCTGAGATGTGTGTAGTGTCAGCAAACAATTGTAAGGTTTTGAATAAACAACAATAATGACTATCCTGTATGCTGTATCAGTGAAAATGTCACATTGCCTTCAATTTGGAAGGGACTTATAATTAACCTTAATTAAAACTCCTTAAAGGTTGTATCCGACAGTTTGGACCGAAATATTTTCATTAAACATCTTAATAAACTATTGTTACCTGAACAGATCACACAAAATGTTGTTTATTGATGTCCTACACATGTCTGAAAAGTGCCATTATGCCACAATCGTCATTACAAACATGTATTTCCTATCTGAGAAACGCTGCACAGTTAGCTTTTTTCAAACCAAGTCAACCACGTGACCACTTATGTTTTAGCTCATCCACGTCATCCGCTGTGACGTCGATGTCTATTTTTAGCTGAAATCCCAATTGTTCTTATTTATAGATTTTAAAAGAATGAACATTTTAAGTGTTGATTAACGAGTTTTACTGCCCCAAAATTTAGATACTGTTGAAAATCGTGAAAGCTTAGACTTAATTGTTACATATATTAGATATAGACAAACTGTTAGATACAGCTTTTAACATAGAACACAGCCAAGCAGCCATACAATTTAATTTAAACAGTAATAAAGATTTAAAGCAACATGATAACAGTTATTTGATTATTGATTTTTTTGCTTGTTAAATCAGCAAAACTTTGTTTGTTTTTGAATCAATTACTATCAATTATTGAATTAATTATAACCTCCAATCATCAGATCATGTCGTTTTCAATTTGGGAGAATAAAAAGATATTTTCAACTAAAGTTACACACTTGAAATTCAGCAACATTTCATTAGTTTAGCTTTGAGCAACACATGCCTAAATACACACCATTAGTATACATAACTGATTATCAGTTCACTGATTGGCTCAATGATTAGGCAGTATTTTAGATGAACCCTTTTGCTGCTAAGCCATTTTCCACCCCTCATGTTGAGGAATTTTCAATAAATTTCCTAAGAAAATGCCATACGTTGCTAAATCACTTATAATTTTGGAAGTTTTATAGATGGATATGTAAAACTATATATCATTATAAAGGTATTTGAATTTGGAATCTGGATAATACAAAGTTTAATGATTTTCATGTAACATAAAAATGTTATGGACTTTAAAAATAGAAAAAAAAGTTGAAAAAATTCAGAACTTTACTTTTTTCTTAGGTTTTTCACGCCTACACCTTCTAAATATGAATATTTCTAAGAAAAAAACACTGTAAGTTAATGCCAAGAGGAGTTACTCTGGTCATACTTTTATAGGCAATTAGCAATGCTGTAAGTACTAAATAATAGTAGTATACAGGACATATTTATGTATAAAAGCATTGCTAGTGGTTAGAAATAGACATACGCTGTACATCGGGCAGCAGTGAAAGTGTTAAACAGAAGTGTGAATCAGGATGTTCTATGTGTTATGAACCTACAGTAAACAGCAACCAGTACTCATGGAAATGAAAATAACACATATACAAGGTTAAACTGTTAACATTGTGATTTATATTATTGTTTTCTTCTGTAATTAATATTTTAGACCTCCTCATATAGTGGGTTATTAATTAACTATTGCACAATATATACTGTATGGCATATTCTGCACAACATGTTGTCCATCTTATTTGGCCTTTGACAGTCGTGGATGACCCTCACTCATGACCTGGGGCCAATTTAAAAGTACTTCGCCAAAACACTCAGTAACATTACTGTATCTCCTAGCAGGTGCTTCCAGCAAGTCATGTCTTCTGAGAGAAATATGGGAAATTTGCTTATTATCTAATTCTTCATTACCCTTCCTCAGACAGGTGTAGCCACGCCTACCATAGCAACGGGTCCTCGCTGTTACTAGGTTAGACAAACATTGGCTAATATGGTGGCATTTGCATTGAAACATTTTGCATTTTGTGATTATTTTTTTTCCCTCTGCTTACACACGTCCAAACAGACTGATTTAAATGCAGAACAAAAGGACAATTTTTGCATTGTATTATAGATTGTACAACCTGTGGGATGTTTTGTGACCTACAAGTAGGATGACTACATATAGCCTAGATTTTTTTTACAGAAGCATTAGCAACACACAAAGTACAAAAAAAATCATTATTAGTGTTTATTTTCCACTTAAAGCAAAGCAAATATATATTTCATAAGTATGTTCAATATGGCAATTTATCATGTTTCTTTTACACAAAAATGCACATAAATGAAAAACTTTATCCTTAATAAGAAACACAATATTTTGAAGACAAGTGATATTTGAAGACAATTTGTTTAAGTGTTTTATAAAGAGTATTTTCTTCTCAAATATGTTGTAACAGAATTTCTATTGAAATGTCAATGTTGTAGTTTTATATCAGTATACTGGTTACATAAATGCTTTCAGTAATGATAGTAAGATAAGCAATAACTATCCACTTTGTTGCAAATTAAAAAACATTTATAGTTGTCTCCCTTGTGGGTAGGGACACTCATACTTCAAATAAGAAATAGCCTCAATTTCTATATTTGCTTGCTGTTTTTTATCATAATGCTCAATCCCTCAATTACTTTCCCTCATTCTTGTCTTGTTCAATAAAATATATGTGCATACAGTTTACAGCATTGTCAATAACTTAAAAAAGTAAAACTCATACTTCTTAAACAATAACTATTTACCTAATACCTTCCCACAGGAGAGACAATTTAATACCATTTGTAAAGTTAGAGTAATGACCCTTTAATATAAACATGAGCAGTCTGAAGACAGCATGCTCTTTTTTTCTCAGTGCAGTGTGGTATAAATTTAAATAAGAAAAGGGACTTTACTCTGCAGTAGTGCAGTGTGGTATAAATTTAGATAAGAAAAGGGACTTAACTCTACAGAACTACATTTTAGAGTTATCTGCCCTTTTGAAATGACTTCCTATTTTGATGGTGAACAAATATTCCCAATCTGATGCAATATCTGAAGGGATTTTTTTAGAAATTTACCTTTACAACAAGAGGGCCATGTTGGCCCTTAATCGCTCACCTGAGGACAAAGACTTATAGTAGGCTCATATCTGGCATCATGTAATTAAGAGTTATTTACTTTAGAAATCTTTGGTGAAGATTGGACCATTAGTGTGGCAACTGGGTTGATAACATTTTCTAGAATTTACCTAGTAACCTACTAAATCCACGTGACCCACTTCAAAACATAGGCAAGAGTTCATACTGGCAAACATTCTGGCCAATTTGATGAAGATTGTGTCATCAATTTGGCCTATAAGTGTTTTCACAAGGTTTTTCTAAAATGTGACCTACTGACCTACTTTTGTCCCCACATGATATACTCATCCAAGGTTTCATGGAGACAAACAATCTGATCAAGTTTGGTGAAGATTGGGCTATGAATGTAGCCTCTAGTGTGTTCACATGCTTTTTGTAAGATTTGACCTAGTCACCTACCTTTTGATTCCAAATGACCCATTATGAACTCATCCAAGATTTCATGCAGTCAAACATTCTAATCAACTTAAGTGAAGATTGGGCCATAAATGGGGCTTCTAGTGTGAACACAAGCTTTTTCTAAAATTTGACCTAGTGACCTACTTTTTTATCAAAGGTGAAACAATAATGAACTTATCCAAGATTTCATGCAGGCAAACATTCTGATCAAGTTTGGTGAAGATTGAGCTATCAATGGGGCTTCCAGTGTGTTTACAAGCTTTTTCTAAGATTTGACCTAGTGACATAATTTTTGAACCCACTTGACCCAGTTACAAACTCATCCAAGATTTCATGCAGACAAACATTCTGACCAAGTTTGGAGAAGATTGGGCTGTAAATGTGGTCTCTAGTGTGTTCACAAGTTTTTCCCAAAATTTGACCTAGTGACATACTTTTTGACCCCAGGTGACCCACTAAGGAACTCATCCAAGATTTTAAGCAGACAATTAATCTGACCAAGTTTGAAGAAGATTGGATAAAAACTGTGGCCTCTAGTGTGTTCACAAGTTAAAATGTTTACGCCAGACGACGGACGAAGCGGTATCACAAAAGCTCACCTTGAGCACGTTGTGCTCAGGTGAGCAAAAAAGGTTAACCAAAACTGACACTGACTGCAGGGTCATAACAAAAGCTGTACTTTTTGTTTTTGACATAAACTAAACGACAGAAATAAAGTAGATGCTATTAGTTCACTCATGTCTACTTCATCAAGAAGACTACAGATACTGCTGGATATTAGATATATATAACAAATTAGTGATGTGTTATCAATTTCCACAATACAGAATGGAAAGCTAACAAAT
Source organism: Sinonovacula constricta (assembly GCA_007844125.1). Classification (NCBI taxonomy): domain Eukaryota; kingdom Metazoa; phylum Mollusca; class Bivalvia; order Cardiida; family Solecurtidae; genus Sinonovacula; species Sinonovacula constricta. The sequence goes on from CM017562.1 coordinate 13,685,010, forward strand.
AAATTCTGCTTAAAATATTAAATTCTAGCATAAGTGGTAGAAAAGTAATTTCACATAAGCAGCATAAGTTAAGTGAAATATTCAAAGCTGTTGTAAATCCTAGTCTCGCCTGTAACTTGGTGACTACTAATTCTACTATCTCTTCATCAGATGCAGAGCCTTGTTTCAACTTCTTTCATCCAACTCATTTAATACTTTCAAAATTCAATCATCACTCATGTCAGATGCTCTAAATAACCTATTCAAAATATTTAGAAATTGGATTATAACTAAATACATTATGTGTAGAAATAACAGGTAAACATATCAAGAGGGCCATGTTGGCCCTTAATCGCTTACCTGAGGACACAGGCTTTTAGTAGGCCTATATCTGGCATCATGTAATTAAGAGTTATTTACTTTAGAAATCTTTGGTGAAGATTGGACCATTAGTGAGGCCACTGGGCTGAAAACATTTTCTAGAATTTTACCTAGTAACCTACTAAATACACATGACTCACTTCAAAACATATGTAAGATTTCATAATGGCAAATATTCTGGCCAAGTTTGGTGAAGATTGGGCCATCAATGTGGTCTCTAAATGTTTTCCCAAAGTTTTTCTCAAATGTGACCTAGTGACCTTCTTTTTGACCCCATGTGACCCAATAATATACTCATCTAAAATTTCATGCAGATAAACAATCTGATCAAATTTGGTGGAGATTGGGCTATGAATGTGGCCACTAGTGTGCTCACATGCTTTTTCTAAGTTTTGACCTAGTGACCTCTTTTTTTGACCCCATGTGACCCAATAACGAACTCATCCAAGATTTCATGCAGACAAACATTTTGACAAAGTTTGATGAAAACTGGCCTGTAATGTGGCCTCTAGTGTGTTCACAAGCATTTTTAAGATTTGACCTTTTATCCCACGTTTTGACCCCACATGACTCAGTTATAAACTCATCCAAGATTTCATACAGGTAAGCATTCTGATCAAGTTTGGTGAAGATCGGGTCATAAATGGGGCTTCTAGTGCATTCACAAGCTTTTTTTCTAAGATTTGACCTAGTGACCTACGTTTGTCCCCAACTGACCCAATATTAAACTTATCCTAGATTTCATGCAGACAAACATTCTGACCAAATTTGGTGAAGATTGGGCTACAAATGTGATCTCTAGTGTGTTCACAAGCTTTTTTAAGATGAAACCTAGTGACCTACTAATTGATCCCACGTGACTCAGTTATGAACTCATGCAAAATTTCATGCAGGCAAACATTTTGACCATGTTTGTTGAATATAGGGCAATAAATGTGGTCTGTAGTGAGTTCACAAGTTTTCCCTAAAATTTGACCTAGTGATCTACTTTTTGACCACAGGTGATCTAATAATTAATTCATCCAAGATTACAAGCAGACAAACATTCTGACCAAGTTTGATGAAGACTGGATAAAAACTGTGGCCTCTAGCATCTTCACAAGCTAAAATGTTGACGCCGGACGCCGGATGAAGCGGTATCAGAAAAGCTCACATTGAGCAAGTTGTGCTTAGGTGAGCTAATAAAAACTAAATGGCAAAAAGTGTAGATCCAGATCAGATTGCTCCCTGTAGGTGTCAGGTGCCAGATATTCTGGATCTTCTGGATCTACCACTATCTGCCTATGCCTTAGCAAGCAGCAGCTTATAGATAAAAATAAATATTTTGGCATTAATGGTATAAATAGTGGACTTATAAATTGACAGTTTTTTAAGCAACCCTAAATATATCTGCTGTTTTCACTTGGTGTTGTTTTTCAAAGCATGTAGACTAAACTTGTATTTAATAGTGATATTGCAAAAAGAAATTATCTGTCTATTGTTTTGGAGATCAAAGAATCTATCTTAAGAATTATTCTGAATACATGTTAAAACAGCTTAAGTCTAAACTAAGCGTAAAACTAAAAGCATACTGAAAATATGTCAAGCCAAAATCACTCTCATAAAATAATAAAACTAACATTTCTCTCAAAGTAGGGTTTTTGCAAGAAAAAAAAATCTTGTTTTATTATAATTATTGTTAAGAAACAAAACCATGCACAGCAAAATATAAGGTATTGCAAAATGTGGAAAAGTTACAGGAGGGATTTTGCCAATCCTGAAAATTTCATTGTTTAGATTTTTTCTATCTATGCTAAAATAAGATTTTGTCCATCCTGTACTTAAAACCCACTTAACGCATTTATCAGGGTCATCAGTACTTTCTCCTGTTAAGACTCCAGCATTATATATTGTTAGCAAATAACGTTAAGTGTGTGTATTACTGAGAAGTAAATGTAGCGTAAAAACTTAAAGGTATACAGATCAAACAGTGGCGAAAATGACATTTCTGAATGTGTATCAAAAGAAAATTGAGAAATCTTACTTTATAAGTGTGTTTTTTTTTCCGTTGTTTTTATTACTTTGAGAGGATTTTATTTTTTGGAATTTTTTATATTTATCTTAAAAAAGATTATCACACTTATTCAAATATTTACTGCCTTATCCCAGCAGTGGTGACATATAACTGCCTATTATAGGCACAAACAACATGCTTACCCATGTCAGTGATAGTAGACTTTCACTTTCCTATTAAAAACAAAACAATATTGCCACATTTTATTGGGGATTACAAAATTGCTGTTGAGTCTGGGCAGAGAAAAAAACCCGTTCCATACATTAAAACCTGCTCTGCTTTAGCGAATTTGTTCATTTATGAATTTTGATTGCAATTTCTTCACTTATGAGAACATTTACTAAAAAAATTACATTGTATATCATATTTCACATGATATGAATATCACATCCCAGCTAAGTTGATAGAACAGAATGTTCACCTGTGGCAAGTAATGTCCACCAAGGAGACACAAACTGTATGTATTATGCAGTTAGCTCCCTTGATTATTCAACCATTGAAAAAAAAAATTTTTTTCACCTCACACGATTATGTTGCATGGGACATTATGGATTGTCGAATGGCATGTATATGGCATTTTTATAAAGAAAATTCAATTGAGGTATTTAATATATTATATTTGAAAGATGTTAAAGTAAGCATTTCCAGATCAGTGACTCAGGATCAAGTACAGATTAAAGTGCAGTAGTTTAGTCTTTGAAAGAGGATGGGAGCTGAATATTTGTTATCAAAGGCCAGAATTGACACTAACAACATACATGCTTCATATGGCTAGAATTTACACACAATATGTACAGTCATTTGAGTAACAGAATTTGCCTACCCAATAAAGCAATCTTTTTACTCTTTCTCTTCTGTTTACCTGCTAAACAGTGACAATATTGACTGTTAGACTCTTTCTTTTGACAAGCTACAAAGTAATATCAACTAGATGATCAAAGTTATTATATCCATGTTGCATGCTAGCCATTTTCTATATATAGTACATGTTGATTTTTCATTTTCAGAATGAACACAAGAATTAGTTCTATGTACATGTAATACTTTATATTTAACCCCTTCACTGCCATACCCATAGAGCTGCTCAGAGTACAAAGTGTTTCATATCTGCCCTTACCACAAGAACTGATCGGGGTACAAAGTGTTTCATATCTGCCCTTACCACAAGAACTGATCGGGGTACAAAGTGTTTCATATATGCCCTTACCCCAAGAGCTGCTCGGAGTACAAAGTGTTTCATATATGCCCTTACCCCAAGAGCTGCTTGGGGTACGAAGTGTTTCATATATGCCCTTACCCCAAAAGCTGCTTGGAGTACAAAGTGTTTCATATATGCCCTTACCCCAAGAGCTGCTTGGGGTACTAAGTGTTTCATATATGCCCTTACCCCAAGAGCTGCTCGGAGTACAAAGTGTTTCATATATGCCCTTACCCCAAGAGCTGCTCGGAGTACAAAGTGTTTCATATATGCCCTTACCCCAAGAGCTGCTCGGAGTACAAAGTGTTTCATATATGCCCTTACCCCAAGAGCTGCTTGGGGTACAAAGTGTTTCATATATGCCCTTACCTCAAGAGCTGCTTGGGGTACAAAGTGTTTCATATATGCCCTTACCCCAAGAGCTGATCGGTGTACAAAGTGTTTCATATATGCCCTTACCCCAAAAGCTGCTTGGAGTACAAAGTGTATCATATATGCCCTTACCCCAAGAGCTGCTTGGGGTAAAAAGTGTTTCATATATGCCCTTACCCCAAAAGCTGCTCGGAGTACAAAGTGTTTCATATATGCCCTTACCCCAAGAGCTGCTTGGGGTACAAAGTGTTTCATATATGCCCATACCCCAAGAGCTGCTCGGAGTACAAAGTGTTTCATATATGACCTTACCCCAAGAGCTGCTTGGGGTAATTACACACCATGTTTTGATAATGGCCGGCATACAGCGTGCACTTATATATGGCAAAGAAGGGGTTAAATGCATATAATACAGTTTACAAAGATTACTTTTTTCACTATGGTTGATAAAACAATAGCAATAAAAGCAAGATACAGAAGTCTACTATGGTCAATGTTATAATGGACATAAAACAAAAATGAAATCTTACATAGACATTTTATGGAGAAATGTAAAAGTTTATTTGAAGATTGATGCTGGGGAGGTCTTTTGTTGAAACTTAATGATAGTCCAGTCACACTAAGTGAGTAAATTAATAAATTTTGTTGTTGTTGTTGTTTAGAGCAAATTTCATGCAGATAAAGTGGATATAACTAGTTGGCAGTTCTCACAGGGCAGCAGCTTCTAAAATTACAAGTATAAAAAATATAAATAAACATTTGCTGAAAATAAGTATCAATTTCTTTTCAGAGCAGCTTTTCCAATTACATAAATAAAAAAAGCCAATGTCTGTTTCATAATACAAATTATAAAAAGTATGATTGAGCTCATCAGGGTAACGAAAATTTTGACGATGAGAAAACAAGTATTTTACCTAAGTTTCAAGCCCTATGCAAGCCTCTATTTAAGGACATAGCTAGTCAATGGAAGATCAAAGGGCCATAACTAGAATTTTTTTAACCTTATACCAAACTATATACAAGAGATGGTAACTTTTTGTGAATTTCACGAAATAGAGGAGTTCAAGAAAAAAAATAGTGTAAAGGCAGTAATTACCTTTTTCACATAATGGAAAATCAAAACAAATACTTAATTTTCACCTTAAACTCAAACTTTAGAACAAAGTTGTTAAACTGACCAATTTTGAACAATCAGCTTATTTTCTATAGCATTATACACAGTAAGCATCTTATAAATCCAGATCTTCCACACATGTGAACTTTTTCTGAGGCCAAAGTGGGAGATTTTCACTTGCAAAGAGGGAGAATTGTTATTTTCATATAAACAAAGAAGGAAGTTTTCTGTTTCCAAGTAGGGAGATTTCTATCATGTGTAAAACACCCCTCATTCTCAAATAGTTTTGAACCTTAAAAGTGGGAACCTCCCTCCAAAACTGGGACAGTTCACATTTAAGATAGTGCAGGCCTCATAAAAGCATTACCTTAGCTTTTTATTGACATGTGGCTGTATTATGGAGATCTCTTTGCCATGGCGATCTTTATTGTGAACTTCAGTATGTTTCATGCCATTTCATAGTAGGAACATAAAAAAAGGATTTTACGGTACCATGTATTTTTTTTTTCTTTTTTGTCAAATGGGGATCCTGTTTCTCACAAACTTAACATGAAACTATGAAATCTTGATAATATCAGTATTTACGATCAATTAGTAGACACAGTGTAGTCTTATCCATGCTAACCACTGGGTTTTGAGGCAAAGGCTGGAACAATGAAATCTTGATAATATCAGAATTTATGATCAATAGGTAGACACAAGTGTAGTTTGGTGCATCCAAGGCTCTGGTCTTTGAGGCAAAGGCTTGATGGTACTTGCATGCAAAACTTTAACTTGCATGTTATGGCTGTCAGCACTTAAGTGACTGGAAAAGCTCTCTTTATTCACTGAATAGTTGAGGTAAAAAAAGAGGTTGTGAGGGTGAATGGGAGCGGATGTAAGTAAATATGTAGGACAGAAGACATTTATATGACTTAATAGGAAGAATGGGAGTAGATGAAAGTTTAAAATCCATTTGAAGCAATTAGACAAAAAGATTTTTAATAAAGATTTTGTAACCTAACAGTAAGTACAATATAAAGTGAACGTTCATCATATCTATAACAATACAAACCAAAGTTATTCTGGCCTTTTTTTTGCATAGCTAAAATAAGGGATTATAGATATAATATATATTACAGATAGTATGTTCTGTTTAAATAAAACAGTTTCACATGTTTGTCTAGTTGTTTGGTTAAAAAACAGCATCATTTTAATACTTAAAAGATTTTTAACAAACACTAATTTGTACATAAACTCAAAAGGACCAATGGGGATGTTGGATTGGCTTCCAAAAAGCATCTTCATCTAGGATAAGAGACAAGAACATAATGTCATACCTGCTATTTTGATGCCGGTCAGAGAATGTGGAATTTCTGATTGTACAAAATGAAAACATAAATAAATAATGAAAAAATACAATAACTTTTGGAAATCAGATGGAATATATATAAACATGCACATGTATTACTAATATAAGAAAAAAAATCTACTCAACAACAAGAATCAGTGGGAAAAATGATTTCGAATAACCCACCAAAACATAAAACAGTAAATAATTTGATACACTACCTGGCATTTTAATGCTGGACAATGCCTGTTGAATATCAGACTTAAGATTATTCAGTCCCCACAATGTGGGTTTGGGTCCTGCAATGGTGTTTGAGTTGATGCTAGAGTTACTGCCCCTGTCTTCAGGTACGACAATATCTGGGATGGTAGATAGTGACTCTATAGAACCAGTCGCATCCAACTCGTCACGACTGCTGCTTCTAGCATCCTTGGACAGAAGGCCTCCTGCATCACTTCTCCTCTGTGAATATATGACAGCATTAAGAAGAATGAGGAAGAAGAAGAAATGATGATTAAAAAAATAATAAAAATAATCCAATCAAAATATTATTATAAAAAAAATAAAGGCTCGACAGAAGGCTTCTTGTATCTCAACTTATCTTTAAATACATGACTGAGTTATAAGATAAATAACAAAAATATATTAAAACTAATATTTTTAATGAATATAAACTACACAAACAACTATAAACTAGACAACTGTATTCTGAAAGCTTACAAAAACCTCCCATTTATTTGCTGTTTATAATTCTCTATCTTATATGAATGTCTGAAATATTGTTAAAAGGGGCAAAATTTTCTCCAATTTTCGTCTGATCTTAATGATGATAGCAGATGCAATGGTTTCCATGGTACTTAAGATAATTGTAAAGATTCATCAAAACTGTGAAGAAGAAGCCAAGAGAAAATTGTATCACAGACAGACAGACAGACAGGCAATCAGGTAGATGGATGGGTGTACAAACAGACGAACAACCAAATGCCAGTATGTTCCTTTCCTACTCAAAACTATGTGTTGAGATATAATTATGAATTTCTTATGTAGGAAAGTCTTTCACTGTTAAAAGGTCTCTCTACTCCTCTGTTAATATATGTTATGTTAATGTTAATGAGAAGAGAATTTTTGTTGTTTGTTGAGTTTATTGCAGGGAGCTGGCTGATATGGATCTACAGGATTTGTCTAAGCCTTGTCAATTCGTATGTACCAGGCTAAGAGCCATGATAATTTTTTTTTTTTTTTATGCTGAGTTTATGGTCCCACCAACAATTTTTCAGTCATTTGGAGATGTTATTCACTTGAAGCAGGCAAAGTGCTGCCTTTACTAAGTATAGCATTTCGTGAACACCTAACTACTGTGGCCTTGACATACTGTGACTTTAAGTGCTCAGGTAGGGGGAGGGGGTGGAAATTACTGTTGCCTTGACATACAGTGACTTAAAGTGCTCAGGGGGGGGATAACTGTGGCCTTAAGATACTGTCACTTAAAGTGCTCCAGGAGGGGGAGGGAGTGGAGATTACTGTGGCCTTGACATACAGTGACTTAAAGTGCTCAGGGAGAGGGAGGGGCTGGAAATTAATGTGGCCTCGACATATTATGACTTAAAGTGCTCGGGGGGGGGATCATACTAGGAAACAATAATTTATTGGGTTACATGAGAGAAAAACAATGGTCCGGACTGTTGCTTACCATACTAATGTGATAATAATACGATAATGGACAGTGACTCATGTTTCACAATATTAAATAAACAATGATTTCCATTATTACTAAACCTGCTATTAAACATTTCAAGTCTTACTTTAAGTAAAGTATATAAAAATACTACAAAAAAATCATATTTCAAATAAAAGGTTTAAAGAAAATGTTCACACACATTTAAAAGGTATTAAGATGTCAAAAGGCAGGAAAACATTAAGAATTTTTAGATATGTGAAACTGGGATTGGTAAAAATATGGACAAATGTTTTAATTATTACAAATAAATCACTATGCTACCTTTTTTTGCCATACACCTATTTCATCAGACAGACTGGATACACAAGTTTGGTTGAATTCTCGACGTTTTTTCTGCAAAGCTTGCAACCATACCATCATACGGTTTCGGGTTCCTGCATCCAAAATAACTTCCTTGCCATCTGATCTGAAACAATAAACATAGAAAGTACTTATCTTCCTTATGATAATATAGTGACATACACTGTAAAGTGTTTAATAATAAAAAAAACGTATACAAATGTTTTACTTCCTGTTAATTGTAATACTATGAAAAATCTTCCTGTTCATAAAGTATGTATACACAATTGCTACCTTTATCAAAACAAATGTTATCATTATTAACACAGAAAGAAAACTAACAAACCAGATAAATATTTTTTAAAGAAATACAATGTTTATACCTTTTATCAGTAAAAAATATATGCATGAATTACAATTTAAATAACCTATTTATTATATATGTATACATTATTAGAATTTGTGTTATATTTTAATCTTTTCATTAAAAGTAACAGACACCTTTTATATTGCAGACAGTTACATGTTTGTTTTAAAGGTGATGAATCAAAATATATGTAAAAAAAAAATTTTAACACAAGATATGCTAAATGTGTATTGATTAATTAATGTGCAATCAATAAAACTAGCCTTGATTCTATGACATCATTTCATAGCAGGTACTCTAATATTTCTTACTCACAATAATCAATTACCTTAGTCACATCTGATCAAATATGCATTTGTGTTTCTTTTTAAAAAAGATTGAACTTTGCTCACCAACATATTTTATGAATAAAAATATAAGCTTAGATCACTAGTCAGTCAGCACAGTATACTGAGTGGTTGATAGTGAAACACTCACTAGTCAGTCAGCACAGTATACTGAGTGGTTGATAGTGAAACACTCACTAGTCAGTCAGCACAGTATACTGAGTGGTTGATAGTGAAACACTCACTAGTCAGTCAGCACAGTATACTGAGTGGTTGATAGTGAAACACTCACTAGTCAGTCAGCACAGTATACTGAGTGGTTGATAGTGAAACACTCACTAGTCAGTCAGCACAGTATACTGAGTGGTTGATAGTGAAACACTCACTAGTCAGTCAGCACAGTATACTGAGTGGATGATAGTGAAACACTCACTAGTCAGTCAGCACAGTATACTGAGTGGTTGATAGTGAAACACTCACTAGTCAGTCAGCACAGTATACTGAGTGGTTGATAGTGAAACACTCACTAGTCAGTCAGCACAGTATACTGAGTGGTTGATAGTGAAACACTCACTAGTCAGTCAGCACAGTATACTGAGTGGTTGATAGTGAAACACTCACTAGTCAGTCAGCACAGTATACTGAGTGGTTGATAGTGAAACACTCACTAGTCAGTCAGCACAGTATACTGAGTGGATGATAGTGAAACACTCACTAGTCAGTCAGCACAGTATACTGAGTGGTTGATAGTGAAACACTCACTAGTCAGTCAGCACAGTATACTGAGTGGTTGATAGTGAAACACTCACTAGTCAGTCAGCACAGTATACTGAGTGGTTGATAGTGAAACACTCACTAGTCAGTCAGCACAGTATACTGAGTGGATGATAGTGAAACACTCACTAGTCAGTCAGCACAGTATACTGAGTGGATGATAGTGAAACACTCACTAGTCAGTCAGCACAGTATACTGAGTGGTTGATAGTGAAACACTCACTAGTCAGTCAGCACAGTATACTGAGTGGATGATAGTGAAACACTCACTAGTCAGTCAGCACAGTATACTGAGTGGTTGAAAGTGAAACACTCACTAGTCAGTCAGCACAGTATACTGAGTGGTTGATAGTGAAACACTCACTAGTCAGTCAGCACAGTATACTGAGTGGTTGATAGTGAAACACTCACTAGTCAGTCAGCACAGTATACTGAGTGGATGATAGTGAAACACTCACTAGTCAGTCAGCACAGTATACTGAGTGGTTGATAGTGAAACACTCACTAGTTAGTCAGCACAGTATACTGAGTGGATGATAGTGAAACACTCACTAGTCAGTCAGCACAGTATACTGAGTGGATGATAGTGAAACACTCACTAGTCAGTCAGCACAGTATACTGAGTGGATGATAGTGAAACACTCACTAGTCAGTCAGCACAGTATACTGAGTGGTTGATAGTGAAACACTCACTAGTCAGTCAGCACAGTATACTGAGTGGTTGATAGTGAAACACTCACTAGTCAGTCAGCACAGTATACTGAGTGGTTGATAGTGAAACACTCACTAGTCAGTCAGCACAGTATACTGAGTGGATGATAGTGAAACACTCACTAGTCAGTCAGCACAGTATACTGAGTGGATGATAGTGAAACACTCACTAGTCAGTCAGCACAGTATACTGAGTGGATGATAGTGAAACACTCACTAGTCAGTCAGCACAGTATACTGAGTGGATGATAGTGAAACACTCACTAGTCAGTCAGCACAGTATACTGAGTGGATGATAGTGAAACACTGATTTAGATAAAGTGTGAATCATATGTAAAGTCAGGTGATGAAAATTTTATGCTGAACTTAACCAATATTACCATGACACTTAAATACACAACAATTAAAACGAACAAAAACATCAAATGGACCTACTAGACTGCTTCATTAGATCTCATGTCAATGACTTAAAACAATAGGGCACAACACTTATAACTTTAGTGATAAGTTCATTTATCTGATGATAATAGGGATTGGGATTGGGATATGCCAGCAAATTTGCCGATACTGTGCAGCCACATTTCTATCATCATAGCACTGGAGCACTAATGAGGTGCCCAAGGACTGAACCCGGCCAGTCCATTATGCTGACACTGATGAGTCTGTCAAAATACCGTCCTCTTTAGCCCCAGGTTTTAGGAAGGAAGCCACTACTACCAACTTTAAAGCCTCTGGTTTGACCCAGTTGGGGTTTGAACCCACGACTTCCCGATCCGGGAATAATACAGGTTGGCAGCACCTCTTCTCGGTTGTCTTACCAGCATCTAAACTATTTGTTTTTGCAAGAGTTTTATGTACACATCATATGTCATATGAAATACTTGCATCACTCGGCACAGGGTATACTTGTAATAGGTTTCAGTACATGCACTTGTATTAAATTAACTAAGACTTTGAATGGGCAGGCTATAGAAATTGAGTAGGTCAAGTGACTTTAAGTGCCGATCCTCAATAAACAGATCTCAATAACTTAAGTTATGTCTGCTCTTAGCTGATCTAAATTTACATTTTTAGTTGAGAACATATACCATATTTTTTCTAATAGAAGCACTTGGCCACCATACACTTGGGAGTGACTCTTTAGACACACTTTTCTGGACATAAAAAGCATTAATCACAAGCTGAATGAAGTCATTGTTTATGCAGTTACATACCTTTGACCATCACTTTACACATGAAACAGTGTAAGGAGCTAGCGGCTGACACCTTAGATCTTGACCGACTCTCTCATAAATGTGTCAATTTGACTCAAATACTAATTCCAGGAACTTAGTTAAGACAAAACTAAACTGCTCTTCTATACAGCCATTCAAAAGAGGCCTTGCTAAATCAAAGCATATTCATGTACCTATAATCCCCTATTTCACTACACAATCTTTTCATGCACTTACTGCTGAGACAATGTGATATTGTTTGGCAGATTGCCAAATCTTCTGGCCCAGATGTGAGTTAGCCTCCATTTAGTTGTTAATGGTTGCTGAGGCATAGCACTTATTAAAGGCTTCTGCAGTTGTTGATTTGAGGTGACAGTACGAGAAATTCAAAAGGAAATATACCGGTAAACTGCCACTATACTATTGATTGGTATATCAAAGATTTCAATGAGAATCAGATATACGGTAATAAAAATTGCTGAGATAAGAGGTAACAATTTTCCTGTGAATTCTTTAAACATAAAACAAAAAAAAATGAAAAAAATTGAAAGAGTATTCCCACACCTACCTCCCAAATACTCCTTACTCTGAACTACCAGTGTAAAAAAAATTAGCTACTTCCATCTTTATTACCCTTCAATTACTATGAAAAGATGAGGATCTTTTGAAGTTTTAGTACATGTCTTTGCATAAGAAATGATTATTCATTTAAAGTATCTTAATTTTTTAATGTATTTTTGAGTTTTTTTTAACCCAATGGTCATTTTTTTGTGCAAAATACCTTGATTATTTTTAAAAGTCACAGAGATGTTTCAAAAAGGTCAGGCCCCTCAGTTAGAATAAATGGTATATTAGAGTTTAATCCTGGAGTCAAAAAATCTGATGAATATTCTACTTACTTTATTTGAAACTGGCCTGGCTTGTCAATATTTGCTGCATCAAAGTAGAATGATGCATTTACGATGCTAATTTCTCCAATAGGGACAAGGTCATGGGGGTCACTATAAAAAAAATTCATCATAATTAAAAGGTTTCATACGTAAATATCCATTTACAAGTAAGCAAACAGTTTAAAAATAGTGCTGTTGATAATAAATAATGGTAAAAGCTTTTATTAAAGATAATCGAGATTACAAATCACGTTACATCAGTTGTTAATATAGTATACACAGTAAAACATACTCACTGCATAAGTCTTAAAAATAAATAAATAAAGATTATACCTATCATTTAAAGTTCATGAATTAAGTGAACTTTGTTAAGGAGCAGGTCAAAACATACCCAAACTAAGACGTACCCATACATTTCTGGTCAAAACATACCCAAGTAGAAGTCAAAATGTACCTATGTCAAACTTTATCTAAAATTAAAGTGACAATAATTATCTGTATTGTTTATTAATCTTGAAGTATTATATTATGCTCATTTGTGGATTTATAATAATTAAATACAAAAAGGAACTTGCATTATAGTGTGAATTAATTCTCTTTTTCATGTTATTGACTTTTTTTATTGTATGTTTTGACTTTCTTTTGGGTATGTTTTGTTTGTTTGTTTTGGGGGTTTATCATCCTACCAACAGTATTTCAGTGCTGCCTTCACTGGGTATAGCACGCCGTGATCACCTGGCATGATATCACACCCTGTCACATTATCCTGTCACCGGGCAAACCAGTCATAGAACTAACCTTATATTTGCTTGAGCATTAGCAAGGGAGCTAAACCACCACCATTTTTAACGACTTTTGTATGTTACGGCCCCAAATCGAACACAGGCATCCCGTACCTTTGGTATGTTTTGACCAGAAATGTAAGGGTACATTTTACTTTGAGTACATTTAGACTGTAATCAATTGGTTTTACCAAGAGCTACTGGATGAAACTTTGTAACATTCTGCAATTTGCATTATATATATTTATGACAATTTATATTTCACCTCAAGTCATATGCATGCATCAACATAACTCATAAGTGCAGAAACCCAAAGGTAAATTTATACCTCCATGGTACCTTCCCATATAAGTAATAACATGTACAGTAAAAGATGCAAACATAACGTAATAAATTCCTTTGCAAAGCTACACTGACTTACCTGTAATAATACAATCTGCAATTATCATCACTGAACTTGAAATATCTTAACCGCGTTAGCTTAATGTTCCCAATCCCTCTAGCTCTGTGGTGTAACCATCCACAAAGTTTTTCTTCCGGGGTGTTATCTCCAGACTCAGCAACATTTTGTGTCTTAGTTTCAGACTCGATTGGCGCTTTTAACATATTTGAATTGCCATTTGGTGAAAATGAGTCATTTTTATCTGACTCCATCTCAGTATCACCACTGTCATGCTCCGAATGCAATATTTCGACTCTACTTTCACTTGCTATGCTTTCATCGGTAACACCCTCTTCCATGGTTGTTGTTGTTTACATCGAAATCACGTGATATGACAAGAATCACGATACTGTGAAAAGTACGGACACCGAGAGACAAAATTAAAGGGGAATCACTCTATCTAAATGAAAGAAATTGCACGAGAAAATTTGTAAAAAAAAACAAAAATCATGCCGCAAGATACTGATAAGAAAGACCTAGATCTTCACGAGAGGATAGAAACGTTTATATCGGACCTTAAACAGGGGTAATTTCCCTTTCTTATCGGTGCCATATTGCTCTGCTCCATTGTGTTTTATTATTTTATGGCTGCGATTCCAGATGTTGTAATTTTTCTTAATAGTAGTATAGTAAAATAGATCATATGAATACCATTGTGTAAGATTTGTAATATATTTTAAAGATTTATTGATACACAGAATTTAAAAAAAAAAACAATGTCATGGAACCAATTAAGCTGTCAACATACAGGTAAGGATCAGAAAACATGGCAATTTCCTATTTAGATTTACATAATAAATCATAACCTTAAAAGGTATTGGAACTTTATATGTGGCCGTATCTGGTTTTACACAGTGATTGCAGTGAGAAGTTAATGACATGCAGTGACAGGTTAATGACAATTGGATTATCTTAGAGGTTAATGCATTATGGTGGGGTGAGTTTACCCCACTGAACACAACCTCAGGCTGCAGTTGTAACAGGTAATGTGTATGGATTGGGGTGTTACTGACCAGATGCAGTGCCTATGTGCATCGATATTATAATGATTCGCCACAATAACTATTCACCACATAACAATTCACCACAGATGAAAAACGATACGCAACAGTAGTAAAACGATTGGAAACAGGTGTGATAAATGATTTGATACGGAAAATACTTGCTAATTGACTTGTTTATTGGAACTTAAATTTCGCCGCATTCTACTCATTTTATCTGTATAGGGTTACACAATAACTACTTAGTCATTCTAATAAATATATTTATTCTTAATTCAATGTTTAATAATAATTAAATACAAAACTTCACAACACGAATTAAATATAATCATAATATAACAAGAACATATGAATTTGTGAATGAAATAGGTGAACATGAATGAAAGGAAAATATCAACATAGATGCACATTTGAATGAACATGATTGACATACTATGAACATTCATTTCTGATGAAAGGAATTCTTTGGGGATAATTAACAGGAGATGATCCCTTAATTGACAAACTGCACGCATTTAACAAACATTTAACGATCCCTTAAAAATATGGCAACATATTGAGAAAGTGTGATTAACTTTCTTGATTGGGAAGACAAAAATACATGTGGTTCAATATTGTTTCAATTACTTACGAATTGTTATACAAGTGTGGTGAATCATTATACGTCTGTGGCAAATCGTTATGTGGCGAATCTCTTACTAATTCTGTTCATCAAGGGTGACTAATTGACCGGTCCTCAGGTAATGACTAAAAGTGAAGGACCCTTAAACCAATCAGGTAACTGGATTTCTCCATGATGTCCAGCCCAAAGTTAAAAAGGATAAAAAAGTTGTTAGCTAGGCTGTCTGCCAGTGCATATTTTGTACATACATAACGAAGGTTTGAAAACAAACTAACAGTTTATTCACCAATATTTATATTGGGAAAATTATGTAAGCAGATCTGTGCAGTTGATGCAAACTTGTTTGTACTGTTATTGATGTTTTTCAATGACAAAATAGATGACTTTTCTGAGAATGTTGTTTATTTTCTCACTACATTGTATATAAATATATGTTTTAAGATTTATCGTATATGTCATTAAAACATGGAGCTATGCTATTGTGTTTTATGATAATTTGATGTGTAAATTTGAAAAAAAATGAGTGAAGTGAGATTATATGGAAATAATATGTATTCTTATATTTGCTTTCTTTCCATCCTTATTACTTATGTTGTATTGCTGAATAATGTCATCAGTAACAAAGGTGCTTTTGTTCTGCACATTTTATTTGTCTTTAATAATTCCAATTAAGAAAATATAGATCAAGCATCTTTTGACACGTTGGTTTTAAAGATTACATAAAGACATTTAGCATGCCAGTGAAAGGCATTTGAAAGCAGTTTTATGACCCTGCCAATCAACTCTTCAAAGATTTACCTATGTTTCTATTTGGCAATTTTGAATAGATTAATCAGTAACAAACATATAAGCACTTAACAGAATTGTCCAATTTTGTGTAGGAATGTGAGAAATTAAATAGATCAGGATACCTTATATATATATATATATATATATATATGTATATAAGGTAAAACGTTGTGAACAAATTTAGTAAAAAATAATAACATTTCAAAGCCTCCTATAAAAAAACTAAATTTGCACTTCATAAAATAAAGAGCAAATTATACGATGCTTTCAACACACTAGAATAAAATCTCTACTAAAATTACAGTGTGACATGTCTGCAGCTTTTACATGGACATTCATTCCAATGATGATAAATGAACACAACAACAACAAAAACACTTTAAAATTTTTTATTTAATGTGTAATTTTCATCAAAGTTTAATATCATTATTATGTGGGTTTTTTTATTGTATAATGCATCATAAGTATTGTTGTATGTTTCTTTGTTTTGCATTATAATTTTATTTCAATAATCTGGCATATGTGAAATAAATGTTAGATATCAAAATGACAGTCATTTAATGAAGATTTAGAATAATCTACTTACTTCATTACTATGTATTCAAATAATGTTAAATTATTTACAATATTTTTGATGTCCAAACGATGATAGTTCCTAATTTTATCAATCTTGGGTGAAGCACTAACTGTCCAGATGTTTCACAATCTTTTTATGATGACCACTGTCTGAGCCTGTGGTTAATTATGCAAAAAACTAAGAGTCATTCAGCTGTGCTCAGTGTGCTGTGCATTAAGCTTGCTTTGGTCACTGTCTGGTGATATATCTGTCATTACATCATAAAAGAGAATGTAGGGCCATGTCAATGGAAGCACAAATAATGTTGATAAATAATAATTTTCATAATTTATTGTATTTGGCTTCTCGTGACAGACTTGCCATAAATTAACCTGTTGTGACTTTCTATGATATAGAAGTCCTTGATTCTAGAAGATGCTTCATATGTATTTATATTGGAAAACCATTGTAATAAGTTGTTGGAACTCTGCTGTGTTATTTAAATTGCTGTTATATTCATAATAAAAGTGTTTAAACAACTGGCAAGGCATTCTGCTGATTTTTCACATTGATCTTATGACTTTAGATAATAATTCACATTACCAAAAGCTTGGACTTAAACTTTTTAAAAAGTAACTTTATAATATTATAGAAAAGCCATATGGAATATTATGCAATAATTGTTAATTTTGGCATTGTTTGTCAAAGCTACAGAAGTTACAGCGAGTGTCGCAATGGTAGCCCATCTGAGAAAGGGTCACCTAATCAGATGCTTATATTGTTGTGTGATTTTGTGAGATTTGTTATTCTTCTTTGTCTGTCTGTCTGATCCAGAATTTAGTTTACTGCTGCATTTGTCCCACTTTCTTGGGTAGGCAGCAAGTGGCTAGGATATCTTACACCTGCTTGTTTGTCTGTGTTTTGAAAAGTAGAGTTGAACACCTAGATGTATATATTCTTTATTTTATTGAGGTTTTAATGTCCTTTTTTTTCTTTTCAGCACCATTCAGGGTTCTTTCAATGTTGCATACAAAACTGTGTCTTTACTTGTCCGAATAGTTTCTCAAACAAAATGGAACAATGCAAGGTAAGTTGTAACTTAGTGTATTACAGCATGTGGTCCATTTTATAGTTTTTATTTGTTTTTATCCATTGGCTTTGTTATGTTATAAAGATATAATTATACATTTGCATAGGTAGTTTTTATGTTATTACAAACTTCAAAATCACATAAAGTACATTTGTAGTTTGTTGTAAACTCCCAGTAAAAGGATTTGATATGATTTTCTTATAATTTAAATACAAAAAAATATTAAGTTTAATTGTACTATGTAAGGAATAATTTAAACGTGTAACCTTCAAGTTAATGGTTTGACTTTATTTAATCTTTTCAGAGAGTTAATGGACATTGTAAAGCAGGAAGGAATCAAGATGATGCTGGCACAACCATCAGAGACAGCTGTCGGTAACATGGTTAGGAGAGTTCTCAAGATAATAAGGGAGGAATACGTAAGGTATCCATCCTGTGTATACTGAACATTAGAAATAGTTTCACATATTGCTGTATTTATTACCTGTAAAGCTTTAAGATTACATTTTCTCAAACCATTAATGGCAAAATAACAATAAATGTGCCTGCACATCCTTTAAACAATAGGAGATGAGTTAGTCAGCTATTACTCACCCTTAAATAATTTCTATATGTCATTACATTGTAGCAATAAAAGAAAACATTTCTTTATCAATTTTTTATATTCTTTTTTAAAATATTTAAAATAAGATAGCTGAAGGGTGCCTTACCCCGAAGGAGAAGAATTCTAAGTCCATCGCGCAATTTAGGAGTATTTCCTTGCTTAGTGTGGAGGGCAAGATATTCTTCTCAGTGTTGGCAAGGAGAATCCAGAGCTATGCAATAGCCAACAGCTATATCAACACCTCAGTTCAGAAAGGAGGTATACCAGGATTCTCTGGATGTCTGGAACACACCTCAGCAATAACGCAGCTCATCAGGGAGGCTCAAGTTGACAAGAAAGATCTTACAGTGGTCTGGTTGGATTTAGCTAATGCCTACGGATCGATCCCACACAGCCTTATCCAGTACGCTCTAAACCATTACCATCTACCAGAGAGAGTGAAAAGCCTGGTATCCAGCTACTACAGTAACTTACTACTGAGGTTCAGCACCAAGGAATTCACGACAGAGTGGATCCGAGTTGAGAGAGGCATTGTAACTGGATGCACGATCTCTGTCATCCTGTTCGTACTGGGGATGAACCTCATCCTGAAGGCCGCAGAGGAAGAGACGAGGGGTCCCAAGACGGCATCTGGTATTAGAATGCCACCAAACAGAGGCTTTATGGATGACATAACCATAACTACACAGTCTCACATACAGACAAGATGGATCCTGTCATCACTGGAAGACACAGTCTCATGGGCTAGGATGAAGTTCAAACCGAAGAAGTCCAGATGCTTGATTATTAGAAAAGGACATGTCACTACACAGTGCACTCTCACTATCCAAGGAGAAGCCATTCCAAGTATAAAAGACAACCCTATCAAGTGTCTGGGCAAGTGGTTTGATGCCACCCTGAAGGACAAGGAAGCAATAGCTGGGATGAAGGAACAGTTGGAAAAGGGGGTGAAGAAGATACAACAGTCATCTCTTCCAGGGAAATTCAAAGTGTGGATGTACCAGAATGGCCTACTTCCAAGACTCATCTGGCCTCTTATGTTATATGAGGTCCCAACGACTACAGTAGAGGGGCTGGAGCGGGTTATTAACAAGCACCTCCGACGCTGGCTTGGACTACCACCAAGTTTTACAGGGCTTGGCTTGTATACCACTTCTGGGAAGCTTCAGCTTCCTGTGTCATCATTGGTGGAGGAATTTAAGGTCGCCAAGGCAAGACTCCTAATGACACTGAAAGATTCTCCAGACCAGTGCATTAGTTCTGCAGGGATAGAGCTTAGGACAGGCAGGAAGTGGTCAGTGAGCCAAGCGGTGGAAGCTGCCCAGGGCAGACTGGTACATCAGGATATAGTTGGCAACACAAACAAAGGAAGGGAGGGACTAGGACTCCAAGTACGAGTAAGTTGGGCAACAGCTGACAAGCAGAAGAGAAGAGCGATGGTCCAAGAGGAGATAAGGAAGGAAGTAGAAGAGACAAGAGCAGCACAGATGGTCCAGCTGGGATGCCAAGGTCGCAGCACAGGATGGAATGTCCCAGAGCGGAAGATCACATGGTCACAACTGTGGCATCTGGAGCCAGTAAGAATTAGCTTTTTGCTAAGAAGCGTGTATGATGTTCTGCCCACCCCTGTAAACCTGAAGCGATGGAAGCTTATAGAAGATCCTGCATGTCCATTGTGTGGGAAGACAGCTACCCTGGACCATATTCTGTCATCTTGCCAGGTAGCACTTTCCCAAGGAAGATACAGATGGCGTCATGACAGAGTACTCCGTCAACTAGCGCACCACATCGACCTGGAGCGGAGGAAGAAGCAACCCGCAAAATCAAATGTTACTTTCATTCCTTTTGTAAAGGAAGGACAGGAAGCCAAGGTTACACCAAGCTCAAGCAGAGTTGGAGTTCTGGCCACAGCACAGTCATGGGAAATGAAAGTCGACCTGGAAAGGAAGCTACAGTTCCCAGATGTTGTCCAAACTACCCTACGCCCAGACATAGTGGTGTGGTCGTCACACGGAAAGAAAATCGTGGTAATAGAGCTCACAGTCCCATGGGAAGAGCGATGTGACGAGGCCTATGAAAGGAAGGCAACAAAGTATGCAGAGTTGATGGAGGAATGTCGTAGAAAGGGTTGGAGTACCTGGCTATTCCCCGTTGAAGTTGGTTGCAGAGGATTTCCTGCTGCTTCTGTATGGAAAATGTTCACTGCTCTTGGAATCACTGGACGCAACAGGAAGACAGCTGTCCAAGCAGTGAGCAGTGCTGCTGAGAAAGCGTCAAGCTGGATTTGGCTCCGTAGGAACCACACAAGCTGGAGCTAGCTATCAACACACAGTGACCTGATCACCACTGTGGCCCCACCATACTAGAGTGTTCTGGGTTACAAAGGGGCGAAACACTCAAGGATGTATGGAACCCAGCTGAGGATGTTGATAGCCTTGAATGCAGTACAGACACTGTATTTCTCACATTTGTATCTGGCAACGCCAGTGACTGTCAGGAAAGGCTGATTGACGACTAGGAATAGACTAGTGACGCTGGATAGACAGATGGCTGCTAGGAATAGACTAGTGAAGGGGTAATATGGGTTAGCAGCCCATAGTACATGTTCCATCCGGAACACCCATACCAGCTACAGACAATACACATGAAGAACACCCCCAGAGCCTTCCGAGAGGGGGGGAGGATGAAGGGCTCACAAGGACGGACCAAATGGTATCGACCGGACTCGTTCAAAGGACACTGACTGGGGAGAGAACAGACGAGACTGCCATGTGTCATTGTGGCAAGATCTGCAAGAACTTGAGAGGATTGAGGGTCCACCAAGGCAGAAAGAAGTGTGGTCGGACGAAGCAGCCATTACAGCGCACAGACTCAGCATCTGGTGAGACGCAGGAGAATGTTAGTCAGGTAGCACACCACAGTACTGATGATCTCCACGTAATGGATGGGTCAGATGATGACATGGAATCTGGGTTGATGGATCTTCTGGGCCTTGATTTAGATCAAGAAGATGCACAAGACACAGAACAGCAAGCTTCTAATCCCCAGGTAGGTGATGAGACAGCAACACGACAGCAGCAGCCATTGAGTAGTAGGAAGGAACAGGTTAAGTGGCCACGGCAGAATGATAAAAAGGCATGGATGAAGCTGGACGAAGATCTAGACACTATACTACAGGTGGCCCTGCAAGGTAGCGTTGAGCGGAAACTCGGAGCTCTACCAACCATTACATATGCAGTTGGCTTGGAGCGGTTTGGAATGGCTGAGAAGCATGGAACAAGTAGGCCCTACAAACCAAACAGAAGGGAAGAAGAAATAAAGCGTCTTCGTAGTGAGATCAGAGCCCTTGGAAAGCAGTTTAAGAGAGCAAATGAGGAGGAGAGAGTAGGTCTTGGTCAGTTGCGTAACCTACAACGCCAGAAGATCCAGAGACTTAGAAGGGCAGAGAGATTGCAAAAGAACAGAAAGCTTAAGGAGAGAAGACGAGCAGCATTCTTTGGCAACCCCTACAAGTTTACATCTCAGCTACTGAGCGAGGAGAAATCTGGACAGTTAACCAGTACAAAAGAGGAGACAGAGAAGTTCCTACAAGAAGCACACTCTGACTCCCAGCGCAAGGAACCACTTGGTAATTGTTCCAGGATTAAAGAGGTACCACCACCATCTTCCCGGCTTGATGAGAAAGAACCCACCTTAAAGGAAGTGATGGATGTTGTGAAGAAGGCAAGGGCAGGGTCAGCCCCTGGGCCTAGTGGAATCCCGTACAAAGTGTACAAGAACTGTCCAAGATTACTGAAACGACTGTGGTCCCTGATGAAAGTAGTGTGGAGGAAGGGAGTGATACCAGATGTTTGGCAGATAGCTGAAGGGTGCCTTACCCCGAAGGAGAAGAATTCTAAGTCCATCGCGCAATTTAGGAGTATTTCCTTGCTTAGTGTGGAGGGCAAGATATTCTTCTCAGTGTTGGCAAGGAGAATCCAGAGCTATGCAATAGCCAACAGCTACATCAACACCTCAGTTCAGAAAGGAGGTATACCAGGATTCTCTGGATGTCTGGAACACACCTCAGCAATAACGCAGCTCATCAGGGAGGCTCAAGTTGACAAGAAAGATCTTACAGTGGTCTGGTTGGATTTAGCTAATGCCTACGGATCGATCCCACACAGCCTTATCCAGTACGCTCTAAACCATTACCATCTACCAGAGAGAGTGAAAAGCCTGGTATCCAGCTACTACAGTAACTTACTACTGAGGTTCAGCACCAAGGAATTCACGACAGAGTGGATCCGAGTTGAGAGAGGCATTGTAACTGGATGCACGATCTCTGTCATCCTGTTCGTACTGGGGATGAACCTCATCCTGAAGGCCGCAGAGGAAGAGACGAGGGGTCCCAAGACGGCATCTGGTATTAGAATGCCACCAAACAGAGGCTTTATGGATGACATAACCATAACTACACAGTCTCACATACAGACAAGATGGATCCTGTCATCACTGGAAGACACAGTCTCATGGGCTAGGATGAAGTTCAAACCGAAGAAGTCCAGATGCTTGATTATTAGAAAAGGACATGTCACTACACAGTGCACTCTCACTATCCAAGGAGAAGCCATTCCAAGTATAAAAGACAACCCTATCAAGTGTCTGGGCAAGTGGTTTGATGCCACCCTGAAGGACAAGGAAGCAATAGCTGGGATGAAGGAACAGTTGGAAAAGGGGTTGAAGAAGATACAACAGTCATCTCTTCCAGGGAAATTCAAAGTGTGGATGTACCAGAATGGCCTACTTCCAAGACTCATCTGGCCTCTTATGTTATATGAGGTCCCAACGACTACAGTAGAGGGGCTGGAGCGGGTTATTAACAAGCACCTCCGACGCTGGCTTGGACTACCACCAAGTTTTACAGGGCTTGGCTTGTATACCACTTCTGGGAAGCTTCAGCTTCCTGTGTCATCATTGGTGGAGGAATTTAAGGTCGCCAAGGCAAGACTCCTAATGACACTGAAAGATTCTCCAGACCAGTGCATTAGTTCTGCAGGGATAGAGCTTAGGACAGGCAGGAAGTGGTCAGTGAGCCAAGCGGTGGAAGCTGCCCAGGGCAGACTGGTACATCAGGATATAGTTGGCAACACAAACAAAGGAAGGGAGGGACTAGGACTCCAAGTACGAGTAAGTTGGGCAACAGCTGACAAGCAGAAGAGAAGAGCGATGGTCCAAGAGGAGATAAGGAAGGAAGTAGAAGAGACAAGAGCAGCACAGATGGTCCAGCTGGGATGCCAAGGTCGCAGCACAGGATGGAATGTCCCAGAGCGGAAGATCACATGGTCACAACTGTGGCATCTGGAGCCAGTAAGAATTAGCTTTTTGCTAAGAAGCGTGTATGATGTTCTGCCCACCCCTGTAAACCTGAAGCGATGGAAGCTTATAGAAGATCCTGCATGTCCATTGTGTGGGAAGACAGCTACCCTGGACCATATTCTGTCATCTTGCCAGGTAGCACTTTCCCAAGGAAGATACAGATGGCGTCATGACAGAGTACTCCGTCAACTAGCGCACCACATCGACCTGGAGCGGAGGAAGAAGCAACCCGCAAAATCAAATGTTACTTTCATTCCTTTTGTAAAGGAAGGACAGGAAGCCAAGGTTACACCAAGCTCAAGCAGAGTTGGAGTTCTGGCCACAGCACAGTCATGGGAAATGAAAGTCGACCTGGAAAGGAAGCTACAGTTCCCAGATGTTGTCCAAACTACCCTACGCCCAGACATAGTGGTGTGGTCGTCACACGGAAAGAAAATCGTGGTAATAGAGCTCACAGTCCCATGGGAAGAGCGATGTGACGAGGCCTATGAAAGGAAGGCAACAAAGTATGCAGAGTTGATGGAGGAATGTCGTAGAAAGGGTTGGAGTACCTGGCTATTCCCCGTTGAAGTTGGTTGCAGAGGATTTCCTGCTGCTTCTGTATGGAAAATGTTCACTGCTCTTGGAATCACTGGACGCAACAGGAAGACAGCTGTCCAAGCAGTGAGCAGTGCTGCTGAGAAAGCGTCAAGCTGGATTTGGCTCCGTAGGAACCACACAAGCTGGAGCTAGCTATCAACACACAGTGACCTGATCACCACTGTGGCCCCACCATACTAGAGTGTTCTGGGTTACAAAGGGGCGAAACACTCAAGGATGTATGGAACCCAGCTGAGGATGTTGATAGCCTTGAATGCAGTACAGACACTGTATTTCTCACATATAATCTAATACTGCTCAATATCTAATTATTTATTTACATTGTTTTAGAAAAATATGCAATCAGATGTATCAGAGCTAATACAGACTTGCTACTAAGGATATAGCAGTCCTGTTAATGCTGAAAAAAAAGAGATGGCTGTAGTAAAGGGAAAAGGAAAATATGTGCTGTAGGGTTTAAACATAAAAAATGTATAATTTTATCGTTTGTATACCTTTTCTGTGCCTTGCTGCATAGAGCGGACAAAAACCTTTAGAAATGGAGATATTCCTACTTCAGCTGACCTGTGATGCACTGCTAATATTACCCAGACATGTGTCTTGGGTTGTCTTCCAGCAATAAAACTGAACATGATTTTGTTTATATCAGGTTTATGTATATGCAAAACTGAACTTGTCTCCTCTGTTGTGTATAGCTGTCTTAAGGGGAAATCAGAAGAAGGAGATCCACAGGCATCACTACATGTAAGAAAAATGTATTTTTCATTAAAAGTAAATTATAGTGTTCTAAATATTGCATTAAAAATATAAAGATAAAAAACAGCGACTTCACTGTTCACAACTCCTTTTGTCTGGTTTCAATATCCGCAAGTTGAAAGGTCATTTATACATGCAACCTTGGGTAGTCACTCTCTACTTGTTTCTTCTTATGTAAGTTTATTTTAAATGAACTTGTTCTTAAATGAATAGTTGACTAAAAAATGAATAAGTAAAGTTATAAAGCACAAACAAACCTAGAAAGTCAGCATTAAGAAAGACTAAGATGTGGGGACTGAAATGTGATGATGATATGCAGATAAATTATTCTATAACTTATTCATTATGATACCATTATATATTATATCATTAACATACATTTTGACGTACATATGAAGCAATTTATTTGTGCAAACCAGAGAAGCCATATTTGTTGCCTTGCTATTTAAAATACCTTACTTGTAGAATTTTCAGAAACTAAATCTGCACTTTTTTGCAAAAACATAAACTTTGTGTTCCTAATCATTTTGATGAGGCTGATAGTCATATGGACGACAGTCTGCAGGTCCACCATAATGCTATGGAGTTATTGGTGTAACTTCAGGCCATATTGGTGTAACTTCAGGCCATATTGATGTAACTTCAGGCCATATTTGTCTTTAGAGGTCTTCATGCTGTGTGCAGGTTTGCTGTAATGTGTGTTTAGGCCTCCAGTTCCACAGTATCACTTGGCTGGATATACAGACTGTAGATTTGAAAATAAGTGAAAGTTAAGTGCAGTGTTGGAGAAAATTGACGACTTGTAACCCCTCAGCCCCTCACCATACAGAAATTGAGAAATATTTTCCATGTGTGGAGAATTTCCAGCTGACCTGCAGTGAACCGGTGGTTCTTCCCAGATGTAAGTCTTGGATATTCCTCTTACAATATGATCAATATTGTGTTGGAGCACTCTGACAAAAATACAAAAAAAACCCACTAATTTTGATATATATAGATAAAGATTAAAAGCATGATTTTGTTCTCCATTTGTCTATTGATAGAAACTGTTGACCGCAGAAGGCCAGCTAGATGACTTCACTCGGCCGATCCATGACCTCAAGGCAACAGTGATTGAGGCAATTACAGAGCTACGGACAGAGCTTGACACAAGCACCGATAATATCGCCACACAGTCTCTGGAACACATACACTCTAATGAGGTCATTATGACTGCAGGCAAATCAAAAACAGTGGAAGCGTTCCTAAAGGTAACATTTTTATATCAAAACTTTAGCCACTTTTTAGCAAAAGAGCTGAAGCTATTGTCAAGACATACGTTTGTAGTTCCCTTTTATCAGACTAAGTTATGTAAAAATGAACATTTAACTTTCTGGCACTAAAGAAAGTGGAACACTTGTTCTACAGACAGCGCTTGACATATAACACACATGCATGTCAAAATAAACAAAAACATATTGTTGTCAAAACGTAACTGTTTCAAGCCATCATTGGCTTCTGAAAAGGACTAAATCAGATTTTGTGTAATACAATAGAATTTATAATTTGATTTTATGAAATACAATAAAATTTATTATTTTGTCTGATTTTGTGTAATACATTATAAATTATAATTTATTTAACTGTGAGGGTTTTAATAAGCATAATCATAATAGAGCTTTGAGGTAAAACTAGGAGAAAGGCACAAGAAAATACTCTTTTATATGTCCTGGCCTACAATCATGTTACTTTAAATAATCATCGATATAAAATTTATGTCCATGATTCATGTTATGGTGTTTAAGTATCAGTATTATAAAACCAATGGCAATAAGTATTAATTAAACTAATTCTTAATATTAATTCTTAATTTTATTTAAATAAAATTGGATTTAACTCTCTGTATCATTGATTCATGGTGTTTATTGCAACAACCAAAGATTTTGACGATGTTTGTATTTACACAGGACGCTGCAAGAAAACGAAAGTTTCAGGTCATTGTTGTAGAGTGTGCACCATTTTATCATGTAAGTGTTGTTTGTAGTCAGACAGTTGTTGCTGTAACTATAAAAGCATATATTTATCAAGAATGCTATCTTTGTTTGTCACTTTAGCATTAGTGATATGAGTTTGTAAAGCATTACCACCAGTGTCAGTGAACATTAGATGGTATTTGACATACATTTTAATCTAAACTTGTTATGCCATTTTATGCGAAGTACTTTCATGTTTTAAAATAATACTTTGTTCTTTTAACCTGCATCAAAATGAATTTATGGTGTACTTAGCCATTCTATGTAGAAATTACAAAAATCACAGACTGATAAAGGCTTGGTTTTTGTCGTCAACTTATTTTACGTCATACTTGTTTCCAACAATTTTAGCACATTTTATTTAATAATTTTGTTATCGTTGTTCCAGGGCCAGGAGTTAGCTGTGAGTTTGGCCAAGGCGGGGATTGAGACAACTGTCATCAATGACTCAGCAGTGTTTGCTATTATGTCAAGAGTCAACAAAGTAATCATAGGCACCCACACAGTGATGGCCAATGGTGGGTATGTAAACTTCATTGTCATTTGTCTACTGTTCGAATAAAAAAGGAGGTCTACAGAATGTTATAAGATTGCTTTGCAAGAGGAAAAAAATATTACAATAGATATTATTTAGTATTAAAAAGGTTATTTAAAAATCAGCAGCAATACTCACACATTAAGCAATTATTTTTGTACCATGAGACATACCATAGCTCAGTGGTAGAACATGTGCTGGCAGATCATGAGGTTGTATGTTCAATCCCTCGTCAGGTCACACCAAGGATTTTGAAATTGGTAGTAATGTCTTCCTTCCTTAATGCTAAGGATTTAACGGTTTACATTAAAAGTCATTGTGATCACTTGGGTTCTGTCCTTGGTGCACCTCAGACGTGACTGTCTGTAATCCTTTAATAAGAGTGTCAACAGTATCGGCAGAGAGACAGGCAGTGAAGCTGTAAGAAACAACAACATAAAAATGACATAAGAAGGTGTGGTGGGGCATTTGGATTTAGGTCACAAGTATTCAGAATGGGTAATTGTTTTATATCATCCCATTATCTGCTTTTGTCCCATTCATCTGCCATATTGATATGTGTTAGAACTAGATATTTTACCAAGAGTGCAAAACTTTTTTTTTCAGATTAAAAGCCATCAATGGAAGCCATGCAATTGCTTTGGCAGCAAAACACTTCTCAGTTCCTGTAAGTAATGCTGTTTAGTCAAAGACCAATCAGTAAGCATTTCCAATAAGGGGGCCTTAAGAAAAATATAAGAGTGGATGACACATTTCTCCTTAACCCCTGAAAACAATAAGAGTGGATGACACATTACTCCTTAACCCCCTGAAAAAGATAAGAGTGGATGACACATTACTCCTTAATCCCCGAAAACAGTAAGAGTGGATGACACATTACTCCTTAACCCCTGAAAACAGTATGAGTGGATGACACATTACTCCTTAACCCCTGAAAACAGTAAGAGTGGATGACACATTTCTCCTTAACCCCTGAAAACAATAAGAGTGGATGACTCATTACTCCTTAACCCCTGAAAAAAGATAAGAGAGAATGACACATTACTCCTTAACCTCTGAAAAAAATAAGAGTGGATGACTCATTACTCCTTAACCCCTGGAAAAAGATAAGAGAGAATGACACATTACTCCTTAACCCCTGAAAAAAGATAAGAGAGAATGACACATTACTCCTTAACCCCTGAAAAAAATAAGAGAGGATGACACATTATTCCTTTACCCCTTAGCACATGGATTTGAGTCCATGTCTGGGCACAATCTTTGACATTCTGGGGTCTTTCCACTGACCTGCAGGGCAATGGTGGATCTTCTTATACCTGGTTTGGTGGTCCTCTTACACCAGTTACCGTCAAGCTAGAAGTTACCTTAGTGATAATTAATGTGGGGCTGGATTATATTTAAAAACAAACGAAAAAAGTTTTAAATATGACAAATGCAACACTTCATTTACTCAATTAATGAAATAAGGTTTAAGATAGATATTCTAAGATAACTCAGTTCATTTTAATGAAATTAAAAAATATTAATAATAAAAAAACAACAACTTATTTTTACAAAGAAAGTAAAATTTCAGTAAAATTTATTTATTAAGTTGGATATACATATATCTCATAAAAAATAAATTGGATCCCATGTATCAAAAATAAAGATATATAATTAAAATATACGAAAAGACATGCACCACAGGTGTATCTCTAATGGTTTTCTTTTCATTTTTTCAGATGATCGTGTGCGCCGCCATTTTTAAACTCTCACCAGAATTTCTTTGTTCCAACGATCAGGTATTTGCATAAATTAACTTTTTTTTTGTTAGGCATGTTCTTTTCTTTATTTTGTCGAAGCTATGCTGTCATGCTGTGAAATATTTACCCTTTATCTGCCACTGTTGTCAGTAAACCCACAGCAATATCTAAATGCTGTTAGCTAATAAAACCTTCTGCTTAACTTTGATCAGTTAGAGCATTGTAAGTTTATGATTTCGCCAGTATTTCATTGCAGCCAAGATTCAATGCAAACAAACATTTAATTTTGTCTGAAAAAAATTCACAATGCATGTAGTATTTTAAAGCTGCATTTTGCCTCATACATTTTTGAATAGCAGAACTTAATGTCTTACCAATTAAATTTCCTCTACTTTAGTTCCTTTATTTAGATCTCTTTTCACAAACCTGTTCATCAATAAAAACTTCCTAATATTATTTCAAGGATGCCTTCAACAAGTTTGTCAGTCCTGAAGAGGTGATGAAATTCTCAGAGGGGAAGATTGTGTCCAAGGTCCAGATCATTAACCCAGTCTTTGACTATGTCCCACCTGAACTTGTCACCCTGTATATATTTAACATGTGAGTAGATGACAATATTTTGTATTAGGCTGTCATTGATGAAAAAGTTTTATGTTGATATTGAATAATATCAAGAGACAAATATCATAAATATAGCAATACATTTCCTTTTTAAATCAAAACTTGCTATGTCAGTACTAGTTTTGTGGTGCCTTTTAGTATGCCTTATACCTCAGCTTGCTGAACACGTATTTATATGTCTTAGGCAAGTAGTTCCAGATCAGCCAACTCCTTGTTGGAAGCTCTCTGATCAGGATCTGCCCTGTTTTCTGTTGAATCGCAAGCAATATATCTAGGCACCAATACATATTAAGAAGATGACTAAGAATTAGTCTGTGTTATTAACAGATGCAGCAAGTTAAGGGTTAACTTTTGAAAGGCTGAAGAATAATTTGGGATGTTTTTACTTTTAAAAATCAAGTTTCAGAACAAACCTTTATTAAAAAGATACATAGACAGCAGATAAAACAATACACATTAATACTTTACCATTTACTGCACAGCAGGTTTGATCTTTCTTGTATGGCACAACTGAATTTCAAGAATTTCAACACAAAATATCTGGGCCTTGAATTGACAGTTAAAAAATGTCAAAGTTGAAATTTTATAGTAACAGCAATATAAGTTCTGAAAAAAAATATTTAAAAAGTGAAACTATTTTGCATTTGTTAAGTTAAAATTTAAAGAACCAGTCAAATAATTTCTGCAAAGTGTATTGGTATTTTAAATTGTGCAATGATAAGAAATGCGCAATAAAACATTAATATCATTAGAATCAATGACAGCCCTGATTTTATGCATTCTTCACATCTTTATATAGGTTTGTTTTCAGGATTCTATAGTTGCAGGGTGTATGTCTATACAAGATTAAAAAAAATTACCAATTCTTTTTTAGTGAATGTTGGAATGTAAGAGGTGGCCAAGTTGTCTATTTATAACCACTCATGGGACATAGGTTATTGATTACAAACAGAAGCAAAGTAAATTTTACATTTTGTCAAAAGAAAGTAAATTTTATCGAAATAAACTAAACCAACAAATAGAACACATATAAGTTGTAAGTATAATTTATTTGTTTTTTTAACTGGCCCTTGTACCACAAGTTGAAGAGTGATAGCTCGAAGTGTAGGTTAATTTGGTTTCTATTTCAGGTCTTGACATACAACATAGTAAAATATGGATTGTTGTGTTAATGATTTAGCTTATTTGTTCGTGCTCAACTCATAAGGGTAAGGGTCAGGATAATGTGACTGGTTGTGCTTTCATGTCAGGTGTTCACAGCAATGTCATCTCAGTGAAGGAAATTCTTTATGTTCAAGTCTAAACTCAAGATAACTGACAGATGCTTGGCAAGATTTAAAACCCAACAAACGTTTTTACTATCACAGTGAAGGCAGTATAATGTTGTTGTTTTAACATTTCAACTTTTTTTTTTCAGTGGAGGCACAGCTCCTTCCTATGTGTACAGATTACTCAGTGAATTCTACCACCCAGATGATCACTACTTGAGATAGCGGTACCACCACCTACCCAATCACTGAAAGGCTGGATGATAATATTGTTTAAGCTGAATGTGTATTGATAGCAATTTGTGTCCGCAGTGCTAACTATAATCCTGTAAAGCAGGAATTTAACATGAGTATCATGAACACTTAGCTCCTGCCAGTAAGAGAAGGATTGTAGGGGGACGTGAAACTCAACAAACAAAACATTTTTGTTTGCAGAAATATTCATCAATATTTTAACCTTTGACACCAAGCATCCTTAAGACTTTAAATTAAGAACTGTTTCACAAGTGTATTGTGGTTGTTATTCTCCTAGATTTGGTATGTTTATTTCATTTTAATATGGCACATTACAGAGAAGTGGTAATTGAAAACAAGACATATTATTGTGTTACATTCTTTTATTTCTTTGTTTCCATCTTCTATAATATCATTGGAATGTATAGAAAGAAAGATGTGAGTTTAAATGAAGATAATGATGAAATGATTGAATTAGCACTATGCAGATATAAAATATGAATATATGGACCAAAATTCTTTTATGTTAAGATACCAAAAAGACTATGTCTACTTCATGATCACAAGGCAGACTTGAACGTTTGAACACTTTTAGTATACCACTAAAACACACTGACAATTTTATAACACTACTAGAACAAACTGACAAAATGTAATATAGCTGTTTCCTTCTTTTGGCCTCTGCAAACAAAAACATAGCACATTTAAAATCAAGAAAACAACTCACTGCTTAAAAAAAAATCGTATTTCTTATTTCACTTATGATGTTTTGTTACAACTTCCATTATTTGGAAAATATTTTGCTTAAAATTGTTTAAAATACTACGAAATAGTCTCAAAACAGCTTTGCACATTGTTCTTTTTTTCTTCTTTTTAGATTCAAAAACATCAGCCTCATGTACTATAAGTAAAATAGGTTTATATTTTTACAAAAATTGTTGTCAGCAGTGAGAGATCAGAATTGTAGCTGATGACACCTTTAAAGTATTAAATATTACAATTTATTTGATTTTGATATTTTAGGCATGAAAAATAAATGAGTGTTAAAGAAAAGGTTTTATAATGAAGAAAAACTATGGTACAAATAGTGAGATAATGATTTGTAAAAGACTTTGAAATGACTGAACACATGTTGTAATTGCCACAACTGAATGTAGAGAAAACTCATCTCAAATACTTGAATGAAATGAAATTGGCATTCAGGATTTACTAATTGACTAATGCTTAAAACATAATTGTGCAGAAATGTTTTGGTGATAATTTTGTGAAGGTGCAAGTCTTAAAACAAAAAGTGAAAAAAAATATACAAGTTTCAGCCATCCTTACAGTCATTTGTCTACAAAAACAACTACAGTTGAATATACCACTAACAAATCTAGGTTAGAAAAGCTGTAAAACTCTATCAATTTTTCTCTTAAGATATTCTTGACTGTACATGCACATTGTGTTGAAGAGCCTGTGGTCAAGCAACTAAAATTACCAAGTTATTATTATTAAACCACAAACTGCATGTGTTTCAGTCCCACAAAGAAACACTTCAATTAAAGTGTTAATAGTTCCCATGTTGACCTGTCATGTGTCAAAGATTCTACAGAGGTTTGTCAGGACTTGTTTTCATGAAAAATCTAAGTAATTGTGTCTTACTTAAACACAGAAATGTCCTTAAATTTTAAAGAAAAAAAAATTCTCAGATTTGATGGTTGTATGAATGAAGTTAAGATTACAAACACTTTGTAATCATTCCTTTATTTGTCAGAGATGTCAAATGTATACAATGGGCCATGTGCACAAGAACATATCCCTGCTTGGTTCTGTCCAAGAGAATAGTCATTTTGGATGTAGCCGTCGATGGGTTCAGTTGTGTTTACTGATGAAAATAGGTGTGTGGTTGTTCTACTACATGTGTGAAGAATTTTAACATTTCAAATACTCACATAAGGATTTTAAATTAACCTGGAGATTTTGTTAATATTATTATCAGAATCGCAATCTTTCAGGGAATAACACCATTTAAGTTGATTGTGTTGTTGCAATTGATACATGTATTATAAAATAACAAAGTTGAAGTGGAACAAATCAGCATGAAAATCAAGAATATCTTAAGAGAGTATTAAATATATATATATCTATAAAGTGGAAAAAATGTCAAGAAAAAAAACAGCAAACAATAACACCGTGATACAGGTAGTGCATCAAGTAAATATACAAAAAACTTATTAATATAAATATATCTATTCAATAAATTAAGAAAATAAATTAAAACATTTAAACAATTAATTTCGGACGTTACATCTGTATATATAATGTAAATAAAGTTAAATTACCAATATAAGGCATTTTCCGATCTTAGGCATAATACACATCCAAGCTGTTACCAAGAATGTATTTTATGACTGAAAGGAAAAATCGGTCAATTTTCAGAAAGCTTTGTTTAATATAACAAATGAATTGTCTAACATAGACTCATGAAATAATGTATAGTTTCCTACATGTTACAAGACAAGAATAAATAATACCATAATTTATGTTATATTCTTAAATAGGCAAAACAACAATATACATTTATAAATACAATTTTTTTTTTATCTTAAGCATATATACATGTACATATTTATTTCAATCTGTTTACATCTACTGACATGTTGTTTTCCAGATTTAAAATAACAATATAGTTTACAAATGTTTTATTCAAACTTAAGTTTCAATTATCGTTAAACATTTTTTTTGTCCCCTCAAAAGTATGCCTTCTATCATACTTTCCGTCTTATGATGGATGGTAACTTTTTCTGTGAGCTCTACCTCATGTCATTCTAACATAATAGTAACACATAGTCTACTATGGCATAAAAAGATAACCATTTATACTGCATAATACAAAAAGAATTTGAGCAAAATATTTTGTACATTAAAAAAACAAAACAATTCACACTACACACATTATTCGGCAGTCAATTCTGGTTGTATAAGTTTTAAACCTTTAGGTTCTTTCAAAAAAACAATCTAAGCAATGCTGCATGTCAACTTTTCTCCAATAACTTCAGAAATAAACAGACAGCCCCGCCCCTAGAGGAACTGTTGAGACCCCACAGAAAATATTGCAGTTCCTGATCAGACAGCTCACTAGAGGAAATATTGAGACCTCACAGCAAATATTGCAGTTCCTGATCAGACAGCTCACTAGAGAAAATATTGAGACCCCACAGCAAATATTGCAGTTCCTGATCAGAAAGCTCCCTAGAGGAACTGTTGAGACCCCACAGCAAATATTGCAGTTCCTGATCAAAAAGCTCCCTAGAGGAACTGTTGAGACCACTCAGCAAATATTGCAGTTCCTGATCAGACAGCTCCCTAGAGGAACTATTGAAACCTCACAGCAAATATTGCAGTTCCTGATCAGACAGCTCCCTAGAGGAACTATTGAAACCTCACAGCAAATATTGCAGTTCCTGATCAGACAGCCACCTAGAGGAACTGGCTAGTCTGGCTCTGCATTAATGTCAGTCTGACCACCAAGCAGGTTTAGTTTGAACTTGCATGTTCATCTTAACTTGAATATCCAGACTTGATCTGAAAAATGGCCAGTCATAAATTCATTTTTTCTCCACTAATGAGGCTTAAATAGTCTTATCTGGCTGAAGTTGTTGAGGAGAAAAGTTTTCACATAGCTTGTTCTTAAACAAATACATGTACACTAATTACATAATGAAAATAATGAGTTCAAAATATTCCATCAAATGAATTATTTGATTTGATTTCTATGATCGCTTCATAAATACACAAAATGTCCCATGTCAGGTCATGTAGGACACAGTTGATTAGAATCATGTTGAATACATTAACTAGAGTGAGACATAAAGTTTTGACAAATGTACTTCAGGCGCGTTATTTCCTTTACGCACGTACGTAACCTCCACTCAATAAATTAAAAGTCTAAAAATACCAAAAACACTAAGAAAGTTGAAGCCTAACAGGGTTAGGAATGATATATTTTATTTCCGTAGTTTCTGTGTAATAAAATCTTACTACCACACCAATCAAGTTGAAAAGGTTTAAAATTATTAAACTTATACATGTCAGAATTTTAGTTGTTCAGATTTTGCATTATGTTACTCGTATGTCTGCATTTTACCTGTTATTCATTAGAAAAGAACTGAAAATATTCAAAAGTATTACTTCAAAGGTTATTTCCCTTGTAATTGTGGTTAACTTCAAAGATACACGCCTGATGTACTACAATAAATAATACTACTATAAGTGGATATTTCCTTTGGAAAAAAACAACAACTGTTACATTTTTCTTTTTGATGTATATAAAAAAATGATTTCAGCACCATGTTGATGAGTATTACTTACAGTTTGTTCAATGTCAATGAAAGAGAATACGAATTTAGGACAAAATTCTGTGTGTTTTCATATGAAAAACATTGTGAAAATGATTATGGACTTATGTTTGCAACAAAGAAAGTGACAAAGAATTCATGTGCTGTGCTACATAATGTAAAATGTTACGATTGTAAAGAAAAACATTCACTGAACACCATCTTGAACAGCATGAAGATACCATACACTGAATCTGCTGACAGAAAATGTAAAATATGTATATTAAATGCAAAAAAATAAAATATTTCAATTAATATAAGAACACAATTTTCTTTCAGGAACCTGTAAATTAATTTTTTAATTAACCCTTAGGCAAAACGACTAATTCATACAAATGTAAAAATACAGCTACTGTAAAACAACTAGTACCATGTATATCAAATACTAGTAAATCTAAATTGAATTAAAGTTACATGCATACATGTATATCCTGAATTGAAGTTACATGCATTCATGTATATCAAATGATACTGACGCTTCATGAACTGAAGTTATATACATGTATATCAAATACTAGTGATGTTTTTAAATGGAACTTACATACATCACAGATGGTAATACTTCATTGAATGAATGTTTATCAATTATCAAATATTAGTGATATTTCATGAATTGAACTTACATTCATGCATACATGTACTGTTTATCAAGTGAAACTGATTCTTCAAAAAAGAAGTCACATGTGTATCAAATGAAAGTGATGCTTCAATGAAATGAAGTCACAAGTATATCAAATGAAAGTGATGCTTCAATGAAATGAAGTCACATGTATATCAAATGAAAGTGATGCTTCAATGAAATGAAGTCACATGTGTATCAAATGAAAGTGATGCTTCAATGAAATGAAGTCACAAGTATATCAAATGAAAGTGATGCTTCAATGAAATGAAGTCACAAGTATATCAAATGAAAGTGATGCTTCAATGAAATGAAGTCACAAGTATATCAAATGAAAGTGATGCTTCAATGAAATGAAGTCACAAGTATATCAAATGAAAACAAAGCTTCAATGAAATGAAGTCACATGTATACATGAAAAAAAACCACTAACGATGTTTATTTGAATGATTTTAAGATGCAACATTGGATACATATAGTACTTTCAGTTACTTGTCTCACTTGAGCAATTGATGCCAAAATTTTGCCTCTGGACGGTATTACAATGAGGACGGATAATTTGATGATTTAATTTAAAAGGTATGTATGAAAACTCTGTTTTACTGTGAAATATCTACTCTGTCTAACAGCAATGGTATTCAAGTTGAAGTTTTCCAACTTTTTGTCTCAGAAAGAACTTTTGATGCTGGGTCAATGATGATCCTTGTAGTGTTTAGTTGAAAATTGTGCATAGGCTTTGAGCTATTTCAAGGAACACAATGTACAACAAAGTTTGAGCACATTCAAAGAAGAGTTACCTTATTTACATTTAACAAAGGTTTTTCTCTGTCAAAATTATGGTTTTAAAGAGATAAATTGTAAAATAACCAAAAAATACCTTACAGTCATCAAACCATTAATTCTTGTAATAAACTTTGCTCATGAACATGTCAAAGTCTATTTAAAAAAGTAACTTGCATAGAGTATTTGCAAATTAAAACATTTGTAAATAAACAGGAACTTTCTGAAGAAATACTTGCATGGATTATCAATGGATCTGAGACATAATCTGGATGCAAAATATTTTTAGTAAAATTCTAGGTGAAGACCATTCATGATACGCCCTGTGCTAGTTCTAGCAAGGCCAGTGCTGACACCCACTTATCAGTGGCTTCTTTCTTGAATGGACGGTGATTCAATACCGGACGGCTGGTCAGCTTGGTTGTTTTTTCTGTTGGTGTGAATGCTGATGATAATGTTGATGAAGATATTGGCAACGTAACGGTTGGTTCGGATTTCTTAATTGATGGAAGACATTCCATTGGCTGATGAGATGGGATGTCAGAAGGTGAAACAGAGACAATAGTTGGTGGTGTGTTTTCAATGGATTGCATCTTCGGAGCAACTTCTATCTGATGAACATGTACCACAGGTGTGGCAGGGGGTGCAATGGAGTTTTCTCTCTTAATCTTCTTTTCTGGCTGTGTTGGGGCAACACAGTTATCTTCCCCTGGCAGGCAGTGTCTGAAGAAACAATCCAGAATGTATTATTTTGTTTTATCCAAATGTGAC
Organism: Sinonovacula constricta; assembly: GCA_007844125.1. NCBI lineage: Eukaryota > Metazoa > Mollusca > Bivalvia > Cardiida > Solecurtidae > Sinonovacula > Sinonovacula constricta. Next base: position 13,723,297 of record CM017562.1, read on the forward strand.
TCTTCAAGCTTTAAAGTTTTAAGTTGTAAAAACTTGAAAGAGAAATGCATACATTTTATTTCAAAGCTATATATTTTGCCATAATAGTATAAGAAGTAATATAAATAAAAATGTACAGGTTAAGGTCTAGTTTTCACTAAGTGTAAGATTGAGTTTCAGATGAGATTTGGGTTTAAAGGAGCCAATGACTCCATTATGCAAGGATTCCATTCAATGGCAAAATGTTACACAATGTATGATAAAACAACAAGAACATGAATGCTTTGCAATAAAGATACAGGTTTTAAAATAATTCTTTTTAAAAGTGGCTAGATAATTATTGGTACAACAATAATACTTTCAATGTATGTGCTACATTCACACTAAGGAGATTAAAACTGAAGACAGTAAACTCTAAAATGAATAAGAAAGAATACAGTTTGCCTATATCAAATTCATATTACAATATCGAACCACTACTTTGGCGAATTTGTGCATGATTTTTAATAAACCCAAGCTTTAGTCTTAATAAATATGATTTTGAACACTAACTGAATTGTTAGACAGAACTTATCACCAAAAGAATCACTGAATGTGAATTCTTTCCAGCTGTATGAAAAGCTCGGTAGTTGTTTCAGCTAAAAATAGATATCGACGTCAGAGCGGATTACATGGATGACTAAATACATTTATCTCAAAAGTTAGTGGTCACGTGGTTTTCTAAGTTTAAAAATAGTCTCTACAGCATGGCTGGTATAGGAAATACTTTTTTTGCAATGGTGAGTGGTGATTTATGCTTGACTGCTCACAAAGATATAGGACATTAATGAACAGCATTTTGCAGGACCTTTTTCGGGTAACAATTGATTATTTGAGAAAATAAATTTTGGTCTTAACTGTTGGATATCACCTTTAAGCTGCAAAAGAATTCCCTATGTAGGCTATGAGTGAGCGCGTCTGAAAACACGAGTCTCGCAAGACTTTACAGGTATGGCTATCCAGCAACTTTGCCCATTTTGCTAAATATTTTAAGAGAAAAATCAGATTTTCCCAAGCATTTATGATGATATATATAAGCACATTTAAAATAAGATACAATCAACTGGCAAACCTACCGAGCAAGCCATTCTGTGACGCCGTGATTGGTTGACGATCGCAACAACGAAAGCCGATCTTGAAGCAATGTGTGGTTCGGCAATCTCCGGAGACTAGCAAATGGGTGATCCGAACAATGCCGATTGGCGTGCGTGAACCGACTCGTGCATCCTGAAAACAACGGATCAGAGTTTAGATGGGGATTTCTATACAGCTAAAATATTTGATCGATCTTTGTTGTTGTTTTTATTAGAAACGCACAGATATGGCGTTGTTCTTTTCAATGCTAAATCTACACTGAAATGGTGCGACCGAAAAAAAAGTGCCGCGTGTTATGTAGCCTATGTGTTATGTTTTGCTGTTAGTCGAACTCCATACTTAGGCTATTCACAGTCAATTTACACAATCGGTCCGTTTAAATACATAAAACATGTCCTCGATGCATACGAGTAAACCCGGCTCATATAAAATGCTTTTAACCGGTGGACCTTTTAAAGTACATAAATAATTCATCACGTGACATCTGGCGAGCCCAATAAAAACCAAACCCGTCCCATATTCACCCGGGGCGCTATTGATTTTATAGCAGACATTGATCGTTTATTTTCAGATAATGCCCTATGTTGCACTTTCGTTAAAAAAAAAAAACACTCGATCCCTCAGTTCATATTAAAAGATGTTGTTGTTGTTGTTGTTGTTTTAAAAATAAAAACTTGGTATAGATACGTTAGCAGGATTTTTAAAAAGACACCGGCAACTATCGCAAAGATGGTGTAAACCTCCACATCTTACATAATACAGTAAGGCAGGCCGGAGCTCTCCAACGATCAAAGTTTAAAGTGCCAATACATCTACCACTGAGACGGTTTCATTACTCCCACCCTCCGAGAAGTCTCGTCCTGAGACTTGGCCTAGGAGGCAACTCTAGCTCGGCACTTGACCCTATCCCACCGCTGTAACGCAGGCCGACGGTCAACTGTCACCAACCACAGTAGGCTAACTGTTGCTTAACCGTGCAATATTGAAATACAAAGTTAACCCAGCAGCAAGGCTGGTTTAGAGTGCTTATACGAGCATGTCTACCACGGTGACTGTTAGAATGTATTACATATATATGCTTGGCGACTTCGAAAACGCAAAAGTGAAATATGGTGTTAGTGGTATATGGTCGCTTGTAGACGTGTAAACCCTCACTACATGGGTTCGAGTCTTGGCCTATGTAGAGAAACGCTACGGACATAAATAACTGCCTTCTATAGAGAGGCACTTTAAAATGCGAAATTATTTATGTACCTTATGATGATTTGTTGACCTTGCATTTGTTACACGGTGGTTCTACGAGGACATAAGTCTGGAGTCTTCCTCCACCAGTAATAAGTTGGACGTCGCCAACATGACCATAATTATGTGGTGCAAGTAGCAAAGTCAAACAAATAGCATCTGTAACGACGATGTACTATGTACAAGTCTACATTAAATAATGTTCTGTTCTGTATATTTGGTGCATACAGTTACCTTCTACTGAGCAGATAAATGGCTTCTCGCCCGTGTGTAGACGTTGGTGAGTCTTCAGCTGGCCACTCTGACAAAACGACTTCCCACATCCGGGGTAGTCGCACACATATGGGCGCTCACCTGAAAATAAACAAGGGTGAAAAGGTATGCGTTTTAAGTTGAAACTTTGTTTGTTTATCGTGTAAATTGTATTCTAAATAATTATACAAAACTCAGTTATCAAACAGTAATTTAAAAAGGTGTGTGTCACGTAGCTACGAGTTTACGATTGACTCAGTGGAAAGAAGCTTTGAGGTACCGTAAAAGAGGAAGGAAAAACACTGAAATTTAAACAGGATGAAGGTTGTATGACTTAGAAGACAACAAAAAGTTGAATGGCAAATGAGATGAGAGAATAAAGAAGATTAGAAAAGTCGATGATTTATACAGATCACGTTATGGAATCAGAAAGGCTACAAGCTGTTGAAACTTTTAAATCATTAGCGAGTCCAGCTAACTATTGGAAGGGGAAGACCCCAGTTATATGTCTGGGTAGAACCACCGGCAGATAGCAGGTTAGCTGGATATCCTCCCCACATAAAAGTTCTCGCCCCGATTCTGATATACTCTGAATACTTTGTGGTAAGCAACCAAAGGTATATGGCTGTATAGTTGTTTTTGTGTTGCTGTTTAGTTATTGTGTTTGTTTTTGTTTGTGTGTTCTTTGTGCATTTTTTTCTTGATTGTAAAATCGTAAATGTACCAACAACATGTATATGACATCAGACACATTTCAGTCACGGAATACTTTTTGTGTGTATTCTGCACTCTTCAAGATGCCCTGGTACTGTGTTTATAGGTCATTTCCTTAATCGTGCGTGTTCTATTCGATGGCGTCAGTCACCTTATCAGTAAAAGAACGTGAACTCCTGTTATTTGTACTTAGTCGTTTGTTGATACACCTCATCGTGTTCATTTACAGTCTTTATTAAAATTGTGTTGAATACCTTAACTGTTTTTCCAATGCAGTCAAGCGTCAGAAGTCTTGTAGTTAATTTCATGAACTCCAGAGTTAAGGGTCGTTGGTTTGCAAGATTATTTACTGCACAATGTTAGAGGTTCTATGTACTAGTTTTAGCCAGGAAGTGGGTAGTCGAGTGATCTTTAATGGTGGTATCCAACAATTTGCCTATGTCAAAAATGCACATAACAATATCCCACCCCTGTTTCGGGGAATTTAGGACTAAAATAGCTGCATAAACTTATACTTTATTCTAACAAAGTAGCCTTTCAACATTACCGGAAATGTTAGACAGTATTCATCGTGAAATATATCGCTTTAAATGTCCATTATTTCTAAATCTAAAAAAAGCACGATGTGGATTTCAGCTAAAAATAGATATAGACGTCAGAGCTGACAACTCGGGTGATCATGTAACGTGATCTAAAGAATAAGTGGTCACGTGGTTTTCTTAGTTTAAAAATAGCTAACTGTTTCGGCGCCGTATGACCTGTTAGGTGTCGGTGTGTCGTAAAACCCAAATAAACAAATAAACTATCTGTGCAGCGTGGCTCGGATAGAAAATACTTGTTTTTAATGACAAGTGGGGTGTAAGACTATACTTTTCACATGAATGTAGGGCACCAATGAACAGCATTTCGCTAGATCTGTACAGCTAACACACATTTATTGTATTGCATGAGAGGAAAAAAATGGTCCAAACAATCGAATACCACCTTTAATAGGTTATAAGAACGTGTTTTTTAAATTGACTATAAACAAACGAGGTTTATCTTATTATTCTGAGAATTTTTATCACGATGCGCCACGCATCAAGAGCGCTCTGTCGCCGCACGAAAAATCGATATCGCTAGATTAGTTGCTTTCTTTTGTTGTCCGCTTTTTGTGTTAAAGATCAAACCAAAAATAATACCAAACGCCATTAACCCAAGTATTATTAGCGAAATGTGCCTTTTGAAAATTTAAATCTGCATTCAGATATATACTCCTGATGGATATAACAGATAAAACGGAGTTTAATCCAGGCTTGGGAATAAATCGCCATTTATGTATACAGTTTTCATTTAGGCTTAAGTTCATGCTACCATACGACTGCGAGCTTGAATCAGCATGTCGGACAATAGCTGTTAGCTAGTGTTGTTTTTTTTATTATCTGAACTAAAACCGACAATAAATAGTGTATTATTTTAGTACATAAGTTGTATTGCGTTTGGGTGTGAGCGTGCATGCGAGCGTACGTAAGGCGTGAGGGAGAACGACAGACAGACACACACAGACTGTCGGACGGGCAGAAAAAGCAACAACATAAAATTTAATTTAAATTTGTTTTACTGACATTCCGTTTCAATCAATAAGATCCTGCAGAGATCAACTCTTGTTAAATAAAGTGAACCATATACACCGATACTTCTGATATGTCGTTCATTTTGATTCAGAAACCTAGAAAAGAATGAATAAAATAGAACAACTTACATTCTTATACAGGCCTCCACGGACAACACTGTTCCGCGTGCTTCTGATTACAGCCATTTATACACTGATTCATGAAGCTAAACGTGGGTTTAAATGCTGGTTGGATACTAGGCATTGGATACGACCAAAATGTTTATAAATACAAGCCAGCCCACCCTCTCAACCATGTTTCTATGCGAACCGAGGTGTTGCGTACACTTTAAACACGAGCATAACACAAGTGTCATTGTTTTGTCAGCAACTCGGTTGCTCTACTTAGTTGCCTGACCATAAATAAACTTTGCATCATGATGAAACAGCACGGGGAGTGGACAAATGTTTAGATATCGTCGTGTGAAAATTGTATTGGTAAACATTCAGAAAAATAATCAATCGCCTATCGAACGCTAACTCGGATACAACCTACCTAGACAGTTATATTTAAACCGTCGATAAATTTAAACTTATCACCACCGATAATAGCGCAATGGTGTGGGTGGTAGTGGCGCTAGAAATAAGACGTACTCGTTTACGTTCAACCCACGGGCGCCTAGACTTAAACGGGTACGAAAACAGGGTCGTGTCAAAATCAATACACTTTTGTCTTGGCCTTTATAAATACCTGTAATATTTCTAGAGAAAGAAACAACACTTGAAAGAGTATACAAGTTTTCGCATAATTAACTCAAATGCAGGTATTAAACAGCATTCGATTCAGATTATCATACACTTTTGTTTTCATACGTCTAAGTCTTTGTTTGCCCATAATATCTGCTCGTAGTATATTGTGTTGAGATGGTATGTATAGCGAGCATATCATACCTGAGCTCAGAAATCATTTACTCCGAGCTAGCGACTCGGGATAACCTGTCAGTGCTTGCACTGCACAGCTCGTAGTATTGGGTCCTTTAATCCAGTCATATGTAAATACGCTCTTTACAAACTGCTGGGAAACTGTTGCTAGGTACGCTTAAACATGACCCATTTAAAACGCAGGGTGTCCGCCATAACAATTCATAATCTACCGGAGTGAGTCAATATTTCAAAAGATCAATTTAAATCCACTCAACGGGAAAAATAAACAAGACTCAACGGGTCGGGCATAGATCGAAAACCCGATAGTAGACTTATGGTCGATCGAAAATGGCCTTTGTCCCGGCTTGCTAACAAAGGGGTCCATTGGTAGAAATATTCTACAAAACAATCGTACATCAGTTTTTATTGACAAAGAAGACAAACATTAGTCAACCACTAGTGCGCTCGACTAAAATTTCAGGTGTTGTAAGTAACGGTACGCCTATTTTTAAATGTTAATAAGCGTAACGGTCTTTTTTATCGCCACGCTTTTAAGCGATACGATTTAAATGCACTAAGTTTAAGTAAATGATAAAAACAAGATATCAGCTACATATCTTTAAGGGGGTGGGGAATGTCGTAAGATATGACAAGACAACGGTCAAATTTACAGACATCCTTTATGATCCCTGCGTTTAAAGAAATGACTCAACAGCTAAACAGGTAATTAAAACCAGACGATAGATCTTCAACGAGAAAGGAAAAAGGAGCAGATGACACAAATATTAAATAATAAAAGGAAATTATATGATCGCATCAGGAAGCGAAACCAAGAATTTGAAGCAGCCAGAAAAAAAACTAAACAAAGAGAAATGAAAATAGAAAAGAAAAAGATAGGAATGAGAAATAATTTAACAAAGAAATTGAATACACGATCCTTCGCCACCTTATTTAAAACAATCTTTTCCCTATTTCTAAAAAAATGATATTATTTGTTATGGATCTTGTCTAAAATGAAACAGATCGTGATCAAATGCATAATAATATCTATGAAGTCCATTAATTAATGCACGCTATAAACACTGAAGAAATATAAAACAGCCTGTAATATAATACTGGTGTTAAAAGTGACAGAAAAGTACATATAACTGACGAGTGACTTGGCCAACTTTATACCATCTTCGCAAAAAATAAATATATAAGAATACTAAAAGTGAAAGTAGTCTAAATAATTCTTTATGTGTCAGTCGATCTGCTAATTGTTTTCCCAGAACATTTACTACTCCTTTATTCAAATGTTCAGACATGTATTAAAGCGCTTGGACTTGACATTGAAGAATAACTGTCAATTGGTCCGACGTGCACTGAGTTTTACTCATTAACACGTGGATCCATATATTCATTTTAATTAACTCGTTATATAATTTAAACCGCGAGTGTATGCGTGTATTAAGCTTACCTGTGTGCGTTCGCATGTGCGCCTGTAATGACTTCTCTCTCGGAAATACTCGTGAACATATTTTACACCGAATGTTGTTTGTTGATAAAGCTCCTTCAAATATCAAAGATGAAATTTTCTCTGCCCTAGGCCTTCCTCGTTTATTATTGTCCCCTTTAACACATGGTGAGTCTCCTTCTAAAGAATCCGCTTCTTGTGAACTTGCCGATGAAGATCGGGGACTAAATGTCACTCTCGGAAGTCTGTCAACCCAATTCCAGGGATACATAGTAAAATACATGTGCTTTAATTAAATTCCGTTTCTCCTCTGTCTATCATGTGAGGCCTGTCGACTATAGCGTGTTGTGTATTTACCGGAGAATCCATCAAGCCTATACATGTGCGTGTTACTAAAAATAGTTAAAGAAATCCCCCTTCGAACAAGGTGCGCGATAAAATTTGTTTACTGCGCACTTCGGTATCCCGGTAATTTTGCTTATTTGCATTGACACGGTGTATGATTTACGCTGCATATTGGCTCATAATTTAAATTAAAACATGCGCTTACGATATAATGGTGATAGTGTATTGAAATTCTAGCAAAATACTCGTTTAATAGTAAATTTTGTCCTGAAGGTCACGGACATTTCCCGCCAGATACCCGTATTAGGGCAGGCATATTCGATTCGGAATGCTTCGGCACACATAGAGTCAGCGAAGAAAACTAAGGCTTTCGAATTTCTACGTTGGTCACGTGTTGTTTTCGAGCAAATCTGCAAGAAGCCTCCATATTGATACCTCGATAATAGGAAAGGCCGTAAAATCCATTGCCATCCTCTAAGAAGAGAGGAACAATGGATAATCTATACGGCATAAACGTTAAAAATAAATTCGAACTCTTCTTGGATGAAGATGTCGATCCGCTGGATATTATAGCGGAGCAGGATAATGCCAAGAAGTCGGAGGATAAGAAGAAAGGGAAAGATGACAAGGCAAAGAAAGCAAAGAATGACAAAAAGAAAGTGCTGAAGGCAGAAAACAAGAACAAACAGCCTGAAGAAGTCAAACCAGCACTAGAAGGTAATGTTAGCGTTCTTATTTTATTTGCATATTTTGCTTCTATCAAAAATCATCGATTATTATGGCCTGTTTGTATGTTGTCATGTCATTCGTGATAGTGTCGCCGAGCACGTGTTTCGGACTGGACACGAATGGACAAGGTCCACCAAAGAACAAATGTGTACGACAGAAAACAGCTGCAACTCTTGTGTGAAGACCAATGAAGGCAATTTCATATTTTTGACGTTTTATCATGCTTTCGCCCGGCACACATGTTTCAATCTTGGAACGTTTCCAGCACAACTCGTACCCCCAAGTCCACGATGTTGGTTCAACGTAATCAAGTCTCATTATGATTTTATGTAGTTTAGTTGATGTAAAACTATTGGTTGGCTAGTTGTCTTTTGGTTGAAGTATATTGTTCCAAGAAGTTAATGTTTTTCACGTTTTTTTCTAGAATGTACTTCTAACCACTCCCAGCTGGACTCTTAGTCTGAACCAGACTAAAGCATGCCAATAAAAACAACACATAGTTATGCCAATTAAAATCATTGTACAATTGATAATCATGATACCACTGTAGTATAGTATTGTTATATAGTCTTCTACTGTTATTGCCAACACTTCTTTAACTGAGGGATGACGGTGGCTGAGCAGTTAGTGTTGCCAAATTGAAACTACTCTGCCGATCACGGTATGGATTCGAGCCCCAGTCTGGGCGAAAACTTTCATGTGGAGAGGTTTTCCAGCTTACTTGCGGAGCGACGATGGATCTACCAAGGCATAGGTCTGGGGTCTTCCTCCAACATTAATTAGCTGGACATCGCCAGTTTGACCATTATTGTGTTGAAGCAATGTAACTGTCATAAACACTTTTATGGACGGGCGCTGAGTTTTGCACCCAGCTGAGCTTGTAGTGTAAAAATAAATTCCAGTAATGATAAATTGACATTAAATGAACACTTTATTTTGTATTGATTTTAACCTTTATTGTAATTTTTTGCAGAGAAAGTAAATGCTCCGCGCCAACAGAGTGAAAGACCAAGAACAGGTCAGCGACAAAACCGAGACAACCGAGAAGACAACCGTCCACCAAGAAGACGTGAAGAAAACTTCAATGCTGAAAACCGGTAAACTGAACTGCAACTTTATATTTTCATTCACTTAATTGTTTTTATTAACATTCGTATCGTAGGTGGGTTTAAATCAGTTTTTTAGCAGTGATCACTGTTTTATACAATTTCTCTTTCTGAAAATAAATTTGATACCTGCTGAATAGAGAAAAGTCTATGAAACAATCGCTTTAAATTAACATTTTATGATTCTTATATTTGTTTTTAACCTTGTAACTAATGATAGTTCAATTGTTTAGATTATTTAGTAACTGGAGTCAATTGTGTGTTTAGAATGTTTATTAAGCCATTAATCTGCATTGACTTGCAGCGATAGGGTTCCGCAAGATGGAGGTTTCAGATCTGATCGCCCAGAGAGTGGATTTGGTCGTGGTGAGGGTGGCAGAGGAAGGGGTAGAGGAGGTCGTGGACGAGGCGGTCGAGGTGGTGGCGACCGTGGACGTGGCTTTGGAAAGCGAGACTTTGATAGACACAGTGGTAGTGACCGAACGTGAGTAATACTTTAAAATCATCAGCACATGTTTGAAATAACGCCACATCCTTTTATAATTGAACTTGTTGAAGAATAGTTCATACTAAGTCTACTTATCAAGATTTTTTTCTGTTTAATTTCATTTTCAATCATTTAAAAAAAACGTTCTAAAATTTAACGAATTAAGGGGCATTTTAACTTGATGCGTACAGTGGATTATTGGTAATGGTCATACACATACCTTTAATAACTGCATTGTCAGAAAGGTATGATTCTTTGAATTAAGAGTATAATAGAAATTAATCATTCAAATTGTTTGAACATGATTAAATCACTGATACAGCAGAATAGGTCTTTATACACCTAACACTAGTTTAGGTATTGCCATTGGTAGAGCTTTGGCATTTATACGGCATGTCCAGATTTTAAAGCCAAACAGCAATATTGAAGAAGTAGATGGTAGTGGTACATCTTTCATCTGTGCACTCGATCAGTTAAGAGGGTAGTTCAACGACTGACCAGACTGCTGTCTGTCTTGTTTGGCAAGTTACCACCATTCAGGCAGCACTTTGATTTTGTGTCTCTGAATGTGATGCCTCCAATCTAGCAGTAAAATTGTTTTGTCTTGCTGGCTTTGGCTACAAGTCTCACACTGGGTTAAACCTTTTTTTTTTTTTTTTTTTTTGAGAAGGCTTTATAATAAAGACTGTTATGGTTGACTGACTTTTTCCTACACTCATTCTCCAACAATTATAGCTGTGCAATGCTAGAATAACCAGGATTGTTTGGCATAATGTAATTTAAAACTGAAAGATTGTTGTTAGTATCACTGAATGTCAACCCAGCAGAATCTCAACTACACGTACCTCTGTTACAGCAGTGGTGTGAAGCCTACTGAAAAACGTGAAGGGAGTGGGTCCCACAACTGGGGCACTGTCAAAGATGATATCGAGTAAGACATATTTCACACCCTCTTCCTTTTTGTTCCCTTCCAGTATAAGCATATATCTATAGAATTGTGTGTTTTTAATAGCATTTCTGCCTCCTTTTAAAGAAAAGTATGCACCTAATAGATACCACTAAATGACTGGATATTATCAGCGCTCATAAAGTGTACATGTCAACAAAGTTATCAAAAACACCCAGATACTAACTTGGGCTTTATTGCAGTTTTTAATTTCACCAACACTAACAAACTGTTTATTCTTTTGCCAACTTGTTGCTATATTTTTATGAACCAACTTGTTGATATAAACTGCAAAAACTATCTTGTTGCCCTAAACATGCGTTAAAAATAAAAACGTTTGTCCTTACATTTGAAATAGACATGAATAGGATTTCATCATTTTTACTGTTGCTGTAGACTTAAAAGGTCCTGTCTGTCGGTTTGACATTGTTAAGCCTTAATAAGAAGTTACTAAATGAATACTTCGTTTTAGTACAAATCTTTGTACATAATGATGCAGAGTTCGTAAGAGGAGCCTCAAGTTTACAAGCTTAGCCAGTAACAGCTGCCATTACCGGCTGCTGTTCTTCTGTTTAATGATCTTGTTTAACCTGACTTGTCAGAAAAACATTGACAACTTTCTTCTTTTTTAAACTGAATTCCTTTTTAAATAAAAAATGGTTACTTTGCTTCATAGCTATAATTTTATTATTTTTACTTGTGCATATGAACAAACTGGCAGATGGGACCTGTAAAGTAAAGGTAGTTGTAAATGAGAGTGGTATAGTTGCTTCTCTCTTTGCAGCCTGCCTCCTAAGGTGGACTATTGGCGAGATCCAAAGTATGTTCTGATTAAGGGAGCCTGATTTTCTCTAAATGATGAAAAGATACTGATGCTTTTCAATCGAAGCATCTGATTGGTTGTTGATGAGCCACACTGGCAGCTATGGTTTTGGAACAGTGATGGTAGCTTAATTTATCAAAAAAATGCTGCCATTAATTCAGAAATGGATTAATTATTTGTACACAATCTTGTAACTTGAATATTGAGCTATACACACTTGTTCTTTTCACTTTTCAACTTCCAATAAACTTGGAGGTAGTTTGCTGAGAGTCAAGCTCCTACTAACATGTGTATATATATATATAGTAAAGCATTGTAGCTCGTGTTGTTTGCTAGACTTTCAATGGATTTGAATATTCAACATTTGAACAAATTTTCTATTTCTTGTCAGTGGCTTTGATATGTTTTCATTGATAAATTCCTCTCTTTTTTTGTCGATGGGCATTACTGTTAAGAAAACAAATATTTTGTTTAACAAAATAGGTTCAAAACGCACTATTGTGTAGCATGTTAAGGTTGTAGAAAATTTGCTCCATTACATACTGTGCATGCTTTTAAGCTTTTTTTTTTCATTTTCTGCAATGATTTCTATTTGAGTACACTAGCATCAACTTTATTCCAAAGTGCAATTACTCTTGACTGAAAACATTCCAGATTTTTTTTTTATATATATATTATTTTTTTTTCCCCTATAATGTCAAATTTTCATACCATTTTCTGCATTCATGCATGTTTCTAAAAGAATAACTGTCGGCCTTAAATGTAAATTGTGACTTAAACTCTCAATGTCATGTTAAAATTTATAAATGTAGTAGATGTTTGAGATAACATTTTTGGTTTTACCAACATAACCATATTTATTTTGTTCCATTTACTGTTGCAGAGAACAGATGAAAGACACCCTTGATGAAACTGTACAAGAAAACTGGAACCAACAAAACGAAGATACTGAAAACAAGGACCCCAAGTATGTAGTGTCCTGTCCAGACAGTCATTTAAACATAACAGAATTTTTATCATGGTGTTGTGCATCAGACGTGTGTTTGTGAACATTCCAATGCTTACCTTGAATTAAAAAAATAAATGAGAAACTGTTATTGATAGGAATATTTTCTATGTTTTTGCAATCTGTAATTTCAACACCTAGCATACGTAGGTTTGAGTATGGTCAGGAAATGTGCACCTGTGGTTCTTGAAATACCTGTATACTTTATCCGTGGCTTCCAGTCAGTAAGTAGGTCCTTGTAGTTGGAATTCTTGGACTTAATCGCCCGGGGTTTTTTTTGTGTGTAGATATTGCAATAACAGTGAAATTTACTTTCGCAATAATATTGCAATAATATAAGCTTAAAATTAATTTAAATACTTAAAGATTATTTAAAAAAAAAATGGAAATGTTTATTGATGGTTAACCTTGGCATCACAACATAGGCAGAAATGTCAACATACATTTCATAGCACACAAGCATAAAAACAAATGAAAGGACCTACTTGCATTTAGGGATTATTCAGGGGAGACTATTCACTAACATCTCATTGTGTCCAAATTTGAAGGGTTTCATGAAAGGACCATAATGTTATCATTTCTGTATCTCTTAAAATGAAGCAGACATTCATTGATTTGGAAGAAGCTTCAAATTTTAATCCATTTAAAAAATTTCGATCATTTAGAAGATAAAATTATTGTGCATCCGAACCATTTGGTGAGGATTTCTGATCTATTTTTAACTCACCTGAGTCCAATCTTTTTGAAACTTGGCCAGAATGTTTGCCTGCATGAAGCGTTGGCTGAGTTTTTAACTGGTTCATGTTGGGTCAAAAACAAGATCATATCTTAGGGGGGAGAAAACTTGTGAACATTGTAGAGGCCATCTTTATGGCCCAGTGTTCGCCAAACTTGACAAAATATTTGTATGATATCTTTAATTTATTACTGGGTCATTGTCAAGTATCAGAAAAAGGCGGTGAACAAACCTGCCACACCCAACACCTGACACATTTTTGAAATGGATGGACAGGTTAATTTGTGCAAAGATTTGCTTAGCAAAAAAGTGGGTGATCACTAGATGACAAAAAGCGTGTTTGTGTACATTGTAGTTTTGTGATAAAATTTTAAAGTAATACAGGTAGACAGGCTCCTCAGGTTAGCAATTCAAGATGGACACTTTTTATAATCAAACCTGTATAGTACATTGCGATAAACATTGTAAAGTAAAGAGTTAATTAACCATGACATTAATTAAACACTTGTAGTGAGAGCACTGGGTCTGCCAACCCTGAGGAAGCCGAGGACGACCAACCCAAACAGATGACCCTAGAAGAGTGGAAGAAGGAGGAGGAGAAAAGGAGAATGAAATCCGAGTTCAAGCTTCGTAAAGCTGGTGAGGGTGAGGATTACTCCAAATGGAAAACTGCACGGGTCTACAGGAAGAGTGCTGGGGAGGAGGACAGTGATGAGGAGGAGGAAGATAGTGAAGAAGATGATGAGGTTTGTTCTTAAGTCACATCCTTGCTAACGCTCAAGCAAATCTAAGGGTAGTTCCACGACTTGTGACTGGGTGTGGCATCATGCTAGGTGTTCGTGGCATGCTTTACACGGCGAAGGCAGCACTATATCTGCTTTAAACATCGTTTCCAGATAACTGAAATACTGGTGGTGGGACGATAAACCCAACAATTATTTATTTGTTTGAATAATATGCCTGCCACACCCAAACACATGGATGATGTTGGTTGTGCCAATACTGCTTTGAGGTTAGTATCAGTTAAGCAGTAATTTTGATTTTTACTTTTAAAATGGGTGCTTAAGAATAACAGGATGGAAACTTAGCTTACTCTATAAACAATTTTTAGCTCACCTGAACACGGCGTGTTCAATCTTTCCTGATGCCCCTTTGTCTGTGGTGCATCAATGAGTTTTCTTTTGAACACTCAAGAGGCACAGTGTTGATCTTCACAAAACTTGACAAGAAGGCTTGCATGGAATTTTGGATCATGTGGGGTATAAAGAAGATGACAAGGACAAATTTAAAAAACCTTGAGAACACACTGATCAGAAGTAGGTTTTGAGGTCAAATCCTTGGAAAGAAAAAAGATAAACACGCTGGAAGCCACATCAGGCCTTGTTTTTCTAAAACCTGGTGAGAATGTTAGCATGAAATCAAACAAGATCAGATTTCAGTAGAATGGGATTGAAACGGTCAGTCGGCCAAATCATAAATTAGTTATCTGACCGACCTGAGCCTTTTAGGACCTAATCTGCATGGACATCTTGATAGGTTTGATGTATGCTACGATCACATGATTCCAAAGGCACGTTGTGTAGGTATGGTCTTATGACTAAATTTTTAAAGCAAATCAAGTTGATCAAACCTACTGTTCAATTCTGGATATGAAGATTAATTTATTTCATTTATATTAAACTTAAATGTCATTACCGCAGAATAACCTTTAATCTGTGTTCAAAACAGTTGAACCCAAAATATGGGATTCGAATTTTAGTGAGGATAAGTCGGTGCTAGAAAATTTATTAACAAATAATTTCAGGCTACATCATTGCTAACAAGCCTGACAGTGCTCATGAAATGTGTTTGCTCTTGGGACTTTTTTTTTAAAACTTAAAACAAGTTTTGTTTATATTTTAGGAGGAGGAACGAAACAAGAAGTTGGTAAATGAAATCAAGATTACATTTAATGATTCCCCGCGTCGTGGGCGTGGTGGGAGAAGGCCAAGGGGTGCTCGTGGCGGCCGCAGCACTGGAGGCAGAGGTGGCGACAGAAGGAATCCAAACTCTGCTCCCAAGTTTGACGACGAAAATGATTTCCCGTCACTCATAAAGTCTGCAGCATGAAGCAGCAAATAATGCCGCTATCTTTTCCACCCTCTTGGAACTTGCGTGTTGATATCTCGTCATGTGATCATGTTTTTTATTTACATCTAGACTTTTTGTGTGTTAATCATAAATTAGCCATTACACATACCACAAAGTAGTTTTCTTAAGTGCTCGATAAAGTTGCTCATTATGTGCTACGTTGCAGATATTAGCCGTGAACGTGTTGGGCATTTTTTGTCGTGAGGCGTATCTCCTCCGACATTCTCCAAAAGGTAACTACTCATAGAGGATCCATGGTTTGGACTTCTTGCAGGGTATTCCGGAGAACCTACAGTTCTATCACAATAAGTGAAGCTAAAGGAACACTTCAGTGTCTTGTTGAACTTTGTGACCAGCTAAATTCCATTTTTATTGTCTCCCCCACACTTCCCAAACATTTTGTGTTCTTTATAAAAACACAAGCAACGTTCATACTGAAACGTTTTCATTTCAGTGCTAATTGTGTGGATGGTTAAGCATTAGTATATATTTAATGTTTAAAAGGCTGCTGAAGAGTGAATGAGACCAAACATGGAAGGCTTCCGTTAAATCATGGGACTAGTTTTGACTTCATTAGTTCGTTTATTGTCATTCAAGCCATGATGTGAGATATTCAGCGCAAACTGTTATTTATTAATAAATAACATTAATACCTTTGCATTATCAGCTTTTCCTTTGAGTTCCAAGAGTATGTTGTGATTGTTTTGTAAGTTAAAATATTAATGCTTTGTTGAATGAACAGCATGTTAAGCACTTTTCTTCTGGAAAAAGCTGCTTAAAACTTTTTCTATCAAATAAAATTTCCATCTTAATAAAGATTTGTTTCCTGTACACATGGTACAAAAAAATAGTGGCTTATTTTTTGTATAGCAAACCTGGATTACCCACCTTTGAACATTTGTTTAGGACTGTGCACTTGGGTTTTTAATTACAAATAATTATGAATGAGAACTGAAATCGTTACTGTTGACTTGCAAATAAGTATATATTGGAATGTCTGATTTCTGCGATAAATCGTAAAGCTGGGTAGTTAATACAATAGTCAGGCTGTATAAGTAAATAATTTTTAAAGGTAAATTATTTTTAAAACTATTCTAATATTAAGATATGATGCAGTTAACATCGTCATAACAAATACCGGTTCAAAAATACAAACTAGAAACTTGACATTTTTAACTTAAATTGTTCATGAATCTAGTACAGACCGGCCGCAATAGCTCAGGTGGTAGAGCGTCGGCTTGCGGATCGGGAGGTCGTGGGTTCGAACCCCGGCCGGGTCTAACCAAAGACTTTAAAGTTGGTAGTAGTGGCTTCCCTCCTAACGCTCGGGGCTATGGGGACAGCATTACGCCTGACTCGTCGGTGTCGGTATAATGGATCAGTCCTTGGGCACCTCATAAGTGCCCCTTTGCTATAATGATAGAAATGTCGCTGCGCAGTATCGGCAAAAATTCCGGCTAATCCCACTCTAGTACATGGCAATAGCAATTACAAATTGCGATTAAATTACAGTTGCAACATATTTATTCAGTCACTAGTGGATTGTAAGTCGTTAAAAGTTCAGCTAATGGTTCCCGTAGAAATGCCAGTAAAGTGAGAAGGGCTATGGAGCATTCAAGCGATATTTTGGGTTGGCAAGAGCAATGTGTTATATTGGACTTGCCATAAGGGTGCATTTCCAAACCTGGCTTTGACGCTATGAGAAAGTAAATAATAAAAATAGTGCCAGTTCAGCTAAAAAATATTTAAGCAGATCGCGTAAAGATGGGTATACACGGGTATAATTTAAAGGGCACAAGTAGTGCTGGTTTATTGTCTGAGAAATGCAACTTAATGTAAAATCTCATTCAGATTCTCTAAATGAATAGAAAATAAGGTGTAAATGGAAAAAAACGCATTTAGGTGTGCATTTTTATCAGAACAAAATACACCAGCATAATTATAGAACTTACTGCAAATTGTTGCACGATTTTGAGAAACTTTTAACTGTATCCTGAAATCTTGGACTCACTGATTTATAAACACCCAAAACCAGAAGTTTATAGCACATTGACCCATTTCTTAAATTTAGGCAATTTTACAGAAAGCTTCAGAATTATTCAACCTAGTATCGGAATGACATCAGGTAATGCCAAGATTGCAGACAAATATTGGCTTAACAAGTGGTCATGGGGAGATGGACAGTACACATTTAAATCCCTAAAAGAAAGTTTCCACATCAGTGAAGATCCCTTGTCTTGGCAGCCATCTTTGATGGTAATTTCACGGGATATTCAGATGAATAGATAAAAATATAGTTTTGGTATTTAAAATACTTCATAAAAGCTGTTTACTTTGATTTTTAGTAAAAGACTGAAATAAACAACAAAGTGTTGAGTATAATACAGCAACATATTTTCAGATTTTGGCCTGCATCGCTTCTGCCCTCAAAGATGGCTGCCTTAAACTGCATTCTATACATAGCGTGACGTCACTACGTTTAAGTCATCTCTATACTACGACTCGTAACTCACCCAAAATTTGAGATTTGTGCCTACATAAAAAATAGTTCCGCGTAGGAAATACGTTCGATTATAATATTCATTGAATTTAGATAAATGACTAAACAACCATATTCTAAGGCCTTATTCTATGTCCAGAAACTTTTAAAGTCTTGATATTTATAGATAAATATATATTTATAGATAAAAAAAAATACGATGAGCAAGTTTTGCTACTTTCGCTTTCGTTAAACAGCAATATGTCCATTATACATAGCGTGTGACGTCACTACCTTAAAGTCTGGACCGTTTACAAAATTTTGTTCAAAATTTTTGCACGAAACATATTTTACCTATTAGAATGTATAAAAAAAATGCCAAAATAATCTGTTGTATACCTCTTCGTACTTGTTTTGTTCATTTTAGTAATCACTTCCGTATTCATAACAGCCATGTTGAAGAACTACTTTACCCACAATACACCGAGTGCAATCACACAGGTCATTTTGACCGTGTGTTGACGCAACACCTTAAACTGTCTTAACAGTGCCTATTCTCGATTTCGAAATTACAAAATCTCTCGTTCCGCGAGATTTGAGGTCGGGGGTTCCGGTTATGCGCTCGCTTGTAACCAGAACAGCTGACCATAGACATAGTAACGGGATCACCCACTCCGCAAGTTGCACAAATATCTTCCAATTTCGCAGCGCCACCACCGGGATTCATAGAAAGACATCCGGTCGGGGTCCCATGCAAAACAATAGCATAAAGCTGTAATATTAAAACAGATTTGAAGAAAAACGTCAAGGGAAATAAATCGACTTGAAAATGGATTGAAGGTAAATATCTTTGTATGTATATTCATTACCTATTTTAAGTTTTCCATTAATCGGTAGTAAACATACCGTAAGCACGTGTAAACAAAGAACCCGATTTCTGAATGAATCGTAGACAACGTACAATTTAGGCCCAATTTTTGCTGCCCTTTTTACCATAAATACTTCATATCCATACTTGTAACTGGTGGTATTTATTATGGCTTGTATTTGCTAAAACTGCATGGAGAAAGACATTTGATCAAATAAGTCGTTGCTTGGAGACACAGGCGGAAGACTGTGCAAAGAATGGTGGTGGAAATGATTAAGTGTGTAAGGGGTCTTAACACGAGATTTACGCGTTTTTTCATTAATGTTGGCACATCTTTCAGCTTTCTATCAATTGTTTTAGTTTACACCGGAAGTTTTCTATGACTCCCGGTGATGTCGCTGCGACGGATTAACCTATTTATAGATAGTTCCTTATCTTGGCAGTCATCTTTGATGGTAACTTCAAGGGATTTTTATATGAATTGTATAGAAGGATAAATTTTATTTCCTTGTAATTTCTTCATTTGTGGTCCAAAAATTAAAAGTTACACACCATTGGAAAGCTCTTGAAATTCATATTTTTATAATACAATTTTTACAATTGATAAATGCACACAGAATTAATACACAGAAGTAAATAAAACTATTGGCTCATACTTAAAACAAAATGAACAGTGTATGATTTTCGGTTGTATTTCTTTAACCTTTCAAACTATCAAAATATAGTTTTGATTTTTAAAATACTTTATAAAAGCTGTTAAATTTGTTATAAAATTCAGTAAAATAGACTGAAAAATAAAAACACTGGTGAGTTAAATACAGCACATCTTTCCCGATTTCGGCCTGCATTAGCTTCTGCCCACAAAGATGGCTGCCTTAAATTGTCTTATCAGTGTATATGACATCACATGAAAACTATCTAAATAGAGTATATAGCGTGACGTCATGAGTCAGCGGTCCCGTTATTATATGTCTATGAGCTGACTTACTTTCGTTTCTTCTTCACAAACAAAAAGAGGGACAAAGTGAATTAAAATGATACATCAAATCATCAGAACTAATATTAATATGTTTTAAATGAATTGTACTCGCCGATATAATTTTATTTTGCTATGGGACAGAACGGTTTCTGCTGTGCTGAATGTTGTAACCATGAGAGATCTCGAGGCGCCGCATGCAAGTTTTACACTATTCCTAGCGATAAAAAGCTCAGATTTGCGTAACTGACTAAATGGTGAAATGGAAATGTTGTCATTCAACCTTTGGTTCCAAGCAAAATTCAAATTATCTCCCCAATTATGTCACACGCCAAGTCGAAGAAAAAAATGGTTTAAAGTGCCAAGTATATTTTCTCATAGACCAGCAGTAAGAAAAGCCACAAGATGACAATTTAAAAAAAAAACAGAAAAACTATGCCTGGTAAGCTTATTTCTTTTGATAAGCACCCCCCCCCCCCCCCCACCCACCCACCCACCTCAACAGGCAAAAACCATCCAGAAAGCCCTCTTTCATTAAAGTTACTTTGATTTCAAATAAAGTGAATTGTTTACATGAAACTCGCTGATAAAAGAAATCTGTTGTTGAAGAAGAAAAAATGTTTATATTTATGTATTATTTGAGTAATCTGATATCATTTGTGGTTGACTAAAAAACCCGGGGTCACATACTAGTGAACATTGGAGCTGGAGTCTGTCTGCATGTAAAATTATGCAACACAAATAATGTTTATGTTTAATCACAAACATGTATTCTGTTTTGCAGTCTGGTACACTGGACGACTGCACACAGCTCGACCTAATCTCCACTTGTTAGCTTAGATAAAGGTCATACTGTAATTTCTGATAGATAAAATGTTGTACTGCTTAGAAATGCGGAACAGTTTGACTCTGTTACTGTCTCACAACACAATGACAAAGGAGAAATAATCGCAAAATTTATTAATGCCAATATTTTTTTTCTTGCATATTTCAAGATCAATCTATATAGAAAAAAAAGGTCAGTCATCACAATTTATTAGAAAGGCTAAGGGATCTGATAATTTTGCAGAGATAAAATTAACAAAATTATTGTTTCCTACCAGCACAAATTTCGTTATTGTTTTTTGTTTATAAATAATTAGATTCGATATATATGTATGTACTGGAGGAGCAATTACATATAATAATCAAAATTAAAATGTTCAAAATTAACTGATTCCACAACTTGTAATCTATTTCGACTGCATTTTACACGGATGAATATCAAAACATCAACTTTATTCAAATCCTTATTCATCCATCACTGTATACATGTGTTATGTCCATGAATGCCTGTAAAAATGGATCACTCTGAATACTTTGTGTTGTAGGGATTTCAAGTTGATTGGCTAGCCATGTTACTTCATGATTCCTCTTTCCTTTAATTGACAGGCCAGTCTGTCTTAGTACAGTATTCAGGTCACCATTTGTCATCTGCATGGTTTCCCTGAATGACAGTGGAAGGCATGTCTGTATAAATGTAAAATGAAAATATATCATTAAATGTAAACAACAACTGTTAAACTGTCACTGCAAACATTTTATGTCTGGTTGGGGTGACCAAAAAATTAATTACTAATAATAACCTTTACTCCATATGTATGGGTTTTGTCGCGTGTGTGACCAGTGAAGAACCAGATTAGCCGGAAAATCCATTTGCTTTTTTTATCCATTTGGTTACATCACGTGAAAACTATTAAGAAACCTTGCTCCACTCGCACCATGAATTTTATTTGAATTGCACACTATTTAATGATAAACAAAGAATCTCGTAGAAGAAGCACGTCATTTTGATAGCTGATTGATTATATACATGAAATCTACAATTTAGTTTGCTATTTTTAATTGTATTAACACAATGATCCAAGGGAGATAATAAAAACGGGGAATTTAGTGGATACTACCCTTAATAATAATGGCGGCTTCCGTGCACCAACATTGACCATTTCGAAATTACGAAATCTCGCGCAATCTCGCTCCGCGAGATTGAGGTCAGGGGGGTTCCGTTTATGTGCTCGCGTGTAAACATAGAACAGCTGACTTACTTTCGTTTCTTCTTCACACACAAAAAGAGGGACAAAGTGAACAAAAATGATACACCAAAATCAGAACTTGTATTTGTATGTTTTAAATGAATTTTACTCGCTTAGATAATTTTATTTTGCTATGGGACAGAACGATTTCTGCTGTGCTGAAGGTTGTAACCACGAGAGATCTCGAGGTGCCACATGCAATTTTTACAAGATTCCTAACGATAAAAAGCTCAGACCCGCGTGGCTGACTAATTGGAGAAATGGATACGTTGTCATTTAGCCTTTAGTTCCAATCAAAATTTAAATTATCTTCCAAATTATGTCATTTTGAAGACCACCCCCTTCCCCCCACCGCCAAGTCAAGGAAAAAATGATTTAAAGTGCCAAGTATATTTTCCCATAGACCAGCAGTAAGAAAGGCCTCAAGATGACAATCAAAAGAAAACATAAAAACTATGCCTGGTAAGCTAATCGTTTTTGATTAGCACCCCCTTCCCCACCAAACAGGCAAAAACCAACCAGAAAACCTTCTTTTATTAAGGTTATTTTGATTTCAAATAAAGTGAATTGTTTACATGAAACTCTCTAATAAAAATTCTATTTGTGGTTGAAGAAGAAAAAATGTTTATATTTATATATTCCTTGAGTAATCTGATATCATTTGTGTTTGACTAAAAACTCCAGGGATACATACTTGAATGTTCTATGCCAAAATGTGGTCTAAAGTGGGCCCTACAGGATACTTAATTTTTGTACCCATTTAAAGATAGAAATGTTTTAATTTAAAATATATGGTTTTGTAAATTCATTATTAAATTATGTCTATCAGAAATTACAGCATGACTTCCAGTGTTCCAGACTGCAAAACAGAATACATGTTTGTGATTAAACATAAACATTATTTGTGTTGCATAATTTATAGCTAAATATAGCGTTGGGTCCTTTTATGAGCCAAAAAAAGATATTGTAGACCTTAGTGTTTTGTCCTTTTTGTTGTCCTCGCGTAAGTCAATGCATTTTGCTCTTTAAAAGGTGAAGGTCATAAACCACACGACTGCCATATGGTGACATTTTTAAACACAGCTGCATAGCGGATGCGAAGGGGAAAAGACGCCAAAAACACGGTCACACTTCCTGTCCTCTAGACAAACAAGGTGTCATAAAACTGCCAATTAGCTTAATAAGTTGGGGTGTCCGCTCATGTCTTAAAATTAGGGATTCAATTTGAGTAGAACTTTACGATGGTATGAAAGGGACCCACGCGCATGGAGAAACATAATATGAATTTACAAAACGATATCTTTTAAATTATTTCATTTCTATCTTTAAATGGGTACAAAAATTAAGTACCCTGTTGGGCCCACTTTAGACCACATTTTGGTATAGAACGTTCAAGTATGTATCCCTGGAGTTTTTTTAGTTAAACACAAATGATATCAGATTACTCAAGGAATATATAAATATAAACATTTTTTCTTCTTCAACCACAAATAGAATTTTTATTAGAGAGTTTCATGTAAACAATTCACTTTATTTGAAATCAAAATAACCTTAATAAAAGAAGGTTTTCTGGTTGGTTTTTGCCTGTTTGGTGGGGAAGGGGGTGCTAATCAAAAACGATTAGCTTACCAGGCATAGTTTTTATGTTTTCTTTTGATTGTCATCTTGAGGCCTTTCTTACTGCTGGTCTATGGGAAAATATACTTGGCACTTTAAATCATTTTTTCCTTGACTTGGCGGTGGGGGGAAGGGGGGTGGTCTTCAAAATGACATAATTTGGAAGATAATTTAAATTTTGATTGGAACTAAAGGCTAAATGACAACGTATCCATTTCTCCAATTAGTCAGCCACGCGGGTCTGAGCTTTTTATCGTTAGGAATCTTGTAAAAATTGCATGTGGCACCTCGAGATCTCTCGTGGTTACAACCTTCAGCACAGCAGAAATCGTTCTGTCCCATAGCAAAATAAAATTATCTAAGCGAGTAAAATTCATTTAAAACATACAAATACAAGTTCTGATTTTGGTGTATCATTTTTGTTCACTTTGTCCCTCTTTTTGTGTGTGAAGAAGAAACGAAAGTAAGTCAGCTGTTCTATGTTTACACGCGAGCACATAAACGGAACCCCCCTGACCTCAATCTCGCGGAGCGAGATTTGCGCGAGATTTCGTAATTTCGAAATGGTCAATGATGAAAAAGTTTGTCCAAAGATGGAAGCAGTATCGATACAGATTTGTTCCTTGGATGGCAGTAAATATTACAGAAAAGTAATATAACATTAACTGCCATTTAGCTAGATATACGAACTACAATTATAACATTTTTATAATTTAGACTTTAGGACTTGAGACGTCGACATAGCATTTTTCCAGTGTAAAATAATAACCTACTACTGACTCAACAATAACATGAACTCAAGAGCACAATGTAGGGTGTACTGTCTTACGGTATATTGTTACACCCCTAACAATAAATGTTCTTTCATATCAGTGCTTCTATGTGTTCAGTTTTGAATGAGATTATCAATGAGAGACATTAATGAATAGTCTCCCCTGAATAATTCCTAATTTAGGCTAAATGTAGGTACTTTCATTAGTTTTACACGCTTTATGCTTGTGCTCTTGTATATTGACATTTCTGCCTTTCTTGTGATACCCAGGTTAACCATCATCAACAAACACTTCCATTTACTTTTTTAAATAACATATCTCTATAAGTATTTAAATAGATTTTAAGCTTACATTTATGCAAAAGTAAGAAATTTCACTGTAATTGTTATATCTACAAAAGAACAGGCGATTAAATCCGAGAATTCCAACTACAAGTACCTACATACTGTTTAGAATACCTCGAATATTAACTGACAAGGGAGATAATTTTCATTTCACCACTACCTCATGTCTGTCATAACTGTTCAAGAGTAATTTGATTTTATGAATTGAGTTGCAACACTTATAACTATCTTTTAAGTTTATACATATATTGCACTTTAAACGGCTTACCTACAATTTATCATCTATGCCTGTAACACCCTAAGTGCAGGCCCCATCACTGCTTATTTGCAGGCGATTTTCTGGTGAACGTCTAGGCAATGCTGATCTTATGTGTCTTATGTAAGATGCTTATTTTAAAGTCTACTGTTCAGATGCAATGTATTTGATAGAACAGCAATCTAGTTCACTAAAATCAGAGCATGTTTAAAATAAAAGAATGCCTTTTTTTTCTTTCTGGACGCTTTGCAGCTCTCCAAGAATCGTGACCAGTTTAGACCAGGATCATATAATAGCGGATGATTGTGTCACAGAAATTATTCAGACGCTTTTTAGTGAATTTCAAACAAATCATTATCAAAGTGGACAGAATGATCTCCAGGCTGAAGCTACTGCCAATCTGCAGTCTATGTACAGTCTACTTGGATTTACTGTTGAGAAAGGACCCAGCAAGGTTGAACATGCTGGGACTGGTGTGTTTGTTTCTAGGGGAGACGTGCCAAAGGGATGCATCGTGGCAATGTATCCAGGTATAATGTTTAATCTTTATCCTGATACGTTTATTAGTTACCAATAGGCTGCTCCTCAGTTTTCCAGCAGACCTGCAATGCCACGTGTAGTTCCACACAGACATATGTTTGGGGTTTTTCATCCACCACTAATAATCTAGATGTTGCCAATATGACCAAAATAGTGTCAGTACAATGTAACAAAAAAAAAATCTGTAGATATTTGCTAACTTACTATATACAGAGCTAGACATCTAGTTAAAGACTGCACCAAATAGTTCAGATTTCCAGTAGGTCCCAGTTGGAGCCTGCTGATCCTGATCTATACTTATAGTCTAAGCTTGATACATGTAATCTGTACTCAGCAGGTTGCAATATAATTAACACAGATACCAAATTTCTGCAGTATGTTAACAGAGCAGAACATTGAACGAATATTTGTGTGAGAACATTTATGTCCGTCTCCAGTATTGAAATAACAGAACTACCTGATCTCTTTATGCCCACGTTGTGGTCATCGACTTTGCACATCCTGTGACTTTTTAGCCTCTCATCGCATGGGTTCAAGTTCTGTTTGGGGCAAAGAACTTAATTTAGTATAGTATTCCAGCTGACCTGCAGTGTACCATGGTTCTCCCCATAATCTCTGCAGAAATGAGTTATTCATCATTCATTTACAATGAGGATTGAACATTTGAAATACCTCCGGCTCTAATCTTGCTCCAGATTTGGCATATATTCATTTATTGTATTACTTGAAGATAGCATTTTGGCAAAGTGTTAAGTACTGTGAACAAAATTTACAATGGGATTAATTAGGGGTTATTTTCTGAGATACTTCTTCTGTAAAAATGTTTTTGATGTATGATGAGCCTAAATCAAATGCTGATACAACTTATCTCCCATTTAAGTATATTTTTAATGATGTTTCTGTTACTATGATTGCAGGTTTAGTTTACCACCCTTGGGAACCTGTGTTCCTAGTGAGTCTGGCCAATCAATTTCTCTTCCGGTGTGCAGATGGAATACATATTGATGGGAAACACTGGGGGTTGTCTAAAATGATGTACAAGTAAGTCCCTTAGTGAAGGAGCACGCTGTCTCTGTTTGAAGTACTTGTAACAACAGCTTAGGTTTGTCCTTGAGTCCCGGTTATTGTCAGAAAATTTCATTTAGGGAGGTCTTCCAGTTGCCACGAATTGCACCATTTAGGCAATTTGTCTGGTTTATTCCTCTGTCAATAATAGCGAGAAGTTTTAATTATGGCCACCAGTATTTATAAAATCAGTGCCATCTTTCTTTTCCTCAAAGGCTGTATTCTGCTTTATAAAACTTTGTTAGCAGGCAGATGAAGCCATGTTGATGATGTACATACAAGCTCCTGAAAACGACAAGAATTATCAATAATACAGTACAGACGATGAGTTTTATCATCAATTATCACAAATATTAAAATGCATAATGGCCTTTTTATTTACATTAAGTGTAACGATTATTAAGCATTATCAATTAAGTTGCCGACAACCTTTTCTGTTCAGTAGTAGTCCTTTATTCCTCATTTTTGCCGAGAAAGAATTGTTTTCGTTATCTCCCTTGTGGGAAGGCATTTTCATGCACTTTATGTTAGAAATATAATTTAATTTTTAATGTGCTTATTATTTAAAAAAGTTCTCAAGCTTTTTAAATAATTCTTATCTCTATAAGATTCCATTTTATACACTTCAGTCTTAAGAGTTTTTCAGAAGTTCAAAAAGTAGAAATGTCTTAAGTTTTCTGCAGTAACTATGTACCAGATACCTCTCACCAGGGCAGTAAGAATGTTTCTTTTTAATAGAGCAAATTCCCTTTACCTACGAAAAGAGTGACTACATACAGCTTTTCTGTCGCTTATATTTTATTTTCATACAATCAGAAAAGATCTCTTTTTTTAGGTATTGTACGTTCCTTATTTATTTCCTTACAAAAATATTAGAATTATAATACATGAACAGTATCATTCATTTATAAATATGAGAATATCATTGTTACCTCAATATTGTTTGATTTGCTCACTGTCATAATGTTTTTTCCCCTTTATTTAATCAATTAACATTTAAAACATCTTACGTTGGTTAGTATTATTTTCTCATTCTTTACACATAAATGTTATATATTGATAATTTAATAACAATCTCTGTTGAATAAATTGTATCCTTTTTCTAGCTCATCTGCTCAGAGAGATGCAAGCTTTAATATACCCAGATGTGATGTAACATGGATGGGCAGCCATCTAATTAATCCACTGGCTGTTGGTCAGTTCGTAAATAACCAAAATAATGGTAGGTACGTACATTTGGCTTGTTTCAGTTATCCAAGGAGAACCACAATTAAGTATCTTTAAGCATAAATCAGAATTAAGAGATCATCTCTGTAGGTGGGGTGAAGGGTTACCTACTTGTGGGGAGGTTTTCCAGCTAACATGCTGTGCGCCAGTGGTTCTACCCAGACTTAACTCTAGGGTCTTCTTCCACCAATAATTAGCTGGATGTTGCCAATATGAGCATAATTGTGTCGGTGCGATATAACAAAAAACAAAACAAACGTCATCTCTGTAGAGAAGTTGAAACTTGCATGCGTAAAGCTTTTTTTTTCTTAAGATAAAGGCTTCCCATCTAGTTTGAGGGAGTGGATTGTTTCTCATCAGATGATGGGATTTCCTCTGTTTATAATAAATACATATTTAGAAACTGCTTAACATTCTCACATAACGTGAGTTTTATCATTTTTAATTGATGATTTTTGATGGATTGGTCAGCATCGTCAGGCTGACAAAACATTGTTCTGAGCACAGCTCCTACTACATTTCTCATTGGAATTAGGCCAAACTGTTATGGGATGTTTGTCGTTACCCAGCACATGTTATCAGGATTTTTGAGAAATATTCAAGTTTACTCTGACTGAATGTTTATTTATTCTTTTCCATCTTATAAACTGTTAAAATTGATGTATGATGATCAGATTTAGTGGGAAGATAATGGGTAGAGGGTGTTTAAGAGTGATTTTTAGGTCTATACGGTCATGTGCACAAAGACTAAAGATTGAGTTTTGTTGCATAATTATTCAATATTTAACCCAAAGTTTTGAAATTAAAAATGTTCATTTTGGGTATTTATTCCTGTAGGTGTATATAATAGTAGCATTTTAACCGAAATATTGTTAGATTTCTTATAAGGTACCTTTACTACAGTAATTTTGTTAAAAAGATTAAATAGATGAACTTCCAGCAAAAATCTGTAAAATTAAAATATATTTTTCACGAAAATATATCTTTTATTCAGAGTTCTCTGCCAATGTGGCCTATCAGGAATATGATGTACCTTCCAATTTTCCATCCCATTATATGAGATACATCCCAAATATTGAGGCTAGACTGCAGCAAGATAGGGTCTACATTACAACAGACAGGTCTGTACTCTTATTGTCTTTAATTCTCTTGTTTTGAATGCCTCTAATGGGCGACATAAAACAGTGGTCTATGCTTCTCTCTTGTTTTGAATGCCTCTAATGGGCGACATAAAACAGTGGTCTATGCTTCTCTCTTGTTTTGAATGCCTCTAATGGGCAACATAAAACAATGGTCTATGCTTCTGTCTGGACATACATCTTTCAGCTCCTTTTCTATGTTCTTAACTCCCAATTATTTTCAGTGCTTCTAACTTCACTACTGGTATCATACAGACAGTTTTAAAGTGTGTTGTGTATGGAATTAATAGTTGAACCCTGTTTGGTTGAGGCAATATTGTAGTACTGTGTCATTTGTGGACATTTGTCTATTCCAATGAAATTCTGCCTTTGTCTAATGTTTCTTTACCTAAAATTAGCAGGGAGCCACATGCTGTGTGGTTAGAGTTATTGAATTATAACTACTGAGCCCCTCACTGATTGTGTTAAACTACCATTTATGGTGAAAATGTAACGAAAGAGATCTTCCAAGCTGTCCTGAGATACACTTGTTGTTCTACCTTAGACATTTGTGCAAAAGTGAATACAAAGAGTGTTAGGGGATATATTTTTAATTCACTAATTTTAATGCTTTCAAGATTTTAATCTTGCAAAAAAGATGGTGAAATGTTAAAACTTGTCCAATTATCTTAAACATATATTATTGAAATGTTGTCTACTTTCTAGACAAAGAGAGATCTAGGTGCTGTTTCAGCAAGTCTTGGGAACTTAAGTGTATGATTGAACCTAAGACCTATTGAATCTACAGCTATAAGACTGACTCCCTTTCAAAGATTTTTATTGAAAAAAGAATATATGAATCCTATGAGCATTGCAACATATACCAAAATTTGAAAAGGCACGGGATTCACATACAAGCCAAATGTAAACGTGTTATGACAAAGACACTCAAGATGATTTTAAAGATTATGAGTTATGAGTAACTTACAACCATAAACAGTTCCTTGGACTTTTGAGGAAACGACAACTATTACCTTCACTTTTTTGTTGTTGTAAAATAATTGATAACCAACAAAACTACCTGTATAAATTAACATCATTTTTTGTTGTTGATTTTGTTTCAGTTTACTACGAACAGTGATGTTGGTGGCTCTTCGAGACATCTGTGAAGGAGAGGAATTGTTTTCAACTTACTACACGATTGTTAAGTCAACTGAAAAAAAAAGTTGAAAAGTTCTTTTTTAAACAGATGTCAAAGTAGGTTTACTAGTCACACTTCTTTGTTAACAAGGGCTGATAATAGATTCACAAAACGTGCAGGATCTATATTGTCACTTCTGTAAGTAGAGATTAACTCAATTTGACTTGAAATAACTAGGTTCTTAACACTTGGTTATTTCCCTAGGATGATTGTTTGCCTCAGCCTGAGAGTGTTAGAGTTCCGTGTCTTGAGATGTTTGATTTATCTGAACTTATGTTAATAACATGTGCTTAGATAATTTATGTGTATTGCTTTATGAGAGGAACTAGTATAATATTTTTTTATATCTTTTTTACGATATTACAAATTTGTAATTCATATAGCTGTTTTATGATTGTTACAAAATATATAATAAAAATGTATTTAGACCTGTGTTGTTTTTTTTAATTTTTTGAGCATAGTATCATTCTAAATATAAAGCAGATCTTATGGTAACTTATGAATCAAAACTAAAAATATGGTTAGAATATCATTCTTAACTTCATAAATTAAAATTAAATGAAATTTAAAAAAACAACTTAGTCTGGTTTATTGCAAGGTAAAAGCTAGTTATAAAAAATAAACTAGTTTATTGCAAGGTAAAAGCAATTTATCAATTAAAAATTATCATAAATTTATTATCATTTTATAAATCAAAACAGTTTGGAGAGTGGGTGGGGTGCAGGACATTGTATGAGAGATGTTCAGATTCCATGTCGGGTTAGTAATGCACTAGGCTCATGTAGATAAACACATTTATCTGTCTTAAATCGAAGACTATTAATACATTTGAACCATCTGCTGGACTTGCATTATAAGTTGCAGTTAATGACAATTAAAAGATTAAAATGAACACTTCAAATTCTGTTTGTGTCTGCTCCTTATCCTCTACAACCAAGTCCAACCAGACATAATGGAAATTAATTTTGTAAAGAATAAATACACACACAAAAATAACAATAAATAGTCCTACATCTTTACATACAATTTGTCAAAACCATAAAAAACATGTTACCTTGCTACCTGCTCTGTTACACTGACTAAACATCATGGTTAATTAATGTGGTTTCAGACAATCTCTATATTGATCGGAAACCATAATCACGTTGAAGGTCACTGACCTTGATCAAAGTTACCTTTGCCTTAAAGGCATCTCGAAAGGAATGTGGTATCCCACTGAGCCAGGCCCCCACATGCTATGACCAGACCTGCTAATTGCTGGTCATCACTGCAGGGAGTCTTTAGCCAACATAGTACTAATCTGTCACAGTAATACCTCTGATGGGTTAATGCAAAACTAAATTACCTGCTAGTATGGATGTGAGACAGTAGGCTAGTTTTACACAAAGCCACAAACATTATTGTTAGTGATAATGTGGGTTGTTTACTATATGATCCCTTACAAATTCTTTATTGCATTAATTACTAGGTGTCAATTTTGTAACTGCAAGTTTATGTATTTATTTCATAGCTAAATATTTAATTTTGAAAATACATGAGAGATACAAGTTTTAGTATTCAAAATGACTCTGAAGGACATTATTCTGACAATGAATGACTTTTTAAATTGCTTTTGTTAGAAACGTTTCGTTACATTTTACAAATTAAAATTAAATATAACTTTAAATATATATGAGAACTAAAAGAATGAAAGAAATAACAAAATGTATAAGAAATAACAAAATGAACCAACAAAGTAAGAAAGAAAACAAATAAGATTTATATATATATATATATATATATATATATATATATATATATATATATATATATATATATATATATATATTGGATTGCGTAATTGGTATATTCACAACTGTTTCCTTTACAAACTGTGAATGAATATGTTCAACCCCCAGATATAGCATACATACACTTGGATCTTGAACAATACCTGTGTGACAGACACATCGTTACAGACTGTGGCAGCCTGGCTTATCAGAAAACAGATGCCCTCACATGCTGGGTGGGGCAATAAATGGGGGGGGGGTCACTTATATAAGGCTTTTGAGATCCCTTTAAGGTAAAGCAAGTGCAATACAAAATTTATAGAATTTGAAAACTAACTCAACGGATGAGTTGTATACTTTAATATAGACCAGTATGCCAAATTTTAAGAAAATTCTCCATTTTTTGTCCTAAAATTGGTATTGAATATGTCTCTCTTTTAGAAATAACTCAGAATATTATGTTATATCCTCTTTAGGGGAAGAGTTTTGCTACTGAGAATCATCTGGAAACTAAGATATGACTGACAAACCAATCAAACATGTTACGTGATTGGTTTGACTCAAACTATCGCAAATATGTCATAAATTGTTTAAAAACCCATTTAGACTGATTTTCTCATATTTGCTGCTTACTGTACTTTATTGCAAAAATCACCGAGCTCTTAAAAGCCGCCACATGATTTCATTCAGAGTTGTCAAAAATGTTCTATAAAGTATTTTGGCTGATGCTGCAAAAAAAAGTATAATTTCACCACATGGTTTTGATTTTTTTTTAGATTTTGAATGTAGTAGGTAACAAATTTGTAATCAAATTTAGCACAAATCATACAATTAAAATTCATTTACAAGATTAAAATCTGTACATGTTTCCTTCTTAATCTGGTAGAGTGATGCAGAAATAATTGTACAAGTGAACAAGTTTAAAGAAAAAAAGTTGACTATTCGTGACCATGCTGGGATTCGTACCCCCAAACCCCAATCATCAGTTTTGAAGCATTTTAACCCAATTTTAGACACTCTTCAATTGGAGGTGAAGCATTACATTTGCTTTACCTTATGGTTACACGACACTAAATAAATTTGTTCTTTAATCTGTAGTAAATGTCACAACTTTGGACGCAATTTAATAGCAAACCGTTTCTTTGAGAACCCCAAAACTATATATAGTGAGAAAGACCAATGCATTATCTAATTAACAGGTTCTCTGTGGAAGAAAGTTATAAGTCACAAAAACGGTTTTCCACCTCTGAAAACATACATCGTAATTTTTGCATAGTGTACCCACACATTTTTAATGAAATTATCAGTGCCGGTCTAAATGGCTCAGTCCATTACTGGGCATAGGAGTGAAGTTATTTTGCATTTTCATAACTCTACAATGTTTCAGCTTTGTTTTTATCTTAATTGCGTGAGATGAGCTTAATAGAAGCAAGTATAGTCACAAACTAAAAGAATCTGTTTTAAAATATCAAAAAGACTTTATGTCTGGCGTTCCGATGGACATTTAGGCTTACCACCTCTTAATTTCAAGACTAATATAGGCCATGGCCTTCTTGTCATGAGCAATGTCCACACCAAGATAAAGGATTGTGGACTCGTGCGTGCTCTAGATATCAATAGAAAACAACAATCGTGTTCAATTTCACTGTGACCTTGAACTTTGTGCAATGAACTTTAGACCCCAATGCCACTACCATCTTGTGAGGTCTTACAACTTATACGCTCTTTTGAAATTGATTAGAAGACATCATCACATTAAAGGTCACTGTGACCTAAGCTAACTAACTGTTGTCTTACGGCATTCAAACATAATTACAACAATGAATAAACGCCAATCAGAATTCTCAAATTGGAGATGTAAATGACTCCTTGATCTCCAGATTACTTGTCTACTGATTTGAATATACCATGGTAACAGGTCAGGTACTGGAATCTGGGTTTTAAAACTCAACCTGAGAAACAATGGGTGAGAATGATTTACAGTTACTTTATGTTTCTGGATATAGTTGTGTTGGAAATAGTTTTAAAGGTTCTGTATACGGATGTTCCTACCAGGGACTGACAAATCCGGTGCCCGCGGGCAACCAGCTTTGATCTGCCAGACCAGCAAAGCCAAGGTAACCGTTGCTTACCTGCGCAACTTTGGAAGCTGCGTCGCTAAAGAGTTAATCCAGCAGCGAGGCTGGTTTGAAGCGTTTATATTTCTACCTATGTGGTCGTTACAGAATGATAGTAATATGACGGTGTTTATGGGTTTGTTTTTTTTACAACTAGTGATTGTATAATGGCAGTGTGTTGCGTATGTTTGTGATACAAGACAGTGAGACTACCTTATTTGGCAATGATTGGTGTAACATAAAGTACCGCATCATTTTTTGAAGCC
This sequence comes from Sinonovacula constricta, assembly GCA_007844125.1. Classification (NCBI taxonomy): domain Eukaryota; kingdom Metazoa; phylum Mollusca; class Bivalvia; order Cardiida; family Solecurtidae; genus Sinonovacula; species Sinonovacula constricta. Next base: position 13,757,585 of record CM017562.1, read on the forward strand.
AAACTTTAGTGTATTTGGGACAGAGAAAACAATAATATAGACGACCGGAGTAATCCATATGTAAGATGAATTTACCGAAGTGGTCATTTACCGAAGTGACCGGCACCCATTGCCAAGATCAGGAACGGAGGTTGCGGACTTTGTACATGTATTACAACAATAGTAAATGTTTCCCAAAATTATTGTCATGTTATAACAGTTGTTGGTTGGTGTGTTTTTTTTCGACCAAAAGAACATTAATGTAACAAAGTATATGTTACATCTCATTAGTGAGACTATCGTATTGCACGAAAGCGATATGCAGTCGTTTTCACAGTCGCGCTCCGCAGTGATGCCCCGTTATTTGACGTATGAAAACAGAATGGAAAGGGTTACATTAAATTGCAGCACGGTCTTTGGCTAACAATACGGTAACAGGACGACTCACCGCCCTTACCAACTCACCGCCATTCAAGGTTGGTCGACTCACCGCCGATTTTAAAAAACCGCTGGTCGACTCATCGCCTGTATACTTTTATTGTGATGAATTGATAGTTTTGAACTATCTGTAGATTTTATCATTATTTTTTTTCCGATTTAAAAATTATAACTCATGTATCATGGGACGGTACAAGTGGTAGCTAATACGTAGCACTTATTGGATGGGTCTAAAACGCTTACGCGCTACACAGACAATATGAAAACCGTAATAAAACGCTGACAATAAAGAACATATAGGGAAAACGCTGACGCGGGTCTATGATCGATAGGTGTGATAGTTTTGAACTGTTTGTAGATTTTCATTTTTTTATTTTTTTTTTCAGATTTAAAAATCATAACTCATGTATAAAATACATGGACTTACTAGGGTTCAGGATAATTATTGCCGGATAGCTAGTAAATTGTGTGCCTGCCTTTAGCAATAAGAAACACGATTTAAACTGTCTGTAGATTTTATCATTTAGTTTTTTTTTCTTTTCAGATTTAAAACTCAAGGTGGAAAAATACTGCATCTAGTTGAGCTGCAATCAAATTCATGAAGCAACAATAATTAATAATTTTTTTTTTTTTTTTGTATTCTTGCAAATTAATTTAAGTCCTCAAGAGTTTATACGTATACATTTGTTGAAATACAGTATAACAAAAAATATTTAGCATGTATATCACAGAATTATAAACGATAAAATGCAGAGTCTTTGTTTGTTAGTCTTTGTTTTATTTTCTGTCCTATTCCTCAACCACGGGATCATTCAGCTTCGCGCATTTCCTTAACAGCTGAGCACCAGACAAACGGCCAGTATTCAGGTCCTCCCATGCTGTAATAATTTCATGCTGTCTCTGGCGATGTTTGCTTCGTTGATACCTAAGGACAGCACCTCCACTCAAAAACCTAATCTGCATGGGGATAGCATTGGCTTCATCATGCAGCAAAGAGATCAGCTGGTAGATATTCAGGTTGGCCTTCCCTGTCTGGTTGAGTCGGGTGTGCCACCCTTCCACATCATTGTTGGTGCGCACGGGTCTCATGAAGACACTCCAAGACTCTACCGGGAAGACTGCGTTGTCCATCCACTGACGTTCAATGTAGTCCACCAACTCGCGGATCTTCCCCTCTGCAGGGCACAGCTGAACTAAGTCCTCAAACTGGGCTCTGATATGGGCAGCAGGCAGATAGGCTAGCGCCATGAGAGTCTTGCAGAACTTGTACGTTGTTTCTTTCTTGTAGAAAGCGTTCTGGAGCCCAACTTCTTGTAGCTTCCTCCAAACAGCCTGGGTAAAATGAAAATTGCAGCCCTTCATCGTAACTTCTGGGAGGGTTCGTTTAACCGCTTGCCAAATAGCTGCCTCGAAGTCAGTGGTGATTGACTTGACCTTTGGGGGAGCGGGCAGCACCTCTAGAAGCACCTTCAAAACAGCTTCATAATCTCGTCGTGATTTCCCCGACATCACCACAAATGCTAGAGGGACTTGCTTCAGTTGGTCCTCAACCTTGATGAATGCGTGGAAACTATACAGCTGCTTGAACGGTTCTCGCACTAGTTTGAACGTTCCGTCCACAAACCACTGTTTCGCACTGGTGAGTAAAGCCAATTGCTTCTCCGTTGCCAGTAGGAGATGGCGACGAAACCTTTCTCCGCATCCAACCTCAATGTCCGCTCTCAGAAAATCGTCCGGGATAGCCTCCATATTCACTTCAAAATCTAAGCTGGTTGGATGATGTGGGCGAGTCTTCTGTCTCTGTCGGTTGGCTGCTCTTACCAACGCGGCCGGCTGAGAAAGTGCACATGGTTCTTGTGGGTCCACATATTGTCGAACAGCTGCCTCCACCAACTTCCGTGCTGCTGCAAAAGGTTGTTTTAGACTTTCTGTCCTGATCTCCGCTCTGACTTTAGCAGCTGTTAAAGCTCCAACACTGGGTGGATGACAGTGTGGATGAACTCCTCGAGTGAATGTTCCATTCTCTTCTTTAACACGAGCTTTGCACGTAGTTGTCTTGTTGTGAACGACGCAAACCCAATCAACAGTAGATTGTCGGCGCTTCGAGACAATGAAGCTGTAGCCCAAGGAATTCACGAGATGAGTCGCCCCACGTTGAGTCGCATTCGGTACTTTCGTCCAAGTAAGTGTTTCGGTTCTGTCAACATCATCACATTCTTCTGAAGGGGCTGATTGGTCAATGGTCGACTCCTCATAAACGCTTGGGATTTCGTAGGAGATGTCCCGCTCAATGAGACAGGATACATTTGGAATGGAGCAATTCTCAATCGATGGACTGGCAGGCATATACGAGAGGATTGGTTCAATCTCTGCTGCAAAATCAACATCAGCTCTGGGAATATCACAATTCTCTGACAATCTTGTGGAGTTAGCGTTGGGTAGGCCAGGCATTTCAATAGCGGAGAGTCTAGGTCGCTTAGGATGAGGCTCTTCCTCAGGTGGTGTACAGGGAGGGCAGCGCCAGTTGAACTCCTCAGGCAAGGATCTGTACTGTGCCAATGTTATCCCATTTTGGCAGGTCAGATGACACCACAAGTCACACTGGTCACATATTATGGCCAAGTGACTGGTTGTAACTCGCATGTCACAAACTGAGCAAGGAGTGAAGCGAGGCATGTTGCATGTATTGTGTAAGATAAGCAAATGATACAAGGTCAAATTTTCCAGCCATTTTATGCTACCCAGTTAACCCAATTAACAATAGCAGCGTCCCAGCTCAATATAAAAACAATCATCACGTTAGTATTTAATTAGTCTTGATTAGCATTGATGTACTTTCACAGGGCGGTAGTTGCTTTGATCCGATTGTAATCAACTTTTCATGAACTAATTATATTTATAACAATGAAAACAATACAATCGCTTACATATAATTATCAAAAGGTTAGTATCATCATGTTAGTATTTAATTAGTCTTGGTGTATTTTCACAGGGCGGTAGTTGCTTTGATCTGATTGTAATCAACTTTTAATGAACTAATTATATTGGTAACAATTCGCATGTATAATAGAAGCATAGTTAAATCTTGAACCTGTCGGCAATTATCACCTGTCAAGCTGTGAATGGATTACCAAGGGCGATAGGCTTCCCTAATAGGTTGGTTTGACGTTGTTAATTTGATACACTGTTTGTGATTTGTTTGACACGCAGGTAAAGTGTGCAAAGGTCCAATTAAAGGTATTCAACATTGTTTCATGACTATATTTCGATTTAAGTATTGGAAAAGGGATAAGATCAGATAAGATAAGAAAGCTTTATTTTCATATCAGTAGTGGTTTCTATCGACGTACCTTTATTCAGATTCAGATGCATACATATGACTTGACAATGCGACATAAGATAATACATATGGATGAAAACACAAAAACATGCGTTTACATTTAAGCATATAAAAAGCAGTGGCAAAATATTACAGACATTAAAAGTGTTTATGAATAAAATGAGGCCGTTTTGACATGAGGCCGTTTTAACCAGCACCCGTTGGCGGTGAGTTAAAAAAATAGGCGATGAGTCGACCAACCTTGATTGGCGGTGAGTTGGTAAGGGCGGTGAGTCGTCTAGTAATCAACAATACAATGTGATCAATTTGTGATAGTGTCTAGCTCTGGAACCGTTCCGCGTTCGACTTTTTAGTTGAAAACCGTTCGAGTGATGACTTTTGCTCTGTATTTCATAATTTGTTAAACCCGGAAACAGCACAGGTCGATCAGGAAACAAAATTTACAATATATACAGTACATAATATTGATCTACTACTTGAATCTCAGCCAACGACTACTTGCAAGCACACACGTTAATGTCTACTTAAAATTTACGCATGTGTGAAATAAACGGATGTCCGCAATTAGATCTCGCAAAATAACGTAGGCTGTGTGAGAATCCAAGCAAAATAACTTCTTCCTGGTCTTCAACAGTTTTCCCAGATTTTCCTTCAACACTCTCAAAAATAAAATCATCATGCATTACAGTTTAATCTTGACATTTTGGTAAGTACACATGTTTAGAGGGAGTTGATAATTATTTAAAGATCCAGATTGCGAAAATAAAAAAACTTCCGAGTTTTCCCGTACCTGAAGGGGACCCTCAAGCCAAGATTGTTTAAAAGACTATTGTTACGAATTGTCGGTGAATATTTAGTAAAAGTAAATGTAAAATCTGTTGATTATTTAACCCGCGTTAGTACCGAAACAACTATTTGAAAATTGCCCACGTATGAATCCGGCTATAAGACGAGAAAAACTAAAAAAAGTTAATAAAACTAGTAAATATGCCCAAGTGTTATTTTTAGTAGTAGTTTGTTATTGTATTTGTGTAGAATGTTGTCTCTTGTAGTGTGTTTTCATCTTCCAGTGATGAACTAGATTGAAAAATCATTTGAAATTCATATACATTCAGGCAGGGGTGAGGGTGAACAAAACATCCCTAGGATCAAATCTCGTCAAGTGAAACAAATCCCTCCCGCAAATGCCCCAATCAATATATATTCTCATAAATATAAACAATGTCATTCAGAAATATGCTGCAGATTATAACACCAGAACTGGGAGCACAATTGGTAGAGCGTCGGCTCAAGGTACGGGAGGCCCCAGGTTTGATCCCAGGCCGCAACATACCAAAGTTGTAAAAATGGTTTTGATATATCTCCCTTGCTAACACTCAAGCAAATATAAGGGTAGTTCTACGACCGGTTGGACCAGTGTCGGGATAATAATGTGACTTGGTGTGGTATCCTGCCATGTGATCATGGCATGCTATACACAATGAAGGCAGTACTATATCTGCTTCAAGTGGACATGGTCTACATTAATAGGTTTGCATGATCCATTTGATGAGGTTATTTAACTTGATTCTTTGTACATAAAAGAGTAGATTTTAGAACACTAGTTATTAATTGCTGTCACTCGTGAGAATTTATTAAATGTTAGTTTAAACTTAGTTGAGATAATCATCATCATCCATCTTTTTAATAAAAGTAGATGTTAGAACTACATGAACAAAATCTGCACATTTTTCCCACAAAGAAATTAACATGTTCATCAAGAGGCCACCTGTCTTCAGAGTACATTTTAGTCCTGTTTACTGATGGTCTTTTAATGCAGGTTTGACTATGGTTTATTTTGTTTCTTTCATGCATTTATATCTTGTCAGTGGCAAAATCATCATGTTGTTTGCAAATCTGCAAATCCATGATGTCTATCATATCTATGCAAAAAGTGTATTTTCTATGCCATATAAATTTTTTTAATTAAAATGCTTATATTTACACTAGGAGGGGATGCGGTATAATTCAATGCAGGATTCTTAGAAATGGTAATTATAAGGGCATGTAAGGGCATGTAAGGGCAATATAGTACCAGGATACACAAGGAACATACCAGTTTTTCATGATATTTTGTATGTTTTTGATGCTGCTAATGTTTTGTGCATCCAAAGTCATACATGCTCCTATTTATGAAAAATAATCGCTGACACCTGACTAAATTGTTGTCAGAAGTCAGGAATTCATTCTAAACTGCCTTGGAAAGGCGTCTCCAGATAACTGAAATACTGTTGGGCTTAAACATAAACTTACAACAACACATTTAAGAATACGTCTTTGTGTTTGTTTGCATGTGAACTGTGTGGACTGCAACCTTTTCTAGACTGGAAGTCCTGGAACTCACGTTTTCAAAATTGTAAATAGAATGCTGGTTTAACAAATTGATTGGTTTTGAAAATGTTACCATTGATTGATTCAGATATACAATAAGTTTGGAACATGTTATATGATAGGAAATACCTGTCATCACCTTGAACATAAGATATACAATGCCCATGGTGATAACATTTGCTTTATCAAACACCAGTGGGATAAACCTGTCAAATGTATCCAGACCGACTCCTTTTTCAATCAATAATTTCCATGCCGCACTTGGAGTTCGAAACATTGGCAAATCATATAAATTTTAAGACTTTAAGGGACGCAACAGTTTGCTATAAAAAAAAACAATTGTTTAGAAGGTTTTAAGTCCCTATTTTTATTTATGTCATATGACATTATACATCACATGAGGTGACATAAATTTCTGTTCTGACATTGGCTACAAGTTAGTAAAACAATTCTTGCGGATCAAATTTCACGAAGGATTAGTAAGTTTTTTGTTGTTGTTAAGCACTTAAAAACATAACACCCACACTCGAATGCCAATTATATTTCCAGAAAAAAAGTAGATCTAACCATAAAATAATGCTTTTATTTATAAAACAGACAGTAGGGTAAATAGGACACTAGGTTAGTGTTGAATATAGAAGACTCGCTATTTAGATTAATCTCGACCTCTTGTGAGAACATTTACTTAATTCATCACTTATCTAGCGTTTTCTATATTATAAACCATTGAAAAGCAGTTGAACTAAAACAATGTAACATTACACAAGCAAGTAAGCAGAAAAGGATTGTATAATGGAAAAAGATAAAAATATGATTATACATGTATATGTAATTATGTATATATTATGTGTGGCTGGTTTTACCAAGATCTCTAGGTATACTGGTTTTACCAAGATCTCTAGGTATACAGACCAGTTTGACACGTTTTTGGCTAGATTGATTAATCTTGTAGCCTCACGTTACACAGGCCATATTGTTTTGTGATCTGCTGTAAACTTGGCATGTTTGAGAAGCCTAGAACAGGCTTTGAGTAATTTGCAGGGTTGTCTTCTGTAACTTTCCAGTAGTGTCTTCTAGATCTGGTGTGGGAATAGCTTAAATGCATAAGATCTGCTTGCTGACTGGCATTACAGTGGTGGTTCATCCTAGACATTTTGGGGTCTTCATTAAGAAAAGATAGCTGAGAAAAGATAGATCCATGAGAATGTCAATGCTCTGTATGTATTTTAAACAACAACATACTTGTAATGCAAGCTAGGATAGTAAATGTAGTGGTTAAATTGTTATTTCATCAGATCTCATGCTCAGGGCGAGCAGTTATAGTCAGAATATCACCTACTGTCCTGCATCCCAGGTTTGTCAACGTTTTATAACTGAAACATCATGATCAAACTGCGGGCAGATCTAAATCTTCAGCATTTTTCTTACACAAAATTGTTGTGAATGCAGGGTGAAAGGCAAGCCCCCATTGGGATTCAAACCATATACATCCCCAAAACTAGCAATTCACTCTGCCAACTGAGCTGTAGACAGTTTGTGAAGGAACTTCCAGTATAACTGCTACAAAAACATATCATGCCTAACAGGTTTAAAGTTTCTGTCCAGCATTTTGAGTTTGGTTTTCTTTAATTAATATGCTCTGACAACATAAATAATTGTGAAATAAATAAAACAAGACCCAATTTGAAGAAAAAAACATAATTTTAACAACAACATAATTATGCAGTACTTGTGTTGAACTAGTAACCTGACAGATTCAAGCATCCAATCTAATTGGTCGTTGAGGCAGGTGTTCATTGACTTCAGTAAATCAGAATGCCTTTACAATTTCTTTTCAAAAAAATCTAAGAGTTTCTGTTATCTTTACTGGGTTATTAATAAAGAAGGTTTTTTATAAAAAAAAATGTGTATTTAAAGACCAGTTTTGGAGAATGTTTTAAGTACACAAAGTACTTAAACTACTCTCTTATGATAAGTGGTAAGCTTGACGCATGTGCTGTACTCTAGAGATTATGACTGCTAAAGTGTTGTTACATGCTAAAAAGGCCTACTTGCACTGGAAGTGTCAATATACGCTTGTTTATGATATTAGCTTAATTCAGAGTCTTTAACACCAAGAACAGCTGAATATTGCCTGTGTCATGAGTGATCACTAGTGTTTTCAAAAAGAGGAAATTGTCAAATGTGTCTGACCTAGTTTTCAATTTATATTGTTGTCATTTACGTAAATTACATGTTCTCACTGTGGAAATACTGATGTTTTCATGAGAACAGATTAACAGAACAAACTCTTGTGTGGCCAGAACTTCAGGTGAGGCCAGCATTTTTACCCCATGGCATATGTTAAATGAATTGTAATATCATACCTGCATGTTTCATACCACACCATGAAAGTAGAAACATGCATTGATAATTTCGAAATAATAATAAGTAATCATCAACAGGAACCTTTCTTCACCAAAACTGGGTCATTTAATGTTCTAGAAATCAAAATGTATTTAAGTTGTTCTTTGTTTTAATCTTTCAGTTATAAATTAATGGTAAATGCCTATTGATTAGTGTTAACTTACTGGAATCTGAATGAATATGTAAGCAGAAGCCAGAATCTTTCATTCTATTTGTGATTTCAGAAAATAGCAATACAGCAACAATAATGTGGTAATACTAGGAAATAAATAGATGTACGATAATTATATATTCAATTTGCAACATTTTCTTATCATTTAAAATAATAAAAAGTACAATTTTATCAAGGACAGTTGTGAACATACAGGAAATATAATTATTATTATTACTGCCCTGCTGTTTGTCCTTTGTTAACCTGTCTACATTGTCCAGAATATCGATTGCAAAAAAATGACATCCTTAGATTTCAGATTACAAGTACAGAAGTAATGGTTTCTTTTTTAAATCACTTAGTTCTGCTTCATAAGTCAATTTATCATCATGTTTTGACAGCTGTTTAAGTAGTTCTGTTTCACGATGCCACTGTGGCTGTTTCTGAAGTTAAACATTGGTTTTAAATAATACCTATCTCTTCTAAATACTATGTGGACAATATTTTTCAATGACGTCACTACTTTTGTCAAAGACCTGACCTGGTAGCACAGTCAGTAAAGCGTCGGCTCCAGGTACTGGAGGCCCCGGGTTCGATCCCAGGCCACGACATACCAAAGTCGTTAAAAATGGTAGTGGCATAGCTCCCTTGCTAACGCTCAAGCAAATATAAGGGTAGTTCCACGACTGGTTTGCCCGGTGTCAGGATAATGTGACTGGGTGTGGTATCATGCCAGGTGTTCACAGCATGCTATACACAGTGAAGGCAGCACTATATCTGCTTCAAGTGGGCACCATCTCCAGATAACTGAAATACTGTTGGTGGGATGATAAACCAGAGAAAAAACAACAACAAACTTTTGTCATAACTTACAATCAAATAAAATGTCAGTGCTTGGAAATTTATTCAAATGGATCAGTTTTCTTTTCATTGCATTTATAATTGAAATAGATTGGTTTTCTCTTCATTGCTTGTATTTGAGAAACCCATCAGGAAGTGCGAGGTTAGAGCTCTGTAAAACCATTTTAAGCACCCTCCTCGGTCCATATTGCCGACTGACCATTCCAAGGCGATAACTGTTGGGTTTGCTCTGTTTGTTAAGTGACTCATCACAGATTTTTCTTACTTTTACATTTGGCTTGCATGTGAGTACCTTTGTTCTGTGCCTTTTCAAATTTTTGTATATGTTGCAATGCTCATAGGAATTTGTCATACATATTCTTAAAAGAAATGTTTTAATGCATCACATGTAGTAAGTACTTCTTCATGTTAAACAGTGTTTTTAAAAAAAAGAGTGTTACAATGTATCTTTCCTGGCGATTTAAACAAAATAATGAATTATATAATTATATAGTAACTAGTATTATGCGGGATTGGAATTATATGTCATACAACTTGCTGACAGTGGTTCACAATGTTGTTGTATTTTTCTTTCACAGAAAATCTGAACCTTTTTTTTTTCACAGAAAATCAAAACTACAATGAATAATTCTAATATAACCACTGATCACTTGATACTTGGCAGTGTGCTAGTGTGCATGCCTTTTTTATGAAATGCTCACAAAAATTAACTTTGGTAGAAATATTTTTTTGACTTTCAGAACCCTTATACCAAGGATTCTAAATCAGATAATGGTATTTTGGATTGTTGTTGCTTTTTAAATTTTAAGCAAATGTTTAAACCTCAATCATTAATGACAAAGATTATTGTATGTACTAAGACTGCTTTGTCCTTTATCCTTTGATAATAATACCTACATAAGTAGCAATGGCTGCAAATTAACATGAAGTAACATTGTTTACTAGAAACAAAAGGGAACCATAGCCAGAATTAGCTTATGAAGACTGTATTAATTGTGTATGGCAAGTCAGAATTCAGATGCAAGTTAGTCATAGTAAATCCATAGACACTTTTAATAAATATGTAAAAAAGATTTCTGTTAGGTCTGCACAAATGGAATCCACACCTTCCTAATATATAACATCTTGGACAACCATTTAGTGGGGGGGAGGGGAGGCGTGGCATAGTGGTAGAGTTGCTTTTGTAACTCCTCTGACTGCTTTGCCTCTCAAGGCGTGGGTTCGAGTCCCGTTCAGGGCGAAGGACTTAATGTGAGAAGGTCTTCCAGCTGACTTGTGGTGTGCCGGTGGTTTTACCAAGTCATGTGTCTAGGGTCTTCCGCCACCAAATAGCTGAACGTTGTTTTAATGATCATAAATTATCCCTGTTATGTATGTCACAAACAAAACAAAACCATTTAGTGGTTTCAGGTGTAGCTGTTTTATATTATTCGTTTGTTTGTTTTAAAAGCATTAAATTTGGTTTTCGGAATATACCCGGTACATTATACATACTTTTTCTAGTGATTTTTAGTTATTGAAAACTTTGACTGAAGAACAATAGAGTAGAGACAATGGTCCAGGCAAGAAGATGAAACCTACTAATTATTGATAGATACCTTTATTCCAACAGTTTGCCATATATCTACAAGGGCTCTTTGTGAACACCCTGACCCTGAAAAAAAATTAAAGGGAGTTAAATCCTGTAAATTTTCTTGATAAAAGGCTGGTCACATTATCATGAGATTACGTCATATTTTTTTGTATTAACTTATACAATTCTTTCATATTTATTTGACTTTAAAAATGATTATACAAATCCAAAAAATAATTATGTAAAATTAGTTTGTTTATTGGGTTTATCGTCCCACCAACAGTATTTCAGTTATCTGGAGACGGTATCCACTTGAAGCAGTTATAGTGCTGCCTTCACTGTGTATAGCATGCCGTGAACACCTGGCATGATACCACACCCAGTCACATTATCCTGACACCGGGCCAACCAGTCGTGGAACTACCCTTATATTTGCTTGAGCGTTAGCAGATGGCTATACCACTACGATTTTTAACGACTTTGGTATGTCGCGGCCCGGGATCGAACCCAAGGCCTCCAGTACCTGAAGCTGACACTCTTGTAAAATTAGAAAAACAGATCATGTTAGTTCTTGTGTAAGCTGAAACATAAATCAAACATGATACACATAGATGGTATCATGTGTTGATTAAAGTGTTCGATTTTCTTCCTTCAGCAAATCCAGCATTGTGTTATCTGCTGTGTCTCTTCTTTATGTATACTAGGGGCTGTGAATGAGGAAGTTTTGGAAGATAGTACAGTGCATGTACACAAAATCCGTTTGCATAGATTGATTTACAGTGGGCATGTTCTTATTGTATTCATTGGGTCTTATCTTTATGTTAGAAGCCAGGGTTTTTGGAGAACATCTTTCAAAGACTAAATTTAGGAGAAAATAGTTTATAGAACATTGTGTGGCAATTCTTCCTCCGATGTCTGTATTATGTGGGAAAAGATTAAACTTTGAAATAGTATCAATGTTTTCATCTTGGGTTCTCACCCATAAAACTTTAGAAAGTTAACCAGGAGATTTTGATGGAATGCTCAGGAAGGATTTCATTGAAGGACTATTAATATATTTTGGAAGTGTGAGTGGAGTTTACATTTTCTTTCCAATAGTTTATTTAGCGATAGTTTATTAGGGAAATTGTTGAAGCTTTGAAGTGGATTGCTTGGCTTTAAGATGGAATGTTTTCCTAAGCACGTATAAATTTTTACATTGATTGCATGCTTTATTACAGCCTAAATGACTTTGGTTATCATTTAATATTCTTCTGTTTGTTTTTAAAGTGTCATTTTTACCTGTTTTTGTAGTGCTAGTTTACTTGTTTTTATAGAATTAGTTTATTTGTTTTCATTTTCTTAACTTACATTCTCAGAAAGTGTTGTTTCTTACCAAACTATTTATTTTCAGATGTAGTGTCAAGCATTTGGGTACTTAGATAATGATCAGTGAAAATCCTGGTTATTAGATTGGGGTTTGGTAGGCGGGTGGGAGTCCGGGCGGCATCAAACAGAGGGTTTCCAGTCAATAACTTAAAGTTTGGATAAACCAATCTTGCTGAAACTTTGGATATAGCAAGCTTAAATAAAGACCTAGCTTTGGATTGGATTTGGGGCCAGTTCGGGCAAGGTCACTGTTACTAGAAATAGACATAAAGTTTCCGGTCAATAATTTGTGTTAAATTGTTAAATAGTTGCAAACGTAGTTTTGTGGCATGGACACGTTTCTTGTTTGTATTTTTAACTGGAATACCATCCACTTTATGTCCATGGCAGATTTTTTTATTTAAGCTGAAATATTATTGCTTGTAACAATCTCAGTTTGCCTTTTTTCACATGTGTAGTATTAACTTTTTGTCACAACTAATTTGTACATTTTGCAGATGTAGTATCAATCATTTGTGGCCATGGGAAACTGTCTTGGTGATGTTAACAAACCGGTGCAGTTACCACCGTCCAGTCAGGACCTGAACCGGGCACGAGTCCCTGACCCAGCGTCGCCTAACAATGTCACCATAAACATCGACCTCACACGACCTCTACCATCCACCCCAAACGCCAGAGGTAAAGGTATGTGGCCCTTACTATTTAAAATATAAACTATTAGAATTTGTGCCCTACCTTTTTTGACCAATCAGATGCTAGTATGTAATCGAAAAATACTGGCTGTCTATTTCTGGAAGGGTCAAGAACGTGAGTCATTCAAGGCATAGAAGCTTATTCTTGAGGAAATGTTAAATTCTGGAATCTGTTTGGGCAAAAAGTAAGGCAAACTACAACTGTAGTGTTTTCATCCCAACTGAGCATATGCTTAGGGTGAGCTATTGGGATCATCCGGCATCTGGCTTCATGCGTCCATCAACATTTTCAAACTACTCCTCTGAAACACAGAAGCTAAAGTAGGCAGGGTGAACGAAAAGTTGTTCAAATTATTTTGAAACATGGCCGCCAGGGGTGTGGTCATTTTCCATATAAGGCTATATTGGATGCTAAGAAACTCTTCTTGTCAGAAACTGCAGGAGCTACAGCCTTAATATTTGGAATACATGTTCTTTGGGTGGCCCTGTATGAAGATTGTTCAAGTGATTCTGATCTGTCATTAAACATGGCCACCAGGGGCATGGCCTTGTTCCATATAAGGCTATATATAGGAAAACTTTGAAGATCTTCTTGTCAGAACCTGCAGGAGCTAGAGCCGTCATTTGCTGTACATAATCTTTGGGTAGCCCTGTATCAAGATTATTAAAAAAATTCCGATCCGTCGAATAAAAAATGGTTACTGGGGGTGTGGCCTTTTTCCATATAAGGCTATATAGAAAAAAATTCTTGTCAGAAACTACAAGAGCTAAAGCCTTAATATTTAGTACACATGGTCCGTGGGTGGCCCTTTATCAAGATTGTTAAAAGAATTCTGATCCTTTAAAAAACATGGCTTGCAGGGGTGTGGCCATTTTCCGTATATGGCTATATAGGAAAACTTGAAAATCTTCTTGTCAGAAACTACAAGAGCTAGAACCTTGATCTTTGGTATACATGTTTCTTGGATGGTTCGGTATCAACATTGTTTAAAACACTTTGATTCATCCAATAAAGTGGCTGCCAAGGGTGTAGCCATTTTGATCTGTTAAAAAGCATGGCCGTAAGGGCTAAATGTCTATAGCACTCAGGTGAGGGGTTCTCTTGCTTTGTTACATTCCCTCCAAACACAGAATAGTACAGGATACAGCCTTTAACAGCTTATCACTCCTCAGTCGGTTCGCATGTTGAAGGTCTTCCAGTTGAACTTGTAGTAGTGTTTCTATTCACTGCCACAGTTGTAATTTTATCTTTGGTTTTGTAATATTGTAGTTAAAAGCATCATTCAATCCTAAATATACATAGATTTCTGTGTTTCTTTCATCAAACTCCTACCTAACAACATCGTCGAATACCCACGGTTGATTCTATTACGTTACTCTCCATTCATCACCCGTGGGCAAATTGCTACTCATTTTGTCGTTCTGTTTGAATAGAACAGAACAGACATTATCCAATCAGATGATAGGTTACAAAATTAAATACTCTTCAATTGGAAGATCAATACGGTGACCTTAGAACGTAAACAAGGCGACCGGTACAGCGCATCGCAAGTGTAAAATATGTCTGTCAGCGATCCGCGACAAATGTTCTTACAGATCTTTGGGCACTCCAGCAAGTATTGAAAAATACACGTCGGTTTTTAACGAAATCGGTATCCTTGCCCATGAAGACAGTGACGTTGCTTGTAATTTGTGCGTAAATAAACTTACGACAATGCTATCAAAGTGGTATGAAAGCGTAAACTTGATTGGTTGGCAGATTCGCTGGATGGTTTCAGCGAACCAGTCGGATTGCGGCATTTCATAGTTAACAAAGCGACGAAATGAGTAGCAATTTGCCCGCGGGTGATGAATGGAGAGTAACTTAATAGAATCAACCGTGGGTATCCAACGATGACCTAACAACTGCAGTAGTTAGTTGACCCTTTAGCTCAATGGTTTAGGTCTCTTAATCTGATAGTCCTGGTTTGAATCCTGCGTGGTGCTAAGAAAGCATTTAGTTTGCTTTGCTTTGTTACTTTAATAAGTCAGAAAACATTAGCATACATTATTTAAAAACACAATCTTGCTTGCTTTGTTCTTAAGATGAGGAAGTTGTGTAATTATATTCCTGTGTCTGTGTAAGTGGTTGTCAGGGAGTGAACTGTCATTTGTGTTTCATCCTTATTAATAGGTTGTACTTTCCTTGTTTCAAGTGATGACATTTGTTTTAAGATGCTTTAAGTTAATAATGTGTGATTGTATTCATTTTCAGAGGCATTCATAGTTAATCAATTTGTTTTAAGCTCACCTGAGCATTACATGCTCAAGGGGAGCTTTTGTGATACCGCTTCGTCCGTCGTCCGTCATCAACATTTAGCTTGTGAACACACTACAGGCCACAGTTTTTATCCAATCTTCATCAAACTTGGTCAGAATGTTTGTCTGCATGAAATTTTGGATGAGTTTGTTATTTGGTCACCTGGGGTCAAAAAGTAGGTCACTAGGTCAAATTTTAGGAAAAACTTGTGAACACACTAAAAAACCACATTTATAGCCCAATCTTCACCAAACTTGATCAGAATATTTGTCTGAATATATCTTGGATGACTTCGTAACTGGGTCACGTGGGGTCAAAAAGTAGGTCACTAGGTCAAATCTAAGAAAAAGCTTTTGAAAACACTAGAGGCCCTATTTATGGCCCAATCTTCACCAAACTTGATCAAAATGTTTGCCTGCATGAAATCCTGGATGAGTTCATAACAGGGTTATGTGGGGTCAATAATTAGGTCACTAGGTGAAATCTTTGGAAAACTTTGTGAACACACTAGAGACCACATTTATAGCCCAATCTTCACCAAACTTGGTCAGAATGTTTGTCTGCATAAAATCTTGAATGAGTTCATTATTGGGTCACATCGTTTCAAAAAGTAGGTCACTAGGTCAAATCTTAGCTTAAGCTTGTTAACACACTAGAGGCCCCATTTATGGCGCAATCTTCACCAAACTTAATCAGAATGTTTGCCTGCATGAAATCTTGGATGAGTTTATAACTGGGTCATGTGGGGTTAATAAGTAGGTCACCAGGTCGAATCTTAGCAAAAGCTTGAGAACAAACTAGAGATCACATTTATAGCCCAATCTTTATCAAACTAGGTCAGAATGTTTGTCTGCATGAAATCTTGGATAAGTTTATTATTGGGTCACGTGGGGTCGAAAAGTAGGTCTTAAGGTCAAATCTTAGCAAAAGCTTGTGAACACTAGAGGCCTCATTTATGGCCCAATCTTCACCAAACTTGATCAGAATGTTTGCCTGCATGAAATCTTGGATGCGTTCTTAACTGGGTCATCTGGGGTCAATAAGTAGGTCACCAGGTCCAAACCTTAGAAAAAGCTTATGAACACACAAGAGACCACATGTATAGCCCAATTTTCACCAAACTGGGTCAGAATGTTTGTCTGCATGAAATCTTGGATGAGTTCCTTATTGGGTCGTGTGGGGTCAAAAAGAAGGTCAATAGGTCAAATCTAACCAAAGCTTGTGAACACACTAGAGGTCCCATTTATGGCCCAATCTTCACCAAACTTGATCAGAATGTTTGCCTTCTTGAAATCTTGGATGAGTTCCCTATTGGGTCACTAGGTCAAATCTTAGCAAAAGCGTGTGAACACACTAGAGGCCCCATTTATGGCCCAATCTTCACCAAACTTGATCAGAATGTTTGCCTGCATGAAATCTTGGATGCATTCTTAACTGGGTCATGTGGGGTCAGTAAGTAGGTCACCAGGTCAAAAATTAGCAAAAGCTTATGAACACACAAGAGACCACATGTATAGCCCAATTTTCACCAAACTGGATCAGAATGTTTGCATGAAATCTTGGATGAGTTCCTTATTGGGTCATGTGGGGTCAAAAAGAAGGTCAATAGGTCAAATCTAACCAAAGCTTGTGAACACACTAGAGGTCCCATTTATGGCCCAATCTTCACCAAACTTGATCAGAATGTTTGCCTTCTTGAAATCTTGGATGAGTTCCCTATTGGGTCACTAGGTCAAATCTTAGCAAAAGCTTGTGAACACACTAGAGGCCCCATTTATAGCCCAATCTTCACACTTGATCAGATTGTTTGTCTGCATAAAATCTTTGATGAGTATATTATTGAGTCACGTAGGGTCAAAAAGTAGGTCACTAGGTCACATTTTAGAAAAAACTAACAGGTATGAAAGTGAGTGCTAGTATTACATGCCCAATTATAGCTGACTTGAGTGTGTCTGTTTCGAAGCAATGTATGATTCATCCATCATTAAAAATGCACTTTTTGTATGTGCATGTCTTGTTTCAGTTGAATTAATTATGCATCTGTGTAGTATGCTTTTAATATGTTTCTATTCCAGAGGCATTGATAGTGCGCGCCTTATATGACTTTGATGCCATTAATGAGGATGATCTCAGCTTTAGGAAGGGAGACAAGTTAGAAGTAGATGAAGAAACAAGGTAAATATGCTCATTTGTACCATCAATGTTTACCTTTTGTTAAAAGGTAGTATCCGACAGTTTGGAGAAAATATTTAATATTTTTTCTTGAATAACAGGGCTGTGATTTTTCCGCAGAAACGCGGATTTCCGCGGATTTGGGTCGGCCAAGGACCATTTTTGCAATTCGCTTTAATTCGAGCAGAAAATTAGGGGGGGGGGGGGGGGGGGGGGGGGGGTAAGAGGAAGCGGACACCGTGAAATTAGTTGAAGTTCCTCAGTTGCGTGACAAGCGACCCACTAGATGACAGAATTCCTCGGGGAACACCGTTTGGCTTAGTAAAAAATATGATTCAACTTACCATGCTGAACGATTTGTAATGTGCAATATCATTGGTTGTTACCCGACTGTTCATCCAATTATAAAATCTGTCTCGGCGGCAACAAGCAAGGGTCAAGAGGACAGAATTATCTGAGGGAAACTGCTTGGAGTAGACAACCAGTATGAACAACTCCGATAATTCATGAATCATCCCAAGGACGGAATTACCCAAGGAGTTTGGCTGGTAGACACGATCAATCGGAACTCCTCGGGTAATTCCTTCCTCGGGACAATCATCTCTCGGATGTATCTGGTGCAATGATACTTACAGAAACCATGATCGCTTTGTTAGCCGGAAGTCGGAAGAATATGGTTAAAATGTTGTTCGCACAAAACATAAACAATGGCGTCGTTTGAGAGATGTGTCTTTGCTGCGCCAGGTAAATTAAACCTGGATGATTTAAATTTGACGCAGCCACAAAGTGAAGTTTACAGGCATCGTACTATAGTGAGCCTGTCATCTGAGCTGCCATCTTTGTTTTGATGTCTATCACAAAAGAAGTCCCATTTAGGTAAATGGACAAGGTAATACGACTGAGACATGATTAAACAATCGGAACACCTTAGATAATTCACAAACCATCTCTCAAATGTATGTAGGTCGTCGGATCACCTTGGCCATTTTAGTTCCGATTGACGATTAAACTTACGATTTGTAACGCATGATTACATTGGTTGTTACCAGCCTGTTCATCCAATCAGATAAGCCGTAGCTGAGCCATAACGCATCCGGTTAATTTTTGATGGTGACTGTTTACAACTAGAAAATTATAGTGGTTAAAAAAAAACCCCGAAAAAGTCACGGATTATTGAACGTACGGACATACCTTAGTGAAATAAAAATTTTGTGGACTTTAGAATTTCCGAAATGCAGAAAAAATATCCATCTTCTGTCTGGGTGTGTTTGGCCTCTGCTAGTCATCTCTTGACAGTTGCATTGTTGTATATGTATTATGACTTCACATAATAAATAAAAATATGCTGGATTGTTTAGAGAACTGTTATATTTCTTTACTTATGGACTATTCTTTTTTTTTTGTTCGTATGACATCATTTAATATATAGCCACACTTTTATGTAGGCCCTGTGTTCCAATTCTTGTCATCTCCTATGTTCCAAACTCTACTTATAGTGAACAGCGTTAAAGTACTTAAAGCGTTTTTGAAAACAAAAGATAGGTCTGTTTGAATTAATACTATATTTGATAGTATTAAGCTAAATATTTACCATAAAATGTCTATAGCAAAAAACTATTTTAATGGCCAGTTTTAGTGAAATTTTGAAGAAGAGAAAATTCCTTTTCAGAAATATCTATATACATGTTGATAATTTTATTTTTCTCAGAGCACACATTTTATTAGTTGTAAGTAAATAAAGAAGGATAAAAAGCTATGATCTTTTTATGTTGAGCTGCCCATCTTTTAATAAAGAGAAAGATAATATATATGTTTAGGGCTTTTGAAGAAGGGGTCTCTGGAAGAATTTAAGCCTCTTGACCCATGCCTAATGCGGCCCCCAAATCCCTCGCCGAAAATTTTCCTCCCTTATCATATTTGACCAATCACACCCCTGGAATAACCAAGTTAAAAGGTTCTGCAAAATGCTGTTCAGTGATGTCCTTGATATCGAGAATAGTGCCGAATTTAACTGTACTTGTCACTGCAAACAGGTATTTCCTATCTGAGCCATGCTGCAGAGATGGCTTTTTTTTAAACCAAGAAAACCTTTTATCGTCATTTAGGTATTCAACTCTGACTTGGATATCTATCTTAAGAAAAGAACCTCTATCCTGTGTATTTATATATTAGGAAAGAAAGAAAATTTACAGTATTTTATCCCAATGTGTACTGTCTAACAATATGGTTAGTGTTTGAAATCGTCTTTACGGAGACTAAAGTATGAGTTACAGAAATTATGCCTAAAGTCTTAAAAACAGTGGGAAAATATGTGAATGGCCATATCAAAATCAGTCTAAAGTCGTAAAATTTGTATTTTTAGTTTTTATGTTTATTTTATAGAGCATAAAAATACCTTTAAAATGATACAAGAACCATCATGAGACTATGTTCCTGTGGAAAGTTATTCTAAGTAACACAGTTTAAGGCCTCAAACTACACATATATGTGAAGAAAACGGCACTGAAACTTTTTGTAACATTTTTGGTCTGTACTTAAAATGAAATGCCATAGCGACCAACATTCTCTATATAAATTACACCATCATGTCATACATTGTTGGAAAGAGAAAACACAACTCTATTTAGTGCACATACTCAATTATTAACAAAGCAACCATATAATGCAACACATTTGAAAAAAGAGAGATCATAAACATGGCCATTTCTTTGTCTCTGTAACTATATGAGGGTGACACTGTTTTTAAGGTTTTTAAAATAAATACATAACATTTATTTTAATAGAAATACATGTGCCAGTGAGAATTAGCGATGCCTGCAAAGGTTTCTTCCATATCATGACACATTTCACTGTCACTTTCACTATCAGAGTTCAACATACCAGCTGCACTTGTAAGTTGTAATCAATTCATCCCAGTTTCCGATACCTCGAAGATTTGACCCATTTACTGACTCATTTAGGCATTTAACTAATGCTTCTGGTGATGAATCCATTGTGTTGGTTATTTATTATACAGTAATAACACAAATTGATGACAAATTCCACTTTTATATAGATAAAAACGCAGTAAACAGTAAAGATCAGTGAAAAAATTGATTTCAACAGGATTCCGGAAGTAGAGAAAAAAAATCACATGACGTCCGTTTGACCAATCAGAAAAGCCAATAGGCTTATTTAGCAACATGTGCGTGATTTCCTTTGTGTTGGTCACCTGTTTTAAGAGATTGTATTTGCTACTTTAGTATGACGATTATGCTTAAAAATATAATAATTGAATTCCAAGGGAATTAACTTTTATTACGATACCAAATACAACCACTCTGTCTCTGTCTTTGTGCTTAAAATGCACAAATAAATTGGGCTCCTTTTCCATGGTTTGTTGCGTAATCTCGATAATTACGTGAATGGTAACAGAGTATAGGGTCCTATCAAAATTAAAATAAACAGTCAAAAACTTATTTAATTTGACTACTTTTTCAATTTATACAAGTAAAGTGTCTCAATATTAATAATATGACAAAATCTAAAAATCGATAGTTTTTGCACCTGTTTGCCTTTTGTGCAGATTATCTCGATAATCTGAAATGCAACTTTAAACTGATTTTGATATGGCCAGTCACACATCATTACATAAATGAGAAAAACTGTCGGTTACCACTTTTAAGCATTTAATTTTAAAAGATTTTGTTAAAGACATATTTGCAGATATTATTTGTCTTAATTTCACTTAAAACATGCTCTTTAAGGCCTTTGTAAATAGGATAGGGCCACATCCCTTATTTTCTGTGGGAATTTAATTCGTTAGGATCTGTGAAT
Organism: Sinonovacula constricta; assembly: GCA_007844125.1. Lineage (NCBI taxonomy): Eukaryota > Metazoa > Mollusca > Bivalvia > Cardiida > Solecurtidae > Sinonovacula > Sinonovacula constricta. Next base: position 13,779,050 of record CM017562.1, read on the forward strand.
TGTCCTGCAGACTATATGGAGAAATGTTATGAGTGGCAAACTTAGTAACAGAAGGGATAGTTTGAGTCTAGTATAGTAAGGTATGGATTTATTTTTTCATTATATTTGTCTGGTATTATGGATTAGATTTAAATGTAATAAGATAAAGGTTACTTCTACTTTATTTGCTTTTGATATATATATATTAGGGATGTAAATCGAATCCTAAATTGATATTCGAATATTCGAAAAAAATTTGCATCAGAGTGGCACAGAACAAAATAATTCAGCCTTACATTTAACACGCTTTTTATTTTTCTTTGAATGTTTATATCCTTTTTTTTTAAAAGGATAAGTTTACTATGGAAGTAAATATGACAACATAATCACTCAGCCATTATTGTGTTTATAATGAAGAACCGGAAGCTGTGTTACTTTTCTCGGTCACCGACAATTAGAAAATTCGGTCAATTCAAAAAGTCTAATTTAATATGTGATCTTCCTGTTGGAAATTGCTTGAGGAGGCATTTTCAGAGGTCTGATTCGGGATCGACTGTGAGACAGTTAGGCCAACACACAGGTTTTAATTAGGGGAATCGCTCAAGTAAAACTACCAATTATGAATTCTGCTTGGTTGGTGGTTGGACCTTTGTTAAATTGTTATTGGCTGGTAAAAAGACGATCAGTCAGGTGATAATCAGAAGCCATAAAATGTCAATTAGCAACACTTAGTTGCAAAAACACAAGTGACAATTACGAATTGTGATTGGTTAGTGTCAGAATTACCAGATTGATGTTGTTACATGTCAATGAGCGAGACCATCAAGTTAAAAAATATCCCTGTGCTTAAACAACAACTAGTTTATTTGAGCTGGAATGAAGCGTATCAATTATAAAATATGTATGCTTAGTTAAACAAAGTAATATATAATATAATAATGACTTGAGTTATGTTGTATATTTAGCATACATTTTTCAACGCTATTATATATAAATAATTTGAGAATTTTGCATAATACACTCAATAGCTTGTCTACTATAGTTTATGTGTCAAAAACAAACATGCAAAGTTGACCGCTATGTTGATGATTTGTTTTTCTTTGTGACTTATGAATTATTGTGAATTAGTATCCAGTCCAAAATTATAGTAGATGCCGAATGGCGACTTTAAAAGTAACACATTTATAATTCTGAACATATAATCCCATATGGGAGACACTTAAGAAAATATGAATACATTTCATACATGTATAAAATTATAAATAACTTTGTATTTGTAATTAACATTCATTCCAAAAATGTTTGCAAAAGACCAATGTAATTTCTCTAGCCAGAAACAAAAGGTAATATATGTAAATGGAAGAATACGCAGAGGAAAATGTTATCGAAAGATAATAATGATGTCGCCTTTGAAAGATAAATGCGGATGAATAGTCGAATTGTTTTTCTCTTGTAGGCTTATGACGTCGAGAAAATTGTAAAGCAGAAAATCATGTTGACAGAAAATTGTAGATGTCGCAGTATTGTATACCCGTGTGCAATAGTGTTTATAAGAAAGTAAAACTAAAGTTTTGATTTAAAAGTAATCAAGTTGTGTAATAAAAAAAAAAAGTTCTGGTGGACTGTAATAAAAATAACGCATGGTATAATGTGTTGCATTAATTACCAGCGATCCCGTAACGAGATAAGCTGACTGCCCCATGAATTGACGTGTGTTTATTGTAAACTGACAATCAGTTTTCACAGCTGTACGTGTGATGTAACTGGGTCTAGGTTGTGCGAGAGACAGAACGGAGTTGCGCGAGGAGACGTAATACTTTGGATTTTATACTGTTAACCAGATGGCCGAAATCATAGCCTCCCCTCTCACCCTCTACCGAGCACAGTCACACATTGCCAGCGTATCTCTATTCAAATACAGCCATGAGTGGTATATATATATATATCTCATCTTAATCTTCAGGGGGTGGACTGGTATATATATTTATATCTCATCTTAATCTTCAGGGGGTGGACTGGTATATATATATATATCCAGTATAACCTCTCAAAGCGGCACCTCTAAGCAGCGGCTACCTCTAAGCAGCGGCAATTAAATTTCCCCCCAATAGTTTTCAGCGCATTTTAACCTCTAAGCAGCAACTCCTCCGCTAAGCGGTAAGCGGCCGTGTAAATCTCTTCCCTGAGGTAGTTTAACCTCTGCGTAGCAACACCAGTGCAGATATTTTTAGAACAGTCTGTCGCTTACACCAGAAATGTCATGCGGTCGGCTGATCACTGCTTGTACCCTGTTGAGAAGGTGTTAATTGGAATCAAGTTGCAGTTGGACGGGAAACCAGCTGCATGCTACAAACATGCCATTGTAGATCTAGGGTAGTTGGTTTGTTTTCTTTAATTGATCGAAAGATTAAAAGATATCACTATATGGATTGCTTACTTAAAAAGATGTTTATGTTAAGTGCTAAATGCAAACTGTCATTGTTTTAGAATGTCTGACTATAAATTCAATTTTTTAATGGTAAATCAGTCTTTGCATGACTCAATACTGGAATACTGGTCATTTTGTCTTGGATCTTATAAACATGTTTACCTTACGTTAGAGCAGAGTGTTACTGCAATTAAGTTGTTAGAACAAGGAAGGTCTGCACAGTCTATTGCTACTGAGTTGGGCTGCGGCAGAACTCAGATACAGGTCCGTTACTGATGATATTGTTTTTGTAATAGACAAGCAAATACTGATTGCCTAAAGTACAAAACTATTTAAAAAAACACACATTTTTTCTCGTCTCATTGAACCTCTGAGCAGCAACACCTCTCAGCAGCAACACTTTTTTGTGCCTCCGCCAGATGTTGCTGTGGAGAGGTTTTACTGTGTATATATATATATCTTAATCTTCAGGGGATGGACTGGTATATATATATCTCATCTTAATCTTTAGGGGGTGAAGTGATATCATTGGCCACATTAAAACTCCTCGACTTAAGGCCATGTGAGTTCAAGTCTTGATCAAGATTTCATGTTGGGATATATTTTTTCAGCAGTCCTGTGGAGCGCCAATGGTCCTTTCCTTTTTGTGATGTCCTCTGGGTGGACATCACCATGAGGACCATAATGACCCATTTATTGTTGATGCAGTATATATATATATATATCATTCTATCACACTGTTGTTTTTTTATTTCAGTCAAAACTCCGACTGGTGGGTGGCCACACATTTAAGGACACACCAGAAAGGTTACATTCCCAGCAACTATGTGTCCAAGGATGACAACTCTCCCCAGTCTCAAGAGTAAGTAAAAATAAGTCATGAAAACCTTTGATAACCTGCCTTAGACTCACATGGGGTGGCAAAGTGGTAGAGTCATGAATTTTTAACTCCTCTGACTGCTTAGCCTCTCACTGCATGGTTCAAGGGTGAGGGACTCACTGTGGGAACGTCTTTCAGCTGATATTCAGGTGCTTCTGCACAGACACTTAAAATAGATGGATGTCACTATAAGACCATAATTGTGCCATTGCTACATATTTCCAGAACACAACAAACAAAATAAGACATTGATTGATGCCATTTACATTAACACAACTTTTTAGATAGAGATATATAAAAAATACTGTCCAAACTGTGATTGTCAACATTGCAGGTATGAAGGTTATAGTATTGTTGTATTAGGGATTAAACAAACATGGGTCAATTGCTATGATAACAGTTAAATTAATCTCCTCTCTGATTTCTAGTCTACACTATAATCACTAACACCATTGCTTTGTCACAAAAATGCCCGAATCTTTGACTTTGTTGATGTCCGTCATTGAAAAATTTGGAAATAAGCAATACAGTCAACTCTCGTTATCTCAAAATCGGTTATCTCAAATTTCCGGTTATGTCAAACTGTTTTCTACGGTCCAGTTTTTTCCCTATAGGTTCTATATAGTTCGACTCTGCTAAACTCAAATTCGGATGTGTCAAATTATCGGATATATCAAACTAAATTCTTTGTCCCCACACGTATAAAACTGTTGAAATCAGTTGGTCTATCTCAAACTTCAAATTGCTATAAGATGCAAAATGGCAACAATAGTGATTTTCACACCTACCGTGAAATTCGCGAAGATTTGGGCGCGAGTTATCGCCAATTATCGGCAATCAGGATGTCACGTAATTTAGAGAAGAGGTTAATCGATTATTATTTAATTAGCCAATTTAATGAACAACAATTTCGTTAATCAATTAACGCTGATTAAAGTGTTTCAGTTTGTACTTGTTGTTGTAACAGTGTTTGAGAACTTGTTGACACGGCCTTCTCAACTTGTAAATAAAATGAGAGGTCGCGTTAGTGATTTTATCATTCTTCCACTACCTACTTACTACGACGCAACAACCAACAATAAAAAGAAGAATATTAAATTACATCGTAAAAAATCTGATAACACTTTAAACATGCAAAACCACACAAACTTGCAGAAACTTAGTTTACAGTGGCAGATTTAACATGGAATTTCAGTCATTACCAGTCATCGTGTAGCAGGTAAGATTTTAAAGATTTACACAAACTATCCTTAAATTCGGATAACTCAAACTTTGGATATCTCAAACTATTTTCTACGGTCCCTTGAAATTTGAGATAACGAGAGTTGACTGTATATATGTTTAATTTGCACAAGGTATATGCTTCTCTGTACATAACCAAATAAGACAAGAGCATTTGGTAGAGGTTTCATTATTGTCTTTTCATTCCTTTGTCCCAGCTTTAATTCCTGCATCACTGAACTTCTTTTCCTGCCATGGTTTCTTATAACTTCTAGTTGGAAGAGTTTTCATAAAAGAATGTTGATGTTATTTCCAGTTGGTGGTACAATGTGGAGCGGAAGGAAGCGGACAAGCAACTGTTGTTGCCTGGCAACCCCACGGGTACTTTTTTGGTTCGTGAAGCAGGAGGTAAGTCAATCCACCAAGTGTCATCGGGAATTTATTTTTAATTTTGTAATTAATTATAATTGAAAGAGAAAGCTTTTTGTATAATAAGCCAGCAGGCTGATTGATAATACCGGTAATAATGTAACAGCCTGGGACAAAGTGCAGTAAATTGTTTTGACTTAGGTCTAAGATGTCACTGTTGATTTGGAGTATGAAGTGGGATCACTCCATCAAGATTATAGTTTCAGTGTCACTAGACTAGAGACACCCATTCATAAACCTTTATTGACACATACCGGCCTATAAAAAGAAGAATTGATTTTAGCAAAGTATTTTATTATTTTGGGGATTTTTCATTCAATCAACAATTTTTCAGTTATTCAAAGACAGTGTTTACTTTTGGCAGATATAGTACAGTCTTCACCATTATGCCTTGAACAACACATTATTACAAACAGTTGTAGAACAAGGATGTTATACCAGTTTAATTTTTACAACTTTTAGCTGTTGCTTGAGATTCAGTTTAACCTTTAGTACCTCGAACCAATGCCAATGCTTCCTGCTTTATGCTCAGGGTTTTATACTGGAGTTTTATGCATAAATGATATTGTCACACCTTCTCATTGGGTAATGTATCGGAAAATTCCAATCATCATCAAGCAAAATATTTTATGTTTACCAGTGTAAAAATTGAAGTAGAAAAATATCATTGACATGTTTCAAACTACTCCATTTGAACATTAGTCTTTACGATTATATGCTGCAAGTTGAATGAAAAGATGTAATTTATTTCAAGTAAATAAGATAGAAAAAAATAAGATATGCTCTAAATGAGCTTTTGCCACCAACTTTAACTGTTTTGGTACCTAGCTAAGAATGCACACTTCATTTGCAGTGATGCCAGAGTGTTTATGAAAACATGCACATGCACACCATAATGTAATACACAAAAATATTGATTGAGTTAGTGCTAAGTTTATATAAACATAAACATTCATACTTGGCAATAAAGAGTAAAACTCAATTTTGCTTTAATTTTGTTGTAAACTGAACAAGAAAATATGTTATGAATACTTGCAAAATTATATTTTGTAATAATGATTTGTCAAGTTCTGAATTATTTGGTTATTACACTTTATTAAGGCAGTCAGTTGTTAATCGATAAATTTATTGTTTTCTTCTGGCATGGCACATAATTACTGTATTTATAACGTATTTAGTTACATATCTGTAAAGGATGTATAACAAAATCTGTAATGGACTGACTGCTCAGCTGCTATAAAATAGAAATGATATGCTTTGCAGAACAAAATGAACCACTGCTATTGGAATAGTCATTTACTCGTTAATGAGTTTTTTTCCTGTGTATATGTTTTATGTCATGTTGACTTCCTTCTATAATTGTATATTATATTATATATTATATTATATCATGTTATTTGTGTCATGTTTGTTATATATAATATGTTTGAACCGTCTTACACATTTGACTTACACAGAGAAAATGATATGGCAGAATTAATGCTGTGAAGAGGTAACTCATTTAACTGTGTTTATTGCTCTATCATGTCATAGTTAATTACTATTTAAATTATGGATAGGGGCACCTATGGCGTATTGGTATAGTAGCTGATTTGTAAATCTGGACTGCTTAGCCTCTCACCACATGGGGTTGGGGTGTCAGACTTAATGTGGGAAGGTCTTCCAGCTTATTTGCTGTGCGCCAGTGGTTCTACCCAGGCATTTGTTTGCAGTCTTCCTCCACCAAATAGCTGGTACATTGCTTTCATAATTGGTTACTGCGATGTATGTAAAAAAAAATAAAAAAAATACGGATGAGGTCCACACCATTTAAGTTACTTGAAAATTTCTATTAAGTTACTTGAAAATTTCTACTAGTATTTATGTGCAAAATGTTGCAATGCCAAAACGCTGCACATGTTTATGTATTTTCTTGCCTCATAGCTATTCTTTCATTCGTTTATTTTTCAGACAAAGCCTCTTGTGTATTGTCTGTCAGAGATTTTGACACAAAAGCCAATGACGCCTGCGTGAAACACTACAGAATCCGTCGCCTGGACAACGGAGGCTATTACATCAGTCCTAAGAGGACATTTGAGAACATGCTTGACCTCATTTTTCACTATAGAAGTAAGTAAAATATCTCCTAATTTATGAACTGAATTAAATGTTTCAAATTATTTGAATGTTGAATGTTTTTAGTCAAATTCACATTAAGAATGATTAATTAGACTGGCAATTTTACTTAAATGTGGTGAAAATCTGGACATCATCGGGAGTAGGCAGACACCTCCATCCCACTTCCTGATCTTGTTTGATCTACCAGATATATGATATCTTATTAGTCATTTCCCCATTGCAATATAAACATGCTCTTTACTTTTAAGTTCATAGAAAGTAAAACCATCTTCATTAAAAATGGGGTTGGAGCAGCAAAGATAAACCCTCTTTGTTTTTTCATTACATAATTTTTTTTTTTAAATAGAAAAAAATAAAGAATTTTTTAAACTTGTGCCAATTATTTTCTAGAAAATGACAGCATAAGACTTACATAGCTTGTTTTTTTTTCTGTCATAATCCGAACTGAAATATCTTTATTCAATTATATTTCACATTATTTTAACCTCAAAGATTTTTATATTTCTGCTTACATATTTTAATTTTAACCTGATTATATTCTGTTCAAGTTAAACTTCATTGTATTCGGCACTGTATGAAGTGCCAGTGTGCCATAAAACCCAAAATACAAAAACATAAACCTAACTGAAAATTAAAAAAAAAAAGGTTTGTTTTCACCCTGTTTGTACTGAGATAAGCCATTCAAAATACTTAGATGATATGTGGATATATACACAAACATCCCATTAAAGTCTGTGAGCCATAACATCCATATAATTTACTGTACTTCAGTCTATCTTTACCTATCTTACAAAAACACATCCAAAGTTGTGTAACACATATCAATTACAAGGATACTCATTAAATATAAGGTCATATTTAAGGTCAAATGCAGCTTTAGGGCATATGTCCTTTTTAGTGACATTTCTTTTGTTTCCATCAGATTACCTTATTTAAAAAAAAAAAAAAAAGGTAAGATAAGGTCCTATTGGTTTACTGCAGATGCTGCTGATGGTTTGTGTTGTAAGCTTGACATCCCTTGCCCCAAGATTCGTCCATTAGTACAGTTCCGAGAGCTGGAAGTTCAGCGAGAGTCGGTCAAACTCCTCAAGAAGCTGGGAAGTGGATGCTTCGGGGAGGTTTTTGCAGGTAATATGAAAACTATATTAACCAGACCAAAAAACTTACTGTATTTTAATTAAAACCTGATTATACTTTATTTACATTAAACATTCTTGTATTCAGCCTCTTATTACCAATCAGGTATTGGTGTGCAGTAAGCATCAAATGTCAAATCCAACAGCTTGTTGCACTTATGGTGTCTTTTTTTTTTTTAATTCATTATTATTTTTCTAGGGGGTTTTCTGCCATATATAATAGTTAAATGCCATGAATATGTTAATAATAAGGTTGTTTGTCTGCCTGTCCATCTGTCTGTCTGTCCATCCATCTATCTAATCTAGGACAAAAAAAATATTAATTTTCACCTTGTCACTTGAATTCTTAAATCTTCAGAATTTAAAATCTGATGAAGGGTTGTACTTTCTTGTAAGGTTGAACACTGTATTCATTGAACAAACTTATGAGATGGTTCATTGACTGCAGGCAAATGGTGAAACAATGCTTGAAATGTACAGATTTATAATACAATTGATGAACTTCAGGTAAATGGAGAAAAACTGCATGAAATAGACACATTTATGTGACAGTTATGAACTTCAGGAAAATGGAGAAACACTACATAAAAGAACACATTTATGTGACAGTTTATGAACTTCAGGAAAATGGAGAAACACTGTAGATGTAGCTGTGAAGACATTAAAACAAGGGCAGATGTCTGTTGAAGATTTCTTGTCAGAAGCCAAATTGATGCACCATCTGCGTCACCCAAAACTTGTGCAGCTTATGGCAGTTTGCACACAATCAGAGCCCATTTGGATTATCACAGAGCTGATGGTGAATGGTGCTTTGCTGGATTATCTCCGAAAAGATGAGGGCAAGAATTTGGGATTTGGTCCCCTTTGTGAAATGGCCGGACAGGTAAGGTTGATAATCACATTCATAATTAAGTACCACATATATTTCTACAAAACATGTACATGTAGCCTTGGGTTTGATCACGGGCTGTGCTTACCATAGTCAGTAAAAATGGTAATAACGTAGCTTCCTTGCTTATGCTCAAGTAAGTATAAGGGGAGTTCCACACCTGATCATCATGTATTGTGTCATGATAATGTAACTGGGTGTGGTATTATGCAAGGTGTTTACGGCATGCTATACACTGTGGAGGCAGCATTATGTCTTCTTTAATTGGAATTTGTCTTCAAATAACTGATTTGCTGTTGGTGGAACGATAAGCCCAACTAAATTTCTTCAAAATAAAATTTAAACATTGTTTGGTTTTGCCAATCAGTTTTCTTCAAAGCCAGATGGATAATACTTTGTTTAAAATAAAAATTATATAAGGGCTTGTGCTGCATATCTCCTCAACCCCACCTCCAATAAGACCATGCTGGAACTATCAGTGGTGAGGGTTATAAACCAGTTAGTGTATGCATACTGTTCAGTACTTTCAACAGGATGGTAACGGTGTCGTTTGTCAATGAACAGTGAACTGTTTAACTAAAGCCAATATGTTTTGTGTCTCCTGGATTGAAATCACACACTCACATATTTATTTTGTTATCTGTAACAGATTGCTGATGGCATGGCGTATCTAGAAATTGAAAATTTTGTCCACCGAGATTTGCGGGCAGCCAACATCCTTGTAGGAGAACATAATGAGGTTAAGGTCGCTGATTTTGGACTGGCTCGTCTTATCCAAGAGGACATCTATGAAGCACATGAAAGTAAGACATGTCTTGCATTGTTGCAATTTGCCATTCGTTAGTCCTGAATGCATTTACTTGTACATACATTTTATGAAACATATATATACATAATATAAAAACAAAAACCAAAGTACAGAATCAGTTGATTTAACCTCAGGTATATGAAGAGCTAGGGTGATATTGTCAATGCAATGACAGTGAATTGTTTGCTCATGCAATTGTCAAATTTTTATCCATCAAAAAACAGTATCATGGGTGTGGCCATTCTATGGGAAATGTTTCAAAATCTTCTGATAAAAAATCACAAGGGCTAAAACCTTGCTGTTTGGTATGCATGTTCCATAAGTGACAAGATTGGCAAAAGAATTTTGATATGTCAACAAACATGGCCACCTGAGTGTGGCCATTTTCCATATATGGTCATGAAGTAAAATAAAAAAATTAAACTGATTGTCCAAATGTAATGTTGCCTGTGCACATGCACTACACTTATTCTAGTTCTGATTTAACATTGCTGATATTGCTAGTTTTGTCGTAATGTCTATGGCACTCTTGTTAAAGATATTTCTTGGTTTTTATTAACAAAATTAAGACATTTAAAGTTTACTGTGGCTTGTATAGACCCTTTTACCTATGAATCATTTTATTTTCTGGTCAATGATATCACTTTCAACTTGTTTTCCAGATACCAAGTTCCCTATCAAATGGACAGCCCCAGAAGCTGCATTTGATCGCAAGTTCAGCATCAAGTCTGATGTCTGGTCATATGGTGTCTTATTGTATGAACTGATTACATTTGGCAGAGTGCCTTACCCAGGTCAGTTGATTTGCCAGTTTTACCACCTGTGTACTTAATTTGATGAGAACTGGCCCCTGTTATGCAGTTAGTAGAACCTTGTTAACCAGGTACTTCAGAAAATTACTGGCATGCAGGTACCCATGACTGAGCAGTTGAAGTTGAAGAGTAGTAAAAGAGCTGTCTCTTTAAGCCCTTATTGAGTTGGTTGGAGCCCTGGTCAGAGTGGGTTCTATCCTGTATGTAGGTCTTCCAGCTGACTTGCTTTCCACATATGGTTCTCCACATCTTCCTCACTACCACTTATAGCTGGACTGGATGTCACCAATATAACATTGTGGTACAATGTATCACTAAACAAAACTCATGTAAATTTAACTTGTTCACCGATGACTGGTAGTGCAGTTGGGTAGTCTCAGCCCCAGGTACTGATGATGCTGATGTACCGACAAGTACTTTGGCCATCATCTTGTTCAAAAGGGCAACCTTCAACTGGCCAGATAAATTAAATTTTCAATGCCTTTTTATCCAACTTAAAAGTTATAAAAGACTTCAGCATTCAGCATTTTTCTCTTTTTTTTTACAAAATTAACAATGAAAACACCATTGTGGGGCGCCCGTAGCATAGTGGTGGAGTCGCTGATTTGTAACTCTTCTGTCTGTGTAGCCTCTCAGCACATGGGTTCGAGTCCCGTTCGGGGCGAATGACTTAATTTGAGGTCTTCCTGCTGACATGGGGTGCACCGGTGGTTCTACCCAAATATGGTCGCTGCAATATATTTCAAAAACATAACAAACGGAAAACACTATTGACAACAGGATGCCATTATAAAGATGTATCTGCATTCAATTTCAGCATGTTAAAGTGTGGCAATATTTGTATAACACCAGAATCAACAAAGAATTTATACCTAACACTGTATACCAGCTTTAATTTAACTGTTTAATTGATGAATTGACAAACTGAATGGGGTCTTTTTGAGATATTTAAAATTTTATAATGTTATTCTTGTTTCGAACACAGTGACGATTTTCAACATTGATTTTATCTTAATTTATGACTAAACTTAAATGTTTATAAACATTACTTTTTTGTCATGTCTAGTTAATCTGTTTTTAGGTATGAATGGTCATGAAGTTCTAAACAAGGTGGAGAAGGGGTACCGAATGCAGAAGCCTACTGGGGGTCCGGTTCCCTGTCCAGATGCATTTTATGAGATCATGTTGCAGTGTTGGAAGCAGCCGGCAGAGACTCGACCTACATTTGCTTACCTGCAGGACTTCTTTAACAACTACATGGTGGCGACTGAAGGTGACTACAGAGTCACAGAGGATTGATGATGTCCACTGATGATATAGACTAAAGATATAGAATGATGGCTGATTGATGATTAAAGATGACAGATTGTGCCAGCAAGTAATAAAAGACAGTACTATTGGGCCTGAGGTTATAAAAAATAGTTAAATTCTTGTTTGAGATTACTCTCAGTCATTATCTAACTTTTGAATTGAACAGGATCAATGTCTTCCCTTATTTTGATAAGATTTCAGATAATAATAAAATCCATTCAGGCAGATTTTTTAAAATAGATTCAAGCTCAAATATCTCAAACCCAACTACAATGTAAAGTGTTGGGTGAATGCAGAGAGAATATTAATAATTAATAAACCTTCATTTCAGAAGAGTTTTTATAAAAGGAGAGACAACTCCTTTTTACTTTTATTGTACAAGTGTTTAATAAGGAAACAAAAATTAAATGGTGAGTTATAGCCTAAGGAAGAAAAAAGTGGTAATGTTTTGTGAAGACACAAACATTTAATAATAAGTGTCTATACATAGTGTCATTATATATGTTGCTTTTCAATAACAAAGGAAATAACCAATCCTATATTAATAATGAAGCAGCCATCACTGCTGGAACATATCACCTTTTGTAAAGAAAAAAACGAAAATTGTTTGTGGTGCTTTATCTTTAAGATAAAAGAACTAAATAATAATAAACCCAAAGCATTTAAAAAATATGTTGTTTTTTTTATGGTAACTTAATAATACTGTTATAAGACTTACCTTAGCAAGTCAACTTTTCTCCTGCAACATGAATGTAAGTTTTCTCTTTTTGATCTTCCTATTGATGTATTTCTGAATGTAGTGAGCTAAAAATCATAATATTTAAGACTGTGTTCCATACGTTTGGTTATTCTACCAATTTTGGTGGGAAATTTTTTTGTTTGTATGATCATTGTCTTCAGCCTGGACATCTTTCCTCTTGTCTTCTCTGTTGAGAAATGAATTGGCCTTTATACATGGTAGAACAAACAAATATATTTACATTTACTACTGTCTTAAAGAGTGGCCTGGACACTGTTTAGCATTTGTAAACAGCATATAGAAACCAAGGATTCACACTGTGTACACACCATATAGAAACCAAGAATCCACACACTAAATAAGTGTGCCAAGACTTGGTCAATCAGTGTGCTATTTATGACCGACATACATGTGATGTATTTGTGAAAGCACACTTTAGATGGGTGCCAATTAGATGGGCCTTTCCAATTGCTAATTCAGTTTAAATTAATAATTCAGCATATAAATCATCCAATCAACATCAAAATCTTTCAATGGACAGCATGTTCACAGCTTAATGTGTGATCAGAGGTGAATGATTTAATCCAATTTTCATTGCATTTAAAGAAATTTTTCCTTCTCTCTTAGTCTTTGTGCAATTTTGTTTTTTAAACCAGGTGCGTCCATGTTGCTTTATGTATTGTGTAATTTTGTAGAAATTTTAATCTGTAATGCCAGTAATTTAAGATTTATTTATAAGTTCCAAAGTGATTTCGATCGCTTTTTGCACAGTATTTGTTAAAACCGCTAAAGTAACTAATCTGTTAATCTTCGATCTGTAAATGCCATCACAGATTTATTTTTAAGTTCCACAGTGATTTTGATCACTTTTAATCCAAGTAACTAAATTGTTAAATAGTTTCAAATATAATGGTTTAAAAACCTTATATTTATTGGTTATGTTGAAAGGTAGCTTTTTTTTGTCAAATGCCTAGGCATAATTATGCATTATGATTATATTAATCACAAGGCAAATGATTGTCATAAACATCATGTTGGAAAGTGTTCAGTACAATATATCCAGAACCATAAGGAGTGATGTGAACTATTATTGTTTTACACTTTGTAATTACAGCACTCTGAATTGCGATGAACAAATACAAAAAAGTGGCTCACCTGTTTAGTATTGCTAAAAAGTATTAGTAAGTGCACTATAAAATTCTTCTAAAAGATAGCAGTAAGTAATCAATCTATGTAGTGTAACAACAAAAATTTGATGCACATTTTCATACTGGGCTCTTTTTCAGATAAATGGAAAAAACAATGGCCATCACTTCTTTTTGCCATCAAATCTGGTTGCATAACTCAATGATTTGGTTGTATTTATTTCATATTAAATATGAATATAAATTATAATTAAAATGTAATTTATTTTACCAAGTGTTCTTTGACTAAACCTTTTTTTTTGTCAAAGTGTCAAACTTGACATTTTTGCCAAAAAAAGTACAAATGACCAAGTCATGACAAGCAACACAGAGCAAGGTACTTTTAAATATATCTTTGCAGTTAATATGAAATAAAATTACCTTAATAATACAATTTATGCAAACAGATTTGAAACTAAGCACAAAAATGAATCGGTCCTTAATTTTTTCAGTTAACTGAAAAAGAGCCACTTTTCAAGAGAAGCGGGTCATGAACATGGACTATCCCAGTATTTCTTACATCTCGCTGTTATGATCTCTGCCTGCCCAAAGTTTCAAAACCTTGATGTCATACTATTCATATTTTAACATGATTCTCACTAAAAATATGTTATTTATCTGCTCTTTTGAAAATACTGAGAAATAATTGTGTTATGTCCCTTACTTATCTGATTCCTAGATAAAGCTATTCTTTTTCTTATTGTTCTTTTCTTCAAAAAATAATAATAAGGAGAATTATTTAGCATCGTTCATCTTTTAAAAAAGAACATTCGCAAGTACATTTTAATAAAATCCTTACCTGTAAATAAACTAACATAAGGCTGGAATGTAAAGGTTGTTGAAGAGGCTCATTTTCCCTCAAATGCAGTAATGAGGAAGTTTATTGTATTATTAATTTTAGACCCATAAAAGTTCATTAAACAATTAAATATAACCATTACTATGATCATGCATTTGAACTTGTTAGGAAGCTAAATAATAATTTAACAAGAATATGCAACACAATCTTCAAACAATTCAATTATTTTTTATTGTTGTTGCATTGTTAATGAGTTGTGTGGTAGAACAGATCTAGTGCAGCCAGGAAAAGAAATGAATGTGAGGGCTTAATAAGCAATTTTGTATAGAATAGCCTAATACAACTTAACAGCGATTATTTTAAATAGTTGCCTGCATTGATGACAAACATATGACAAAATACTGAACAAATTCAGTTTAAAATTTGCAGATTTTACTGTTCATTTGTTGTTTAAAATAATTTCTTAGTTAAAGCTCTTATATAAAGTTTTTTTTCCTTGGAAATTGCTGCAGAGCATGGTTGTTATGCAGCATTTGATGGAATGTTACCTGACATTTGTATTACCAGTACTAAAAACCACATGCAGATTTGATTTTTTTAATGTTATGACATAATAGTCAGTGTTTTGTGTCACTTTTGATAGAAATTAGTGAGAGGACAGATGAATATTTATTTTTGCAGGTGTTTCCCTAGTAATGTTTCATATAAGAGGCTGAATTTTAACATGAATGAATCGACCTTTAGGAAAGTTGGATTTGTGTTAAACTTGCAAGAAACACAAATGCTTGTTTATTTTTATAATAAATGTTTCGTATTTATATTTGTATGAAATAAAATTTATGATGACTAATTTATACTAGGAAGTATAAGGTCTTATAAGAATGCAGTTGTTTTACGGAAAATTGAAGTGTACATATCACCTGATAGTAAAATGAAAGGAATTAGATTTTTATTTTACAAATGAAGGTTACTATTTCTTGTTGTACTTAAATCTATGTCTTCAGTCACATTTTCTGTGTCTTTTCTTCTTATAAAATGTTAAAAGACCAAATATTTTCTGGGCTTTTTAATTTTGCCTAATGCTAATTGGATTTATTTAAAAAAAACACACGAAAAAACACATTTTAAAAATACTATGAATCTTACATATTTTTCACTGCATTAACACAACTAATTATTAGGCTTATAAGGCAGTATTTATACGCCAAAGACAATAATTCTCAATTAGTTCTCCATGCAGTCACTAATTGGGCCTATATATAAATGACCTTCTTAATGTTTCAGCATATTCTTCACCATTTTTTCTTATTATGATTTTTCTTATCATGAAAAATTATAATACTTCATTAAGGACTTCATATGATTTCATTGCGGTATTTAATAAAATTCCAACCCGGGATTTTATTAGTAAATTTATATTATTTTCCATCGTGCATAAAAATTTCATACCTCTTTTGCCTGATAGTTGTTAACTATTTGTATGTTCTTGCTTTTGTATGTTGCATTCTTTCTTTATTCTTTTTTTTTTTTCATTTGAAATTGCTAGACTTTTTGCACAATATACATTCCAGATTCCTTTTTATATACATTAAGAGAAATTTCAGTAAGAGTAAAAAAAGGATTAAAAGTTACTTTTTTTTTTTTAAAGATTTTCAAATATTTGAAATGTATACTGTTACGATTCAGGAGAATAACAACAGTAATATTGACTGAAAAGTAACTTTATATGAGCCACGAAACAAGCTTGAGAGAACTTTAAGGAAAAAAAAGTATGTTAGTGTAGGAAAAAACAGATTCAATGACTGTTTGATCATATTACTGTGGTTGTGAGATAAGATATCTGTATATATGATGAGCCTTCCTTTCCTGTATGAAATACAACAGTCTCTTTTATGACCTTTATTTCATTGTAAAAGTCTTGAGCGTATTTTCTTGTATAAAATAATCATATGTGGTTTTATTCAAGATAAAATATATACATATTTTAATGTTTATATAAAAATTTAAGTGTGTTTTATATTTTCATTTGATAAATTGGTAAAATAATATATTAAACTAGGGCAAATTCTACCATTAAGTTTAAGTTAGTTTCCAATATAGCTGAGCTCTTAACTAAAGAACTTATGAACTAATTTTGTTTTGATATTAATTTGAATAAAATAATATGATGATCTCCTGTTATCGTTAAATTATGCTGCTTTCTTTAAATGAAGCAGATATTTGCTACATCTTTCTTACTTTCTTATGCCATAAAATTAACTTGATTCAAGTCCAGATCTTTTATATATATATATATTTGTGAGTGAACTTAATTGTGATCCTTTTTTGCTTATATTGCCTAGCAAATGGTTTTGAGTTTTGCCATGGTACATCAGTCTGGTTTACTGTTGGGATTTGCTATATGGATATACAGCTTGCCAACATTGTTATAAGTAGCGGATGATTCTCTGCATAATGTATAGCACCCCCTGTAGCTGGGCCTAAGCTCCGCTGGATTTATGTGCTTGGTATGCAGGGCTAGCGCTGTTGTTTTTTTTCTCCGTGAGCCAATTTATGCGAAGTATATATTTATCCAATGCTGAAGGTCAGGATCGTCAGGATCAGGTTAATGTTGTGGTGTAATAATCATTTTATCCACTTGCCTATGAAACCTTTACAATCATTCTTTTCATCTTGTGCAATTTCCCGTCACATCATTCCAGTGCCTACTTCCGAAATGTTTTTATTCATTTTTTATTGCATGTCAAAGTTTACCATATGTCTGTTAATGTTTTTAAACGTGAGAATTTTTTATATTTGTACTTGTTGTATGTATAAGCAGATTTTAAGACATTTTTTATGATTTCGATATATGCCTAAGTACTACTGTTTTAACTTTCTCTCGTAGAGTACTCGTACAACAATGTTGTTGTCTGTGCCTTTGTGAAACCTTAAAATTGTGGCCTTTGTACATCACATATCAAAACCACAGCAGTGAACAAATAAACTTGTTAGGCAGGGTTACCTTGAAACTATAATATTGTCTATATAACAAGTACATTTTTATATTTAATACTTGAGGTCATATACATAATGATTCTTAATTAATTTTTTTTCACTAAAACCAAGACATTTCTTCGAAACTTGGATAAAAACCATAAGATGAAAGAAACTTTCTTGATGAAGATGGTAAAAGAAACATTTTTTTTTAAGGATATGAGGACAGTTATAACAGTTAAACATGTATTACAGCAGTGACTGTTATACACATTTTTATAAGTTTTTTCCAAAATTAGTGCAGTACCGGTATGTCATTATAAATTCAATTTAGTGCAGTGTGTTTCTTTTCATTATTCATTCAGATTATTATTATTATTCAGAGCCTATGATTAAATCAAGCTATATTTTTTGTAGCATTTTTTAGCTCGACTATTCTGTGAATAAGGAAAGATATATTTCACTCACACTAGTGACTAAATTGGTCTCATTGGTGTGCTCAACTTTAAATTGAGTTTATCATGCAAAGAACTATTGCGCCTTTATCTAAATAACCAGTGCATAAAAAACCAGTGCCTAAATTGGAACAAAACTTCACATGTCTTTCTGTTAATCGTAACATTTGACGTAACCACGTTCGAAAGTTTAAAGTTTAATAGAACATTTGTGCATAAACATCCAGAATAATTTTTTTGCACAAGTACTGGTACTTTCACGCTTACATCATACTATCGAGTAGTTGTACAGTTGAGCGTGCTGTCCAAGGACAGATCTTATTTTGTTAAAGGAGATCCACGATTACTTTTACAAAATAAAAAATACTGAACTTGCTACTGGTGCATTTTTACAATAAACATTTTTCAAAGTTTGTTCAAACAACACTCAGTATAAAGTGGTTGACAAAGTTATTTTCAAACTTCGGGATAAAGTTTTTATGAACCTCTGACCCAGTTCATTTAATTTAATTAAAATTTATGTAGTATGTTTAACATTTGAAACTGCTTTCTATGTTTATTACTGGTGGATTTTTTCCTTCACAAATTGCAATAAAACCACTTATATTTTCCATTTTATTTTGACAATATTTTGCAAAAATCTATTTTTTGCTCTAATAATTATACAGCTTTTGATAATGAATATATTATAATTTTTATATTGTATATAACATACTTGTAAAATAACTTCCATGTGTACATTCCACAATTTTATATTCAAATAAATATACAATCTCAGATATTTTTTGTTTCTTTTATTCTATCCATTATATAACGAATATTATCCTCGTTGAGCCATCATACTGAAGAACTAGGTATGAAGATTTAAGATAGAAAACTCAGTCAGATAGTTTATAGAGTTGACAAAAACCCAGTGCGCTGGTCTACAATGTTTTTACTTCAATCCTACCTCAAACTTACACTACTATAGCCACACCCACCTTAGCAATGGTTACTAGGTTAGACAAACAATGACCAAATTGACCTGGCTCACATTGAAACATAAACATGTAAGTCATATTTTGCAACCGGACCTGGTAGCGCTTTCGGTAGAGTGTGTAGGCTCTAGATACAGGAGGCCCTAGGTTCGATACCGGGCTGCGGCATACCAAAGTTATAAAAAATGGTAGTGGTATAGCTCCCTTGCTAATGCTGAAGCAAGGGTGGTTCAACCATCAGTTGGCCCGGTATCAGGATAATGTGAATGGGTGTGGTATCATGCCAGGTGTTCACAGCATGCTATACACAGTGAAGGCAGCACTTTATCTGCTTCAAGTGAACACTGTCTCCAGATAACTGAAATACTGTTGGTGGGGCGATAAACCCAATAAACAATTATATTTTGCAATTGTTTTTAGTTGCTTAAATATGTTAGATTAGCTAATAGTGAATGCAATTACTATCTTGGCATTGTGTCATAATGGAAATTGGTGTTTTTTATTTGAAATAATCTTTAAGATTGTTTTATAATATATATGTCTAGAAATTGACTGAATTACATCTTCAATCAGCCAATAAAAAAAACATTTCTGTATTCTATCAACATGTATGGAAGAAATGTCTGGGTAAAATAGTTTATGTCAAGCAATACTTGAAACAATATGTTTGAACTTGTTTCTTTGAAGGATATTTTGTGTGTATTATTTAGAGTGTAATTTCAGGCTTTTTTATTATATATATTTACTTAATAAACCTTTATTACCCCTTTAGGGGGCGTCCATGTCCAGTTAGAGTTGTTGACTTGAAACTCTTCATCCCCTCACCG
This sequence comes from Sinonovacula constricta, assembly GCA_007844125.1. Lineage (NCBI taxonomy): Eukaryota > Metazoa > Mollusca > Bivalvia > Cardiida > Solecurtidae > Sinonovacula > Sinonovacula constricta. The sequence continues at coordinate 13,799,018 of CM017562.1, forward strand.
CGTGGGTTTCGAGTCCCATCTGGGCGAGAACTTTCATGTGGCGAGGTTTCCTAGCTAACCTGGGGTATACAGGTCATTCTATCCAGACAAGACTGGGGTCTTTCTCCACCAATAATAACATGGCCAATATGACCATAATTGTGTCATGCAATGTAACAAAAAACAAAACAAACAACAAATAAACCATAAACCCTTGGAATATACTCTATTATGTTTATGTTACACAAAATGGATCAATTGCTTACAGTACTCATGTTTTTTCTTATTCTATTAAAATGAGTTAATTAATGATGATGCTGTTTGCAGAGTTGATAGGACCACAGCATCATAAAACCTGACCTCCCAATGTTTAATACTGATATGTTAGCTGAACTTGTGTAATGTCTTTATTATAATCTGTGTGTAGGACCTTGTTACATGTATGAACTGTTATTTTGCTTGCATTATAGATGTGTGATCTACCTTTAATGAATTGGTATTTATAAATACACTTGTAATTAATGTCTATTTAATTATATGCCATATGCTGTTTTTTAAAACATGAATCCTAGTGTATGATTTGCTGGTCACATAATTTTAAGGACAGAGTTCATAATATAAGAATATAAGAAAAGAGTTTATAAATAGAATCCAGCTTTATTCTTGATTCATGCATGAATAAATCTAGTATCTGCCTATGTGACGTGTGTATGACATTTCACAAACGATAAGTAAAATGTTAAATAAAGGAGCCTTTGTGAGTTGTTATGTACAGTAGTACACCAGCGTTTAAGGTTACGCTAGTCAGGTTAAGGGTTGTTTACCGTTGTGGTATTGATGACGTAGCATTCGCGTAACTGCTAGAAAGAAAAGGATCATGCTAGAAAGTTCATTTGTTTATTTTTTACTGGGTTTCGAGAATGTTCTGGGTTTCGTGAACGTTTCAGAAATTCTTTGGGTGTATATAAGGGTGTGTTAGCCGACAGAACAAGTTTGGATGGAAAGTTTGGATGGACATAGAGTTTGAACATATAGTTTGGAAATATGTGCAGCTTCTTTATTAAATCTTTCTGTGTTAGAACTTACGTGGACTTACTATATTCTACAGTGATATTAATATAAAAATGTGTTGGATTTGGAATTATATTTATTACATTCGTATATTGTTCTATCTTTGGATTATTACTGTCCTTATCATTAAGACATTCATGGATAAATTTGCTAAAAGGGGTGTTTTCTCTATTACTATTTTATAATGTAGAATTTCTAATCTTTGTGAAAAAACATGCTAAAAACATGGTTCGAAAATAAGGTGTACTCATCTCTGCATTCTAATAATTATGGTTACATTTTTTACTCTGTTTACAATGCATTTTTGATACATTATCAACTGTTGGATTTAATAATGTGACACACGATGTGTGCAATTGATGTGATGGCAGAAACATGTTTATCATTGTTGGCGTCCTCATTCCCTTCTTTGAACCGAGTGTAAAGGTACATACTTTAGCTTGACATTAATACCAACATTTATATATTTCCTATTTGGAAAGAATTTTTCCCCTTTTTTAGTCAAGTCCTACCAAGAACTTGTCAGCCTCACAATGCTTTACATGTTATTCATGTTGATGTCAGCTCCATGTGTACAAAGACCAAAGATAAAGTTTTAACAATTAAAGCATGTATATCAACAAGACATTTGAAAGTCAGGATGTTATATTTTGTTCTATTACAAGGACAATTAAATATCTGCAATTAGATATATAAGTTTTTACAATGTTAGAATAAATGTTTTAATTGATTTTTTTTCCTTTTGGTAGACCAAAATATGGGCAACCATGGCAGTAGGTTTAAGGACCTTGCATATATGTTTATCGATACATGCGCTACATCTATAATTCATAAAGGGGGATAATTAAAAAAAAAACTACTCCAAGAACAAGAGTTATGTTACTTGTGCTCTGAACTAATAAAAAACAAGATGCATAATTTAAGAATTACATACATGAGTTATTGTTCTTTACATGATGCATGTGTACTTTGTCATTTTATAAGGCTTCTATATTTCAAGATTTAAGAGAATCCATCTCATAAAAACATGAAAGAGTTATGCCCATCAATACAAGATGAGCATCTCTAAAGAATCAGAAATGGGATTCAAAGCTCCAAGGGCAAAAATAAAATCTGTAGATTACTTTTTAATCATTTTTTTTTAGTTTATCTTGTGTCACCTAATGCTGTTAATACATGTGATATTTATTAGTTGCAAAGCCAATAATGTAATGGCCTTAAGAGAATACATAAGTAAAACTTTAAAAAATATCAACCTTTACATTCATTGAATTACAAATAAAGAGTAAGGCATTAGTTTTTTCCCCCAAAAGTATCTTATCAATGAAACATCTTTTAGGGAATTATTTGTTATTTTTTTGTGAGGTGACAATATTGTGCCTAATAAGTGCTGTATAATTTAAGTGCGGTTATGTGTGGTGAACTTGACTTCAAAGATATTTCGGGGAATAGCTCTTATAGATCCTGAGATTGTTGGTAGGGTAACAATAAAGCAAACAACACCCACCCAATATCTCAGAAACAGAGATATACAAAAAATAATACCAGATTCATGTTTTCATACACATATTGACACCTAGAGAAGTCAAATATCACTCTGCGTTTTACAAAAGTTCAAATTAAAATCCTCTCGCCCCACATTCATTTAAACCTGTATGACTAAAATCCTGTACTAGTTAAAACATGACTCGAAATGCTTTTATGCATTTAGCTGATAACTCTAAATGGTTTTGCATTTCTAAGGCTTTATATAACATTTAACATCAGTTGTAAGGCTAAGATTTATTTTCCTCAGAAAAATATATAATAAAAAACATATCTGATGTAATAACAAATTAAAACACCTAGAAAAAGAAATACCTTTTATGTTTAATGTCAAATTTTAGGTAAAAACAACGTAACTTTTCCCTTAAAATAGCACAATACAGTTGTCTATGGCCGATACTATCGGCGATATTCTCTGCGGTCGGATTAGTCTAAGGGTCAATTTTGGTCTGGGAAAAAAGGGGAAAACTTAAATTCGCATGTATAAGACGCACCCCCCACTTTTTTATCATCATTTGGGGCAAAAAAGTGCATCTTATCTATAAAACTTTACGGTAACAGTAATTAGTGGCACCAGCTAATCCGCAGTGAATATGACATATGTTTGGGGTGTTTCTTCCACCAATAATAAGGTGGATGTTACCAAAATTACCATAATATTGCTGGTGCACTGTAAGGAAAGTAAGAAACTTGATTACAAAATTAACACCATATTCACATTTTCATATATACGTCAACACCTGTAGAAATGAAATATCTCACTTTGTTTTACAAAAAGTATAATTAAATTAAGCCCCCCCCCCCCCACCCAACCCCCCAACACACACACAGTCCCATTATTTAGTTAACCTGTATGACTAACAACATTGCTAGAAATGCTTTTATGCATTTAGATGATGATTACATATGCATTTGCATTTCTTAGACTTTATGTCACATTGAAAATTTATTAGTTGTAAAACTAGAATTTAGTTTCCTCAGAAATATATATATAATATAAACATATTAGACGTAATAATAAATTAAAACCCCAATAAAGAAATAATAACTTATCAGAGTCCTACAGCTTACCTGCAGTGTGTCAGTGGTTCTACCCAGAAAGGTGATTGTTTGAGTAAGTAGCCCTTATTGTTCTTGAAATCTTTGGTGTGGTAACCTTCAAGGAAAAAACGCTCACCTTAAAGTACCTTATAGTACTGAAACAGGAAGTGATAAAAAAAAATACACACAGAGATTTTTTTTATACATATTCCAGTAGAAAAAAATATTTAAGGTATTAAAATAAGTTAAAAAGTTATGGTACTTGAGCTTAGAACTTAAGCTCATCAAAAATGACTATTCTAACTTAAAAGTAAAACTGCCATATATTTAAAAAAAACTTTTGTCAATTCATTCAAAGTTAATGAGGAGGATAGAATTCCCACTCAAGGGTATTGACAAGGAGGTTAAGTTTAGAACTCTGGGCATTTTGAGGAGCAAGATAAGTTCTACATGCAAGGATTATTGATGAGGTGGATAAGTTAACTATATGCATGAATAATTTATGAGGAGGATAAGTTAAGAACTCCACACAAGGATTATTGAGGAGCAGGATAAGTTCTACATGCAAGGGTTATTGAGGGGGAGGATAAGTTCTACATGCAAGGGTTATTGAGGAGGAGGATAAGTTCTACATGCAAGGGTTATTAAGGAGGAGGATAAGTTCTACATGCAAGAGTTATTGAGGAGCAGGATAAGTTCTACATGCAAGAGTTATTGAGGAGGAGGATAAGTTCTGCATGCAAGGGTTATTGAGGAGGAGGATAAGTTCTACATGCAAGGGTTATTAAGGAGGAGGATAAGTTCTACATGCAAGGGTTATTGAGGGGGAGGATAAGTTCTACATGCAAGGGTTATTGAGGGGGAGGATAAGTTCTACATGCAAGGGTTATTGTTATTGTGCTTCATCTCAGTACCAGGTACCTATATTGAAAGTTTAAATTATTTGACCTAGGTGGTCTTATTTACATTTTTAAATTACTTAATCACCAACATAAATAAAAAATAAAATAAATGAATAAATAAAGTAATAAAGAAGAAAGTAAATAAATAAACAAGAAAGTAAATAAGTCAATTTTGTTGATAAAATAATACATTTGTAAACCTGAACGAAAAAAGGATTAAATTTCACCTCTGAGCATTTGTTTATATATGCACGTTTCCTTCAAATAATTTTGTCTTGTTTTGGAAATTTTTAAAACACTTTGACTGATATTAAGCTAATTTAGCTGTTAAAAACTCCATCTACCTGTACATTTACAATCTGCATTTATATGATACCCATCATAAGTCATAATCAGTTTACTGATTGGTTGTATGGTGAAGTATTATTGTAAATAAGTATGTCAGATGACCCTGTGCATGTATGCCACATGTGCATTTATGCCAATTAAAATGCCCATTATTATATTGTGTATAGGAAAGGACTTAACAAATATAATATTTTAAATAGAAACAAATAAACCTGGTTTCAATTGGAACAAGCATTGAAATATATATTGAATAGAAAAGATAACTAGCATTTCAATTAACATTTAAACAATGTGTTTGGAAGATAAACTAAGTAATTAATATACACGTCTTGGAAAAGAAAACAACAACAACCAATTCATAAAGTGAAAATAATAAATTTATTCAAATACTCAGTTACTGGTATGATAACAAAATATAAAATTTTATCTGGAATCTCAATTATGTTCATATCACAAAGACATTTGGCACACTGAATAATCAACAAATATTGCACTTAATTAAGTATTATGACATTCACATTCTAACATACAAAGGTATTAGTATTAAGCTCTACACTCACATTTCTTTCTTCTGACATGCAAAAGCATAACAAAGTTTAAAAAAAAACATCTTTCTTACTAACTTGGTTGACATAACAAAGTTTAAAAAAAGCATACTAACTTGCTTGACATAACAAAGTTTAAAAAAAAACAACATACTAACTTGGTTGACATAACAAGTTTAAAAAAGGATACTTACTTGGTTGACATAACAAGTTAAAAAAAGAATACTTACTTGGTTGACCTAACAATGTTTAAAAAAGCATCATCCTTACATAACTTGGTAGATAAAACTTAATTTACAAAGCAACATTCATAACTGACTTGGAAGACAAAAGAAAGTTGAAAAAACAACAACACCCTTCCCTAATTTTGTTGACAAAACACAATTTAACAAAGCAACATCTTTTTTAAACAAAACTATGTTTAAAAATTTCAGTAGAGCACAATTTTATCCCTAATCTTACATAATTTATTTTACCATAATACTACCTGACTATATTAGTGTTGCAGAGAGAAATGTAGCCTTATTTCAAACTTTGTGTAATATAATTTTTTATGTTATGTAATACACTGTCTTTTACATAAACAACAAGGGTGTTACAGAAAGTGTTCCTATATAATAATGGTTAACCTTAAAGTAATAATGAATGAGTCCTACATATTGTAAATTAAAACAAGTAATATTTGTAAATAATAAACAGTTTTCTTCTTATAAGTACAATTTTTTTTTATAATCTTACATTCGTCTGTTCCACAATTATAACAATGTTCACAATAACAGGTCAAATTTCAAAGATAAACTAAAAAATATTCAGCAATGATGTTCATTAAAACAATTTGTATTTTGGTGTCTTAAAAATAACAGTTATACAAGCACCATAAAAGCAATTTGTTTCTGATAAAGTTTTATTCTGAACCATGAATTTGGTTCAATAGTTTGACACCTTTCATGTTTTGATATTTTAGTATATTACTTTATGTTTTTGATGCTGTTAATTTTACTTCTAAACTGTTAGTTTTTGATCAACAATTAGACACACGCCACAATTTGGCAAATCGGCTTGTGTTGTCAATGACCTTATTGTACGGGGTCATAAGGTCGTTTGATGGTTCATTATCGTAGGTGCCAAGGAGACCGGCAGTCTTGCCGAAGTACCAGCCATTGAGTTTGATGGTGATGTGGTCGATGCCCATATTGTAGTCGATGCTGACATGTTTCTCTGGTAGCTCGATCGCAACATTCTCGTCAGACAAATCCACAGCCATGTCCTTATCCTTGTAGGACTCAAGAAGAGGCTGTCCATTTATAAGAACCTGAGGACAAAAGAAATGGAAAATGATTTTTTACATTATATCAACAAGAGCTTTTCTTAGATAATCACAATGTATAAATTTTTCTTGACAATCCTATAACAACACTGCAAACTCTTTGCAGCAAAAAGTGCAGATCTTGATCAGACAGCTCTCAGAGGAAACTGGCTGATGTGCAGATCTTGATCAGACAGCTCTCAGAGGGAAACTGGCTGATGTGTGCAGATCTTGATCAGACAGCTCTCAGAGGAAACTGGCTGAAGCATGCAGATCTTGATTAGACAGCTCTTGGAGGGAACTGGCTTACGTGTGAAGATCTTGATCAGACAGCTCTCAGAGGGAAACTGGCTGAAGCATGCAGATCTTGATCAGACAGCTCTCAGAGGGAAACTGGCTGATGTGTGCAGATCTTGATCAGACAGCTCACAGAGGAAACTGGCTGAAGCATGCAGATCTTGATTAGACAGCTCTCGGAGGAAACTGGCTTACGTGTGAAGATCTTGATCAGACAGCTCTCAAAGGAAACTGACTGATGTGTGCAGATCTTGATCAGCCAACTCTCAGAGGAAACTGGCTGATGTGTGAAGATCTTGATCAGACAGCTCTCAGAGGAAACTGGCTGATGTGTGAAGATCTTGATCAGACAGCTCTCAGAGGAAACTGGCTGATGTGTGAAGATCTTGATCAGACAGCTCTCAGAGGAAACTGGCTGATGTGTGAAGATCTTGATCAGACAACTCTCAGAGGAAACTGGCTGATGTGTGAAGATCTTGATCAGACAGCTCTCAGAGGAAACTGGCTGATGTGTGCAGATCTTGATCAGACAGCTCTCAGAGGAAACTGGCTGATGTGTGAAGATCTTGATCAGACAGCTCTCAGAGGAAACTGGCTGATGTGTGCAGACCTTGATCAGACAGCTCTCAGAGGAAACTGGCTGATGTGTGCAGATCTTGATCAGACAGCTCTCAGAGGAAACTGGCTGATGTGTGAAGATCTTGATCAGACAACTCTCAGAGGAAACTGGCTTATGTGTGAAGATCTTGATCAGACAGCTCTCAGAGGAAACTGGCTGATGTGTGAAGATCTTGATCAGACAGCTCTCAGAGGAAACTGGCTGATGTGTGAAGATCTTGATCAGACAGCTCTCAGAGGAAACTGGCTGATGTGTGAAGATCTTGATCAGACAACTCTCAGAGGAAACTGGCTGATGTGTGAAGATCTTGATCAGACAGCTCTCAGAGGAAACTGGCTTATGTGTGAAGATCTTGATCAGACAGCTCTCAGAGGAAACTGGCTGATGTGTGAAGATCTTGATCAGACAACTCTCAGAGGAAACTGGCTGATGTATGCAGATCTTGATCAGACAACTCTCAGAGGAAACTGACTGGTATGTGAAGATCTTGATCAGACAGCTCTCAAAGGAAACTGACTGATGTGCATATACACTGTTTGCCTTAGCCTGATTAGCAGCCAGGTTCAGAGTTAAACTGTGTTATCTTACCATGTCTACAGGTGTTTACAGGTGTACATATAAAAGCATCATTGAAAGCATTGTTAAAAAAAACAATAACAATATATTCTAAGAAGTAAAATATGAGAATAAACCACTTACCTCTTCGCCAAGTGTAATTTCTAAGGTGGTTGTGCCAATATGTAGACTGAGCATGGTGGCATCATTGTTACTTAAGACAAGTGTGAAGTTCTGGTCGATGAAATCTTTAGCAAGAAGATAGGAACAGCCCTCTTCTAGGTCGTACATGTAGCCATCAAAGGTGGTGATCTTGTAACCCTTCTCAATGCTGGCAATGCCTGTAGGAACAGTTAGGGGGATATATTAAATACAGTATGAAAAAACAGCAACCAATTTAATGCTGCAAAACTTAGCAAATACATAAACAAAATAAATTTGTGTTTAGCAGATTTACAAATTAAAGCAATTCAACCATGGCAATATAGATTTTTGATCTACCAGTTTGGCAAAACAATATCTGACTATAAAGATAAACAAAAGCAGAAATTATTTAAACATTATTTTATTTTGTCCTCAGCAGGTTTACTAAAGATCCTACAATCAGTGGCTATCTGACCTACCAGTATAGGGTGGCAGCCACTCATCATTCTTAATTGGCTCTGCTGGTTTCTCCGGTGTTTCCAAGGATTTAAGGTAGGCCATAACCTTCTCCGTGTAATGGGTAACATCTATAGCAGGTATCACATCGAGGGAGATTAATGGGATCGGGCTGTGTAGCTCAATCTAGAAAAAAGATTTTAATGTTAGGGAGGTATTCACTTATTTTAAACATCCCAAATTTATAAAAAAACACAACATCTAGTAGTAATTGACATTTACATCTAAAGGGGTTAACAATATTGTGCTGCGTTGATCAAGCAGCAAAATAAATATGTCAATTGTAAGATATTTTTTAAAATTTTATTCTTAAGACAATGAAATGATGTAAAATTTTATATGTTTTACAGGTTTAGTATTCTTCTAATTCATTGGGATCAAAAACACAAGCCTAGATAAGTACATACAATATACTGTTTCAACCAAAAAAAACAATACCATTTACACATACCTGAATTTCTCCATTTTTGGGGTCAAAAACTGTAATCTGGGAGTGAAGAACATTGACAACTTTTGTCTCTAGGTCGGTAAGCTGTTGACGGATCTCGGCTTCAGCAGACAACAGGAGTGAGTTGATCATTTCCAGGGTCTGGTTGCTAATTTCTAATTTGGCATCAACTGACTGGAGCTGTTTAAAGGATGAGACATTACTTTGATTTTCTCAAAGCTTTCATAAAAGCTTACAAAGGTGATTCATTAATTGTTCTGCTTTCAGAAAAACAAGATTTTATACCAACATCTGAAATGTTAAAATGGGCAATAACTCCAATATTTCTCAAACCAGGTGCACAAGTTCCGACAGTACTCAAGAAAACTGTAAAGTTTAAAAAAAAATAATGCAAAACAGTAGAGGAAGAAACTTTGACTAAATTATTTTCTAGTAAACCCCCAAAACTTTGTGGTGGGGATAATTAATAAAAATGCAGATATTTACAGTAATGAACATATATGAAGATGATGTCATTTGCTATATCTGATGATAAAGTTATACCTTGCTGTACATATTCTCTGACAAGAGTCCTTCAAAATTTATCGCACTGGGCAGACGTTCGTTAATCATTTTTCTGGGCATGAGAGCATAATCTGAAATGAATATACAAAAACTTTTAAGTTTTAAAATTCAGATAACCAAAAATTTTATATCAAAATAATTTATTTATTAACAACAACAGAGCTGAGCTGTTGAAAGTTATGTTTTAGTTATGTTCAAGAAAATGTACTTAATGTATACGTTGTATAATGTGTATAAACCTCAAAGAATGGTTAATAAGCATTGCTAAAAATGTATTTTATGCTAACTGTATACCTCTAGCCTGGTTAAACAAGGGCTGGATAGCCTGGATTAGTTCCTCAGAATTCATCTTGTTCTGAAATGTTCATCAGATATATTTTTAGTTATATATATATACAGTGGCTGTGTGGCTAGGTCCTCCTAATCCTAGCCAAGACAAAAACTAATTTTTGGGCTGATTTCCATCTGGAATTCAGTGGGCAGGTGTTTTTTCCAACACATTTATGGCAGGGTTTTCTCTCCACCGATATTAATAAAAGATCTCTGTAATGATTCAACTGTATGACTATAATGAAAATAATAAAATGCATTAAACACTTTCTGAGCAAAAAAAGTAAATTAGAAAAATATTTAGACACAGGTGGAGCTGAGCTGAGAGCCAATAGTTAGCTTGTTGGCAAAACCCACCCCCGGCAAAGTTGGTCTTTAGGCCCAAAGGCGATTATTATTTAGGCCCTGCTCCGCTGTACATCAATATTTTTTACTTTGGAAATTACCTTTACTAGCAAAATTTTTTTTTTAAATAAAAAATAAACAGCCTAAGTTGTTTTATTTGAACGAAATAATGATAGGAAAAAATGCTGATGATTTCTGTTGACGTTTTGCTGAATTAGAATGTCATATTTAGCATGTGACAAAGGATGTTTTCATTCACTGCCAATTTTGTTAAAAGGCCAAGTAAACTGCACCTGAAAGGTATATCAGTGCCGTGCAGCCCATAGTATTAATGTTATTATTTAAAGTAACAAAATGTAATATTTACCACATAATGCATATCAAACTGAGTCTGCTGGGCGACCTTATTCATAGCTGACACAAATCGATCATACTTTGGAGTACTGAAATAAAATAAATATGTATAAATCCACCATAAGAAATATACACAAAAATCATTTATAAGGCTCCTATAGCCCCAACAGTACTGTACAAAAGCGGACAGCAAGATTAGAAAAGAAGTGTTGTCCATATACAATGTGTTCATTTCTTCGTGCTGGGTAGTTTAGCAAAAATTCAAAGCAGAAAAAAGGGGCAAAAGTCTTCAGACATCTTTAAAAAATATCTATGACAGTTTTTGGAGAAATGCGCCTTAACAAAATTATGGTCAAACAATGTCACCAACGATGCCAACACCTTTTAGAGAGGGTCAGGACAACAGTTTTACTTTTTTTTCATTTACAGTAGAGCTAAAATGTAATATTCAAGTCATTTAGATTAGTACCACATGTTTAAATATTTCAACTAATACAATAGGTTGTATTTTCTGTGTGCAACCTTGTTAATTTTTTTCCACATTCAATTTAATTACTTTCAAGCAGCAAACAATCTTAAAAATCGTTAATCCTTTATTATTTTTAGCACAACAAAATGGTTCGATGCACTTGTGCAGTTGGTTTCCACTTTTGTTCCTTATTACCCCAACCTTAACACTATCATAAGCCTGATGATAAATTGGTATATCTAAAAATTAGTGTTTAATACATTTAGTGGTAAAAGTAAAATGAACATCCTAAGCAGCATGACTTTATATTAAGTGTACTTTAACAGGCTAAATCTTATGGTTCAATAGTATCCACACAACTACTGCAAGGTCTAGGGAGTAAAGGACAAAAATTGTTTCCGTTCATTATAGCACAGGCAGACATCACTCCAGATAATTCTTTTAAGGCGGACAGGGATAAAATCCCTTTCCGAGATAAATAAACTAAAATACCTTGGGAGGTTGGATTTTTATAAAAAAATATCTTTTTTATTATGATCATATACTTATGAACTAAATTAAAAAAATGATGCATAATGTGTAAAATTTACTGGAGGGAATTTGACCGTCTATGCTAAAGCTAAAATGGAAAACTAAAAAGGGATTTTTATCTAGGGGGGATTTTATCTATCTCCCAGGTCAAGCACACGTCAAGCACACACCACTTACTTTGCAAGCATGTCTCGCCATGAATATAGGTTCAAATTCTTGGTAATATTGCTGATAATTTGGTTCGCTAGGTCCTGACCAATCAAATCACTTAAAACTTGAACCATCAGTATTCGTTTATGGGTAATCTCTTTGGTTAGTGCGTCCAACATGTTTTCAATAGCACGGTTTATTCTGTTTGAATAGTCCCGACTTTTCTTCTCCTGATATTCCTGGAAAAAAATGTGTACATTCTGACATTACAAAAAAAAGTTAAGTGCCACTGGTTTATGTTTATAGAGTTAAATAAGCCAATACCAATTTGTTTAAACATACTTATACTGTACCCTTGAAGAAAGTAGAGATATGCACTCATTGTACTGATTTTGGCTAGCTTTTTCACTTGATGCTTCTTTTTATTGTTTGAAACTTCACCAAAATTCCTTTTTATAAACTTGTCCACACAAAAATGATTTTCTGCCTTGCTACAGATGCAAGTACTTTTTTATTTGTAATGGCTTACAGAAGTAAGAAAATCCTTACCTGGATGTCAGAGAACATTTCAGGTCTCCAGTGCAGACGAGAGTGCAGCAAACGAGATGTGTTCAATCGCAGGGTCAGCAAGGCATCTGTGACCTTGAATCCATTCACCATTCGGAACACCTCAGCTTTCATCGCTGAACTGTTGACATAACCGGCACTAATATGGAGTTCATTGCTAGGGTTGGCTAAACAAACAAAAAATTAAAAACAAAACATTATTGTAAAAAAAAAAAGAGCAATGTGTTCTGAAACAGGACTAATTGATTCTGCATGTATTACACTGGTTCTTTAGTTCAATACTTTATTTGGTTATTTTACAAAGACTAAGTCTGGCCACAATGTAGGTTTTGATTAAATTTATTTGAATTAGTACACCTAAGCTATTTTAAGTTTTACTTTTAAGTGAAAAACCCATAATTAACTAGAAAATCAACATCAAATGCATTGATTAAACCTTTACCAAGATCATAGTTGATGATGAAGCTGATGGTTCTGGTTACTGGGGAAACAGAAAACTGTGTTTTGATTGGCTGCTGGTTGTCATAAACATTCACCAAGTTAAGCTGATAACCTTCATCCGTGCGACTATTGCCTGAGATACGGATAGATTTAATAGGGCTCTGCAGCTGAAAGTGAAAAAAATCAAATCAAATCACAAGTTCCATATGAAAATATCATAAAAATAAATAATATATTATTCTAATCAATTTTTTCCCCAGAAATTTAGGTTTTTCCAATTGTTATTTACAGAAATCATGCACTGACTTATATTTCTTCTATCTAATGTCACAGGAAATGAAAAAAATGATTTTGAAAGTGTTACCAAACTATCCATACTTATACATAATTATGCAGCTCTTGAAAACATTGTTAAAAGATGTCTTAGAATAATGTCTTATTTATAAAACCTAATATAACTTTTCATCTAAATCTTTTTAGATTAATATTATAAATTTTTTACAAAAATTGATTGGAGTGAAATAAGAAATAATTTTACCTAGACAAATCATTCTTGAATTATAACTATTTCCTTAGATACAAGATATATTTTTCACATTTTGCCCATACACTCTGTTTAACCTATGAAATTTCTTATATTTTCTAAGGTTTCTGTTATCCATAATTCTTATTTAAGTGTCCATGGTTGACTGAAAGGACATTAGAAAATCAAAAGGCTCTATCACCATACTCAGTGTAAGATGTGTTTTTTTTTTTGTTTCTTGCAAGAAATTAACATTAATATGATTACTTAGGTGGAATACAGGAATCACGTCATACATGAAGTCTAAAAAGATAAAGGCAGTCCAATCAGAAGTTTAAAACTGGTTTCCAACAACTTGAGACCGAGTGTTCTATAGAATATACCTGTAGGTTCATTGTCTTCCTCAGTCTGTCAATGTCTCCACTGATCTTAAATGTCTCCATCCTGCGTTGACTGGTGAGGTATTCCAGGGCGACACCTGCGGAACAGCTACTGCCCATGTGGCCAAAGTAGGAACCCACTTTCACACCAAGGGTGGTGAAGGGTTGACTCATTTCAAAGTTGAAGCTGTACAAATAGGTATTCACAACTAGTTTCAATTATGTGTAAAAAGAAACATTTATGGTAGAGGCATATATTACACAACATAAATTTAGTTCTGAAGATTGTGTCCGCATAAATTTTTTGTTGTTTATCATGTTTTCAATGCGACATAAACACATAGCTAACAACAGTTGCTTGAAAAGAAGAGGAAACAATGATTTAAAAACAAATAAAACTTCATCTTGATTTTTTATCCTTAGATCTCGTCTCTTTAGAGACGATGCTTAGGTAATAGGTACAGGTCCCGTGCAACACGAAGTGTGAACAAACTGGTTCATGAGCTTTTTTCAGGGTAATTCTTCTACTACTTAGATATAATTGGGAGCTATAATTCTATATATATATATGGCAGCTATAATTCAGACAAAGATGAGGATAGAACCACTGATGCACCACAGGTCAGACAGAAGACCACCTAATTTCCAAGTGTGCACCCCTTTATGTGATTAGGGATTTGCCGACATTTTTGCCGATACTGTGCAGCCACATTTGTATCATTATAGCACAGGGGCACTTATGAGGTGCCCAGGGACTGAACCCGGCCGATCCATTATACTGACATCGACGAGTCAGGCATTAAGCTGTCTCCCTAGCCCCAAGCGTTAGGAGGGAAGCCACTACTACCAACTTTTAAGTCTTTGGTTTGACCTGGTCAGGGTTTGGACCCGCGACCTCCCGGTCTGCAAGCCTACACACTACTGCTTGAGGTATTGTGGCCGGTTGCATCCCTTTATGATCAGAACCTAAGCGAGGAGGGACTGAAGAAAAATGAGTAGGTAACTCTTTCTTCTCAGCCACGTGTGACCCCGAAACAAGAATGCTGATTGCTGATAGGAAAAAACAACAAAAAACCTGTAATTCTTCAGTCCACCAATTGATTCATCTTTTAGCTGGGAAGAGATTATGAATTTCTTGGAGGGGTCCGTTGAGAGGCTCAACTCAGTCTTTCCACCAACGAGTACTTTTCCACGATTCATCACTAGCTCAGATTCCATCACAAAGGTCTGACAAGAAAAGTCATAGATAATTACATCTTGTTATTCATCAGTAATATAATTATGATCAATTAAATGAAAAATCATAAAGAGGATCTGGTTAAGGAAGTTCCAACTTTATTGAATTAATAATTTTTTTTTGAGACATGTAAGTTATTGACCAAAAAATGGATTGCAAGAGCTAGAACAAGCAGTTTTAATAAATGTTTCACAATTGAATTTTCTGAACTTTATGAATGTAAACACATAAAAGGATCCCAGAAATTATACTTGTAAATTAATTTGCTGATAAAGGGTCAGTCACACACAAGCAGTTAACCTGATGAAAGGGGATATCTGTAAAGCTTACCCTTGACAGTGAAGGGAAAGTTAGAGTTGACCTGTAGAGCCCTGTCCTTGTCTGGATATTAAAGTTGATCTTCTTAGTTATGTCTCTATCTGCATCCCAAGCCATCATGCCTTCAAGTGACCCTTGCCTCTTTGCCACCTCCAACAACACAGATCTTTCAAGGACGATGGCTTTGATGCGAAGGTTGCTGTCCTGACGATAATCTACCTCATAGCTGATCTGGTTCTGTGGTCCGGGGCCCCATGTCAGCAATCCCTGACTCTGTCCATTCCTTGCAAAACCCTTCAGAGAAATGGTTTTGTCTGACTTAAACAGAAAGTTTATTTCTCTCTCATTAAGATCATATCCAGCTTCCAATGTCCCGCTGCTAATCGCATCCCCTTCTGAACTTAATGACAATTTGGTGTTGGCTTTCCTATAAGAAAACAGTCCTTCACCTTCAACCTTAACTGACACAGGTTTGCGTATGTTTACTGCAGCACGCAGAGGTTTGTTAGCTTCAAGCAAAGAGGAGTCCAAATCCATATCTAGAATGATGGATGTTTTGTAAGACACCTTCAGACTTTCTAGATATGCGTTGCCAGTTTTCTGATGAGTAAATCCAACACTTGCTGCTGGGATAATTGTAAAGGGTGTGGTGATACGAGCAGAAGCTTCAATTTTGTTTGGACTTGGCAAGAAAGAGACTTCAAAAGTAGCAGATTTGTCATTTCCCCAGTAAATCTTCCCCTGGGTCTGAATATCCTGATTCATGTTGTGCAATTCTCCATTCAGTCCAACATTCTCTAGTCCTTCAAATGGAGTATTCAGGGTCATGCCAATGGAGAGAGGCTTTTTAGACCCCTTTATCATAGCTGATGCTTGGTTGGACATAAAGTTGATTACTGTATTACACTGGAAGGTGCCTCTGTCTCCGAAATGCTGGTAGGACAGCCGGCTAAATTCATATCCAGTGAAAGGTGTTTTAATTTCAGCTGTGACTACTGTTCTTTTAAGTCCATTATTCATTACGTCAACCTTACCGCTAATGGTCTGTCTCATGCCGTAGTTGAGTTCACCTGTGGCCAAAAAGCCATTGCTGTTTCCAGTATGGGTAAAGGAAAGAGATGTTTTC
The DNA here is from genome assembly GCA_007844125.1 of Sinonovacula constricta. Classification (NCBI taxonomy): domain Eukaryota; kingdom Metazoa; phylum Mollusca; class Bivalvia; order Cardiida; family Solecurtidae; genus Sinonovacula; species Sinonovacula constricta. Next base: position 13,815,669 of record CM017562.1, read on the forward strand.
GTGAAGTTCTGGAATGGTGTTTTGATTTCTAAAGCTCCACTAATGACTGGAAGGAGTTTAAAGTCTGCAGTGACTTCAATTTTCTTTGTCATTGCTTCTGCAGACGCTGAAGTCTTGAAGTTATCAATTGAACCTTCATGGTGCAGGGAGAACTTGGTGGTGAATGGCTCACCTGCCATCAGGGCTTCACCGTTGCTGGAGAGGGAGAAGAAATTGTAGCCAGACTTCATGTCAATGTCAGCTAGTAGTTTGTTATCATCACCCATAGACAATTCCATGCTGGACTCTAAACTGTTTGGAGACTTTGAGTTGTTGAAGCTTAATATAATATCATCTGTGAAAGGTGACATGATTTGTGCCTTGGCCATCAAGGATTTGTCTGAGTACATGTGGTCAAATTCAAAGCTGACCTCTTCTCCAACTGCATACTGCACTCGTCCACCTGTCTTCAACATGCTCAGTGGCCCGTTCTTGTAGAAGCTCACATCAATTGTTTCAAGTCCATCTATTGGTGAACTGAAGGTTATCTTTCCATTGGTATTCTCATTGTGCTGTAAATTAACAGACATCGAAAACTGTTTGTTCGAATTGTAGGACAACTCAGCATTTGACTTAATGTTGGGGAAAGATCCCTGGTGATCAAATGTAAGTTCAACCGACTTCAAAACATCAATTGGTGTAGAAAGATGAATCTTTCCTTCAGTCTTCTCTCTTGTTGTCAGCTCTAGATCTACTGAGTATCGTTTTGCAGATGTTAAAGCAAAAGCAACGGTAGCTTGGGTTTTGGTTGATTCTTTTCTGTATGAAATGGAACCCTCAATTGGTTCAGAATTAGGATATCTCAATCTAAGTGTGGAGGTTATTGTCTGGGGAAAGCTGTTTTCAAAAGAAATATGGCTTGACCAAATTTTCTTTGCAAGCTTAAACTCAGCGTTAGATTTGAAAACTGAATCTGATTTGTTGAGGGAAGCATCTAGAAGCATTTCATTAAATCTGAAGCTGGCAGCCAGCTTTAGAGGCAAAGGTGCAAAAGCAAAGCTTCCCTTGCTAGAGATGATAGTTTGGCTTTTGTGTGTAACAGTTGTTGATGCCTGGAAATTAGTCCAGCTTGACCCAGAGCCATCAGCTTTGACTGACAGTGGGTGTGGGATTGATGAAGTCAGGGATAAGGATGCTGTGACTTTGTCAGAGTGGTTAAACAGTGCCAATACATTGATAAGTTCCTCTTCATTGCTTAGCATTGATGCCCTGATTTCTGACTCCAGGGCAGACTGTTTGAAGTTAAACACACTGACTCGATGGTAGAACTCTGACTTGATGTCAACATTGAGAGAGGTTTCTACTTTGTCTAGAACATCCAAATCATGTTTGATAAGCAGACTATTTTGTCCTACACGAATCTCAGCATTACCACTGTATTTCAACAATGTTCCTTCAATGTTCAATTCTGACTTGATGGTTGGTGTGAAATCCGAGTAATCCGAGTTTACAGCCAACTCAAAACCAATCATCTTAGGTTTTTGAACAAAAGAAACACTAGCTTGATTATCCGTAGATCCTAATTTTATGGTTCCTTTGGCGGTTTGCTGATTCTGGATAGATGTGTCTGTTGTGGCATGGAGCAGATAATGTGTTTGTGAATCTACTTTTAACTCCAACTTGGCTTCTTGTTTCCTCCAATCTGCATTCAAGATGAACAGACTGCTGCCATCTTTTGTGAGCTCGCTCTTTGCTTGATATGATTGTTGGTCAAAGCTCTGCTCTATCTTCCCCTTAATTTCAGTCTTAGGTGTCTGTGCTTCCAATGAGATTTTGACATTATCTAACTGAATGATATTGACATTTAGATCAGCAGTAGATTTAGCATTTTCAATTTCTAATTCACCATGGCACTGGAAATTTCTTGGGTTGCCAGCATGTGTGTATAGAGCTGAAATTGTCTGGTATCCTTGCACAGGTGACTGCAGCTTCATACTAGCTTCAATAAATTCGTTTGTGGTTAGTTTGACTTCAGCTGAGTAAACCTTAGTCAGATTTTTGAACTCAAGCATTGTAGCAAAGTTTCTAACATCACCACTGTGCTCAACTGTGGTGGATATCTCTGGTGTCTTGACTGAAAACAAAGCATGTTTTGATGGAACATTCAAAGAGACATCAAATTCACTGAATGACTGACCACATGTTAAATCTCCATGAGTCGTGAAGTTGGAGACATCACCATCGTGTCTGAAATTGATAAGAATATTGCCAGTGTGAGGGGAAATGACAGTGAACTGAGAGGAATAGGTATTGCCAGCTTGATTGATAATTGCAGTGACTTTGTTGACTCTTCCCCCAACCAGAACTTCACCTTGTGCTGTGAGAGAATTCTGAGGACCACTGGCTCTGAACATGCCATTTATGTCTTCATTGTATGGCGATTTGATACTTATGGAAGTAATAACACCAGACGATATCATTTCTGATGATATTTCCACTTCTGACTTTTCACGATCAACCTCAATATCAGCCCGAGTAGTGAATTTTTTCAAGCCTCCTTCATGTCTGAAATTTATGGAAACCGGCTGAATGAAGGGTGCCTCAAAACTGATAGAAGTGTCAATAGCTTGAAGAATGGTTGCTCTAATCATTGCTTTTGTAACAAGAGGTTCATCCATTGTGATGATGACTTCACCTGAGGTGACGAAGTTACTGATTTGGCCACTGTGTTCAAAGGTTACTTTGGTATTTGGAATACCTTGGATGTTTTCTACTGATAATAGTGCCATGAGTTTGTCAGCAGTCTGAAGATTGACATCAATGGATGTAGCTGGTTGGGATCCAATGGTGATCTCAGCATGATTTTGCATGTTAGTAACTGGACCCATATGATGGACGGATGCATCTACACTAGTCAGATATGCCGATTTTAGAGAGATAGAGCCTAGAATTTTTTGTGAATCATTTGTGAAAGAAGTTTTAAGGTCTAAAACAGTTTTCTTGTTGATTGACAAGAAAGCAGATGATGTTATTGAAGGCTTCTTTGGAGTAAGTCTGACTTGACCTGTGAACTCCACTCCATATGGAGAGGTCAAGGTCAATGTTCCCTCAATGCTGGGTGACATCATGAAATTAGCTGACACATCAGTGGTCTTACTGTCAATGTTAAGCTGCCCTTGTGACTTGAAGTTCTTTAAATTTCCAGCATGGTTGAAGTTAATAGAGACAGGTACAGTAAAAGGGGAGGACAATGAAACAGAACCTTCAATATCAAGTCCCTTCATGAATCTACCATTGATCATATGTGTTTCCCCACCAATCTTCAGCTGGGCAAGTGCTTGGAAGTTTGTAAGCAGACCAGTGTGGGAAATTTCACTGTAAATGTCCTTCATGCCTGTAGCTTTAATACTCAATGTCTGTTTGGAGAAACTTGCCTCTGTTTGTGATGTGACAACTAGGTTAGCTTTGTTGCTTCCATACGATCCTTGTGTGTTAAAATTGAAGTTGATCAGCTTGCCATCAGCAGTTGCAGCAACTCTCATATCTTCAGTCCACATTGTCTTAAGATTTATTTCTCCTCTGAAGAAATTTTCAGCATCAACACTAGCTAAGACATTAAACACATCAGCACCTCCACGTGTAAGTTGTGATTTACACAGCCAGTAGCTATTCTTGAAATGGTGGTTGAATGATGCTTTAATGTTCTTTGCATCCCTGGACCTGAATTCAAAAGATCCATCAATGTCAGATGTAGCATCAAAGATGGTAACAATTTCTGTAGTTCCGGTTTCTTGTGAAACAAACTTTGCCCGTGAGTCAAACTTTGAAAGTTTACCATTGAATGAGAGGTCAGCTTCAAAGTTATTGTCAACAAATGGAAAGATTTCTGTAGTTAATGATGTTTTCAATGAAGCTGAAAGTTCAGTTTTGATAGATGATTTTACATAGAAATTGAAAGAATTCTTCCTGTTGTGCATTACTTCAGCATGGGTTTCAAAATCTGCCAAAGATCCTTTGTGAGAAAACTGTGCTTGAATTGGACGTCTTGATGGAACATTGATGGTTACATGTCCAGTTATCTGTCTCAAACTGTTGAAGCTTGTTTCAATACTGTATGTTTTTTCTGAAATAGTCACAGATGCGGTATTTGTAAAAGCATTAGTAGTGAGAGTGTTCTGAATATTAAGAGAGACTACAGGAGAATTGACCTTAATGACAGCCAACTCTGGTGTTTTTGTGATCTCAATATGCAGTTTCTTGTCTTCAGAATATTTTCCCTTCAATATGAAACTTACTTCCTGTGATTCAGTTTTATTAATTTTGTTGGCTTTTGTGTACAAGTTGATATCAACAGGTTGTCCATTGAGTCTATCCAGTTTAAAGCCAAGTTCCAGTTTGTCCATAGTTGCAGCCCAGTTGACTGAGACAGTTGATTTAGGATGCTTTGGAAGTATCTCAAGAAATGCAGCAATGTTTATGTTGTCTAGGCTTCCACTTGAAGCTATTTCAGTTTCAAATCTTGACAGATTTGAAAATGGAGTTGTCAGAAGAATGGTGAAAAGTTTCTCTGATGTATCAAGCATCATTCTCGATGACAATTCAATTGCTTTGTCTTGTCCATATGTAAGCCTGCTATTGAAGTTATCAGCACCAATCCTGCTGGTAAGGATGATTCGCTCATAGCCTGGAACTGAAGATGTCAGAGTAGTATCTGAGCTAAAGCCATCCTCATTTGATAAAAGATGATTGGCATAACTGAAGTGGTGGGATAACAAACTGAATTCAAGCTGACTTTCAAGCCGCTGTGGAGGGTTAGAGACATTTCCTGCCAAAGACAAGTCAACATTCAGAACTGGGATCTTTATTGCAGCAGATCCTTTAACGCCAGTCTGCCATTTGTTAGCAGTGATTTTTCCAAAGATATGTTTTTCATTATTGGATTGAGCAATAATTTGGCTTTCAAAATCCATCTCTCCCTTTCTCATTAGCATTTCAATAGAAGCTGTTTTAAGGCCATCAAATGGAGTCTCCAGAGTTAAACTACCAGTAATGGAATCTTTAGTCTGCCCAAACAGTTTCATTAAAATAGTGTTTTGACCTTTTCTGCCCCATGATGTTGAAAGAGATGAACGTACGCTATCTGAAGACAGTTCAACTGACCAGTCTGTATCATATGTCTCACGAGGAAGCTTGACTGTAATGGAGCCTGTATTTGTTTTGGTACCAAGCGAAATCTTTTTATCGAAGGAATACTGCTGTTTATTTCTCAGGGCACTTGCAGTTGTTTCAAATGTTTTACCATCATTTTTATGAAGCAAACGAATCTCTCCCTTCTTCAGTTCTGAAAATGTTGTCTGGATATCCATAGATCCTTCAAAGGCAACTTTCTGTCCTTTTGTCTTGTTTTGTAGGTGAAGGTCCACCTTGATTGTCTCTCTATTGAACAACACTTTAAAGAATGTTGTAAGAGATGCAAGAGGTATGCTGAGCTTGTGATCCACCTCAAATCTAGCATTCTTCACAGATTTTAAAGAGGTTGTTAGATCAACAGAACCAACAAAGGTTCTGAAGTCAAATGGTTTCTTCAGAATAAGTCCAAGGCTCATGCTTTCATCTTTCATCCAAGAGGCCGAAAAATCAGTCATATACTCATCCTTATTATCAATATGCTTCAGGTCAGCTGTTATTCTAGGCAAGCTCTCAAAAGGTGTTGTCAATGAAGCACTGCTCAGGAATCTTTTACCAGTTATTTCAGAGGAGAAATCTGCAGCAACAGATTGATCCTTTTCCCAGTTGACATCAATATGTAAGTTGCTTTTTGGTCCGAGCAAGCTTTGAGCATTCAAGTTGATTGTCCTGGAAGGATACTTCAGTGTAAAAGATCCATTAACATTGGATACTGATGACATCTCCATCCATGCATTGAATTTGACCGATTTAGAATTATCCCTCTTGGCATCCCACTTGAGGTCACTGTCAATGATATATCCTTTGTTCTTTCTCTGTATTTCCATGTCTAATTGTACATTTCTCTCAGGATGGATCAGGCCAATCTTGAAATTTGTTAAAGAAGAAGTTGTAGTTGATTCAAGGGTTGCCTCATATTTTATGTCTTTCTTCTCATATGCTGTTCTGGCAATAAAGTCTGCTGGGTCTAGATCGAGCTCTCCTTCAAGCTTAAATGGAGGAACAGCCTGTAGCATAAAATCTGTTGTCACAAAATATCTTGACTTGCCACCACGTGTTCCATAAGTTGTGAGAATAGAGTTCTTTTTACCTTTTTCCAGCTGGGTATTAATGCTGCTTAGATACATGGTGTCTGTTTTCTGTTCCAGTGTGTGGTTAAAGACCATTTCCTTACCAAGGAAGTCCAGGTTGTATTCACCAGAAAGTTTCAGCATCTGTTTTGTCTCGTCGCGTAGTCGGAGGATACTCTTGATTTTGTGAGTCTTCCCAAAACGCACTTCCAGAGTGGAGTCCAGCTCCTTTGTTGTATGCTTGTGCTCACCCTTTATTGTGCTCAAGATGTCCTGTAAAAAAAACAAATTATTTATTTTATTTATGTTCTGGTAATTTTTAAGTCAGCTGCAGTCAACAAAATTATGGTCATCATGGTGAACTCCTGCCATTATTGGTAGAAACACTAAAGACATATCTCTCTCCAACCTTCTCAACAGATGTCTGGGTAGATCTACTTTTACACCACCGGATGTCTGGGTAGATCTCTTTATACACCACTGGATGTCTGGGTAGATCTCTTTATACACCACAGGATGTCTGGGTGGAACTGCCAATGCATCACAGGTCAGCTAGTAGACCGTAATTTTTTTTGCCTCAACTGGGACACACACAGTGATGAAATAAAAAAAATCATCACCCTCAAAGCAGGGTCACGAGACAGAAGGTCAACAATTGATTTTGTCAATGAAAGGGCCCTATTTAAATTTATCAGCTAAACAATGCTAATAGTTAATAAGAATTTTTATGTGCAGTGAACATTTAAATAGGTAACAGTAACTAGATGACAGTTCTGAATAAATATTTCTACATATACAATTGTTAATGCGGCTAGCTAACATGCTGTTCAATAAATGATGTATAAAAAAAATTAAACTAACAATTAACAGATGAGAAGTACTCTTTTATTCATTATTTAAAAATTATTTTCAAACCTATTTTTCAATGTAGTATTTACTCAATATTTTTCTACAAAAATATTAATTCTGACAAAGTAAGTTAAAATTAAAAGGTGTAACAATAAAAATTGTACCAAAGCTGGAATGGCCAAGCGTGACTCCACTTGTACAATGGCTTCTGTCAGGCTCTTAATTTTTTTGTCCAAAGTAAACTCCAAGTCAATTTTCTTCGTAGCATCCTTAAAATCTGGTCCATATTTTAGGTCAACGTCTAGTTTGGTCAGCTTTTTATTGTGATCAATGTTGGCAATCATCTTTGTGTTAAGCTGGGGACGGCGCTTAAAGTTCACATCACTGAAGATAAAACAATCTTTCCATGAATAAAATGTTATTTTGTGTAAAATAACATATTCATTTTGTTAAGATTATATCATAATGTTGTTAAACAGAAGGATTTTATCATCCTTATCCTCTTCCTTTTTGTCATCTTCTTTGTTATCACCATCATCATCTATGGTGTGATCATGGTTATAGTGACGATGCCAAACTATCACAGGTGGAGGATAGTCTAGATAAATGTCTGGATAGAACCACTAATCAGCTTGAAAACCTCCCTACATGAAAGTTCTCGCTAAGAACAGTACTACAATGTTTGCAGTGAGGAAATGAGACATGCCTTCATCATCATTATCACCATTCCCATCACCAGCATATGTTCAAAATACAGACCGTCTTTACCAAATTGCAAGATGATTGTCAATGAATATTTCATATCTAATAATACACATTGCCTTTGCAAGAGTATCATTATAAAAACACAAATTCATGTCTTAAAAACAAAGAAAAATAGATATTTTGAAGGTGATAAGGCAAAATGTGATTGTATTGCTATGGTTATTTGCATCATTTCTGCACATTGTTTGTATGTATGATGAAGCCATGATTTTTTTTTTATAATTTTATTTACAAGAAATAGACTTTCTGCCCTATTCTACTCTTGTTTCTTGTAAAACAGTTTATAAGAACTTACAGACTTGTAAGTGCTTTGGTCAATGAGCTACTGCTGAGGTTAGTTATTTTATAGGCCACTTTGACTGAATCACGGATGACCTTGGGAACAACAAACGAAAGGTCAAGATCAGCGGCAAATCTCTTGTAGCCGCGGTTGTCCATTTTTAGTAACATTCTGGAAGACAGCATAGGAGTATCCATCTCGTACTTGATTCTGTGCAGAATACGGTTCTTCTTTTTCACAATCTGGACAATAGTTCCTGTAATAGGAACAAATATTGCCATAATAAATTCCAATTAAAATATGAAATAAAAAAAATAAAACAACAGAACCCAGGAGGATAAGCATGATTTGCTGTTGAATCTCTAGCAATTTGACTTGATAACTTTGCATCAAATAACTTAAAAAAAACTTTTTGTTTAACAGAGATAGGAGCAAGTAATTTGTGAATACATTACTGCAATGTCTATGACAAGACCAGATAAACAGCAAAATGCTGTGGGAAGATACACTCAAAGTGCAGGGTTCCCACACATTTTTGCTGGTAAAATTCCTGACTTTTTATAGACATTTTCAATTTTTTTTTGGTTAAATTCCTGGTTTTTCCAGCCAAGGATATCCATATATTGTAATGTTAATGTACAAAGAGTGTTCAAGATTGCTGTATTCAGTTTGCTGTAATAGGAACTGCACTTTAAAACTAAGTATTTTGACTTCAAAGTCAGGCTTTGCAAATTAGTTGCGTACTGAAGATGGCTAGATTGCTGTAGTTAATGTTCACATCCGGCATTGACAGCGTACTTACATTAAAACTCAGCGAACTGACGCCAATTTTGTGACTAAAAAGGCTTTGCAAAAATGCAGCAGACATCCCGAAATAAATGCTTGCAAAATTTTATTTACACATTATGATAACAAACTGTTGATTTCGTACCCAAATCGGCTTGTACTTTTCCCAAGTTTTTTCCAGATTTTGAACAGATATCAACATTTTAACAACTGGGAAAAGAATTTTTAAAATTCCCATGTTTTCCCGATTTTTCCGGTAGGGTGGGAACCCTAAAAGTGGTATGTGACCATCCAACCCCATTAATGTTTGGACTTCAGATGTTACATGATGATAATTATGATGATAATGATGATGATGAGTACAGACATTTAATGATGAAGATGAAAATGTTAATCAAATTTAGCAGTTAAAGATTAGATTAGTCTTACCCTTTGCCAGCATTTTCTTGGAGACAATTTTGTCGAGTTCAACTTTAAACTCCAGCTTCTTTCCGTTCAAGTATTTCAGAGTTCCTCCAAAGGCTAGCAGTTCTTTTTCTGGATTTCGGATGGATACCATGGGGTTGATAGACAAGACCTTGCTGTCACTCAGAACATTGGTCTTTGTTGTAAAAGAATAAACCTTCCCCTTTTGCAGAGACAGCTCACCATGGAGGGACACCATATTGGGGCGATTGATAAATGTGGCTGCAAAAGAAACCCCAAAAACGTAAAATTGACTTTATCACATATTTTCAGGCAATTACATCACAATTTTTAGGCCTAGTTATAGCAGAACTTCAACATATGTTAAAAAGACCAGAAATATCTGAACAAAATTAAATTGAGTATATGCGTACATTTAGTTTTCTTCAGTATTCCACAATTTAAAACCAATTTTATGAAAATAACGTTCAATTTCAATCATGTTACCAGCACAACAGATGCTACTACACATATTTTTGGTAGACCAGGTGTTTTCAGTCACAGGACTACAGAACTTTTACTTAAGGAGGAGTTTTTTCAGCTGAGATGTAGAGCATCAGTGGTACTACCCACATATTCAAGTTGTTTAGAATTACAAGGTACGGCAGTCCAAAAATAGTTTAGTGTTGTCATAGTGACCATGATTGTGTCCATGTGACATATTTGTCAAAAGAAAAAAGAAATAGAATTTTAGAATACATCAAAATGTTAGTCATGACATCTTTATTCAAGCAAGTTTTATTCAGACTCTTTGCTTCTTTTTAAATTTCTTTAAGTACGTCTTATAACTGTTTATAGAATGTATATGAGAAAACAAACTTGTGCTTGTCTGAACTGATGTTTCATTAAATCAATAATTAAAAACAAGTGTTAACAATAGCATTATTATTAAAATAATACTATAAAATTGGTGTAAGTCAATATGTGTACCTTTGGCCGACTGTGGATCTGTTGTGATACCAGAAACAGCCATTTCTACCTCCAGTTGTTTCAGCTCATTGTAAATCAGCATGGCCCGGATGTTGATTGGTTCAAAGTTTGGCTGGTTGATCTCCAGGCTCGGTGAGTATTTGTACGCATTTCCTTCTCGTCTAAAAGCCAACTGAGCATTGAAGTCAAATTGTTTCTTGCCATCGAGGCTGAATTCACCGGAGACTGACCTCAGCAGTTTGGTGTCAAGGATTTTGCCTGGAAAATAAATATGTTACTTTGAAAAGACAAAAAAAACAACATAAATTTTTGCAAAGACAAACTTATTATCCATTGATATATTAAATAATTTAAATATTCAGAAATTTATTGACATCATTCTGTAGGCTGTTATCTTTTGCTTTAGTGGCATTAATAAACAAGATGACTGAGTTTATTTAGGAAGTTATGCAAATATTTCTTTTTAGGAAATATGAAATTTTAAGATATGCTTAATGTCAAAATATAAATAATCAACATAATTTGCAAAGAATACTTTTTTCTGCCTTTTATCTTCCATTTTTTCAACCAAACATAATTTCTTTCTACCTTTTGCCTCAGCTTGTTTCCATGGTGACTGGAGTGACATGCCTAGGTTCATGGTTTCCCTATTCAAACTGAGGTCCATGGCAACACGACGATCAACTCTGGACCCTGGGGTGTCGACTTCAAACTTGACAATGTTCTCTGCCTTGGTCTGATAATCAATAACATTTAAAAAAATGATGTTACTAAACTAAGTGGATAATTATTGTAACAAAATTTAAGAAAATAATAAATAACCAATATTAATCTTTTATCTTTCGAAAATGTACACTATGTATCATACATGTGAACTTTTTCTGAGGCCAAAGTGGGAGATTTTTACTTGCAAAGTGGGAGATTTGTTGTTTTCATATAAACAAGGAAGGAGAGTTTGCATGTATGTATGTATGAAGGTAAAACTAATAATTATATCATATAAAGAAAACATACTGGTAATAGGACAACTTACATACAACATTTAAATAAAAATAAGAAAACAGTTATAACCAACAAACCGGAATACTCACATGTATGGAGCTAGCCTTCAGTATGTATTTTGTGTGGGTGTCTCTGTTGTAGATAAAGACTCCGCCTTTAACTGGGAAGGGGCGTGTCTTTGACATTGGTCCTGCCTGCTCTAGCTCAGCGCACATCTCCACGCCCAGTATGGTGGTCAGTGAATGTGGGGTGCAGAACACCTGGTCTCGCCCAGTGTCAGGTTCAAGTCTCTGCTCAGTCTCAACGTTGTTATGGGTGTTGAAGAAACTGGACCTGCCCATCAGAGAGAATTTAAATATGAGTAAAAATGTCAAATGACTGGTGGAAGTAGTCATAAATATTTAAAAATTTGAAATAAATTGTATATAGTGTTCAAAATTTGACCATCACAGTTGATTTTTTTACTTTAAGTTAAAAAATTGAAAAGGTTTCATTTCTCCAAATTGATATTTATGCAGAACAATTCCTTACTTAAAGCCAATGACGGTCATTTTTTCCTGAGGCATGTTATACTCGGCATGGACAATGCCAGCTTCATTCACGTTGATTTTGGCATTGAATGCGGTGTTTGTGTGAAGGGTGGATTCCATCTTCACACCAGTCTTGGTGAGGTACGCATCAACACTCATAGTGGAAGACACAGAAATGGCTGCACTGAAATAGCGAAACATTTTCAAATTTTAACCTAGGCATCATAATGGATGGAGAAATTGTATTACAAGTGGACATTATTATGCAAAATAATATAGCTATACATTTTATTATGTAAAATTATGCAAATGTTAAGCTATGTAACACTGCAACATCACATATGATGAACCAAAAATAATTTTTCTTTTAATTAAAACAGTATAATGGTCAATAAGTGTACGAATGTGTAGGTTACCATCTGAACTAATTTTAAATGTGTAAGTTTTATGTTTTTATGACATTGTGGGTAGAAGTTTTTTAATAGTTAACAAAAATAACAAGAACATTTACTTGGATAAATATATTCCTACAACACTGAATTATAACACATCATCCTAACAATGAAGTAAAATTACTTTTGCTTATGGCCAAAATTAAACCTCAAAGTGTGAAAATACAAATACATTTAAAGTTGCCTTAAGTGTTTTTCTGCTATCATTTAAAACACCCAAAACACAGAAATATACAATTTACATATTTAAGGTCTTTTCCATTGTTAATCTTTTAGTTGGCCTTAAATTAAAAAACATACAACAACAAAAAACTAGTAATACCCCAAAACACAAAAATGCACAAAGATGTTTTGATCATCCTCCATTTACAATAACTTACCAATTCCTTGCCAAGCCTTTGATGTACCTTAAATACTAAAACATACATACAATAAAAAACTAACTACAAAATTCTGACCTGGGTTGAATGTGTCCAATGATGTCGACAGATGGAGGGTTGCTGAGATCCATCTTTCCTTGCAAACGTAGGTCAACAGTAGCGGTTCCGTTCACAGTAAGATTCAGGGGGAAACCGGCACCAGTGGGGATGATGAAGCTACTGTCCAGGAACATGGTGGAATGGCTGGAAATATATTACAATGATTTATGCAGTGCTGCTCTACATGAAAACTTCTAGATAAGAGGAAAATACAATGTATATGAAAATAATTGGTACAGTGTTGACCAGTAGCATATAAAACCTTTTAAAGCTATATAACATTTTAGTACAACAATGTTAGTTACTTTTTACCATAAAAAGAAAAGATGATTATAATTCTAATTTCATAATGTATTTCTGATCTTATAAATAAAATCATTCATAATTAATCACTTTATTAAAGAAATGCTCTAGTAAAAAGTTCAGTAAATAAAATAAAAAAGATCATTTGAAAATATAAGTTATAAATTCTTTAAGGTAAAAAAATTAATGCCACCAAATAATTGGTTCACCCATATGAAAAGTCAAGTTTATCTTGACCTTTGAGAAGCAAAAATGAAGGCCACCTAAAAAACTATTTCCAAATGATATGTTAACAATTGTTAAAGTTGACATTTATTTTAATCTTCTGGCTAACCTGTATGAATAGTCATTCTCCTTTGATAGTTGGATCATCATGTCGAGGAAGTTAAAGTTTGATCCTCCAGACAGCAGCTCATCCATGCCATCAAAGTTCATGTATCTCATCTCGTTGCCAAACACTCGTATGTACATGGAGCCTCGCAGCTCAGCCATTTTCGCTTCGTACTGTAAACAGCAAATACAATAAGAACTCGTTGGAAAAAGGTTTTGCAGGGACATGTTTTCCTTTTCTCCATACATAAGCCATTCTTGCAGAAAATATTATATTTATATATTCCCCAATGTTTGATTCCCCAACACAACTTTCTGGTTATAAATACAGAAGCAAATAAGTAATACTGCAAAGCTAACCATGTACCATGTAAACATGAAAATGCATATATTTACTAGGCAAAGTCTGTGTTGTAAGGTTCTGTTTATAATAACTTTAATACTTTTAGTGTTTGTAGAATAGATTTAATAATGGTAGCTTGTTTTTTCACAATATAATCAAACTTACCCTGTTGACTTTGTCGAGGAGAGTCTTATCACCATTTTTCAGAGCGATTTCTGATGTTTGTGGAGTTTCAGATGGGTTACCAAAGTAACCTTTTGGACCGAAAAACTTCTCGAGGAAATATTCCAGACCCTCTACCCTGCTACCGATCTCCAGCAGGTTAACAGAGTGTCCGAACAGGTCCACTGTCAGGTTTAGCATGCCTGAGAAATAGATATATATCACCTGTGAATAACAAAGTTCATTCATAACCTTATATAAGCTATAAACAACATAAAAACAAATGTCTCTTGTTACATAGAAATATATATATACACACACACTATTGACTATGAAACAGTGTCTATAACAAGTCAAGCTCATTTAGCTTTTTCATCCAATTTCACAACTTGTTTATCTGTAAACTAACCTGATCTGGGAATAAATGATTTTGTAGACCAGATGGCATCTCCTTCCAACTTAGCTCCAGTGTTTATCTTCTCGAGGAAGAGAGATCCCTCATAGTTGCGGGAATACTTCATCTTGTCCAGGTCAAACTCGGAGTTCAGGGATAGTTTTTCAAGCTCTGCTCTCAGTTCTTGCAAATGGGGGTCCGAGGTCTCTCGTAGATTGGTTAGATGGGACCAGATGTAGGATCCAACCTGTAGATCAAACAGGATTTTAAGGTGTGTTTTGATAAAGACGTTTTATCCTGAAACTTAATATGTGCAGCACATATTAAGGCCTATACAGCATAATAAAATTTACTGCATTACATGTTAGCTGCTTTCACTTATCTTCAAACTCCCTACTCTTCTAACGCTTCATATGCAAATATAAATTTTCGTTTTTATCATGCAGATGATCATGATAAGGATCATCATCATAATCATCATCACCATCATCATCAATGCGGAAGGTGTTCAAAGCTATACAAGGTTAGCCTTGGCTACAACAAAAAGGACAGCTTAACATTTACATGAATCCATGTATAAATAAATCTACTTCTCGGGCATATCTAACATCATATGTCTTAGCTGTTTTTCAAAATATTGCAGCTACTGGTAGAGAGTATTAAGGGGAGACAAACCTGTTTGACTGGTTCTCTATTTAAGGTGGAGGTGACCAGTTTCAGGATTCCTTCAGCAGGGCACTGCATCAGTGCGCGGTAGGCTGCGATCCTCACCTCAGAATCCTCATCAATATCAGTGAATAGTTTTACCAGCTGTTTCCTCTGTAGACAACACATAAGAATGATGTCAACAAAAATGTAACCCATTTCCATGCTATATCTGTTAATAACCCATACTTAGTTGTAGTTTCTAACAATATCCTGCATTGGAGACAAGATGTCAGTAAGAAAAGGAGAATAACCAAAAATATTAAGATGTGAAGTACCACTAGACAAAGGCACACATAAGATAAATGTTAACAAATAAAACTTACTATACAGTTCAAAAAGGAATGAAACCATCTGGAAAATATGTTGTTTCAAAACGTGATGTATACTTTTGGTATGTCAGTACGCCTAGTGCTTAAAAGAAAAGGTGCATCAAGACGGTTGAAAAATAAACCATTATCAAAATGTTAAACAAACATACGTCTCCTCCACAGGGAGCCCTTCTGTAAGCATTAATGGCTGAGAGACGGACATCGATGGGGTTGTTGGCAGATTTGTAGCACTGGTCTATGCTTGACATGGCGCGCTCGATGTATCCGATATTACCTAGACCTCTCAGGGCATACAGCGTCTGCAAGGAATCATTTTGATTTATTTCTTTACATACATCTTAACACAATCAAGTGCAAGTGATCATTAAAGGACAAAAAGAAAGAACCCGGTTAGGTAAAACCACTAGCATATTGCAAGTCAGCTGGAAAACTGCCCCATGTTAGGGTTTTCCCCCAACCAGGACTCAAAGCCATGTGGTCAGGTGCTGAGGAGTCATGGGTCAGTAATTTGAGACAAGTAAAACAATGATACTCTAATCATACAATTGCCTCTACAAATATACTGTTTTTATTTTTTTTGTAACCTTCATCAACTGAAAGCAACAAAAACATTTATGAATTAGTCATAAAATGAGACAAAGTACATACTGTTTTGATGTTATCCTTGTTAACTTTGCAGCCTCGGGCCAGTTTGTTCTCGAAGGCGGACACAATGGCTCTAACCATGCTATCCCGGTCACAGTTGCCATGGTTACTGCAGTAAGTGTGCACTAGGTTGCCAACAGACAGTAGAGCTTTATCAGCAATCTCCTCCATATTAATCAATGGCTGAAATAAAAGATTTAGGATTTTTGAAATATGCCATATAATACAGTAATGAAATGTATAATAATTTAATTAATTTTATTATTGTAAAACAGACTGCACAGCCTTGTCAGCGGAATTTTCTATATATTCACTGCCTGCAATTATAGATACTTGTATAAGATAAGGTTTTGATTAATTGTTTTAATATAAAGAGTATATTTTATTAACAATCTTATTTAACATTTAGGTTAAGCAAAAATCTATCAATCACAAATTATGCAATATATCAGTAAACAAAAACCATGGAGATTTCAGGTAAAAAGAGATTATCAACATAAGAGCTGATCACCTGTATGATCATTTTATATGACCTCAAAACTAAGTGGCCAGGTTGTTGTCTTAGTCATCAATAACTAACTAAGCAGCATAACTTGGACAGGAAATACATTTCTGTAATGACAGGTAAGGTCTTGTGATTTACTTTGCTGTAGGGCAAAAAGAAACAGCATTTTGCTGTTGTTGTTTTTAAAAATAATTAATTTAGTTTCATGATCGAAAAAAAATGGTCTAAACTGTCCAATTACACCTTCACACAGCCTATGAACCACACCCTTGACACATGGTTTGAGCTTGACCTTTCCACTCACCTTGACCTCTTTCAGCATGTCCTGGGTGGGGTACTTGATGAATGTTAGGGATGTGATCCACATGTCAGCCTCTGTACCAGTGATGATCTTCTTAGTGATCAGATCGGTCATCAAGCTCAGAGAAGCAGCAGTGCCGGCCATCGGGAGAGCGTCCAGGAAAAACTTTCTGCAGAGATTGGCAAAGATTGTATTTTTATCAAATATTTATTGCTTTATATTTTTCTGTCAGAGGTAAGTTGTTTCTGAGCCTTAAAGAAAGCAGCTTGGAACACACTGAAGTTCCTGATCAGAAAATTATTCTACATAACAGCCTTACTGCCAGCATTCAAGTAACAAATACAAATTTCGATGTTTCTGCTAAAATCAAACATCGTTGGTCAGTTGTTAAAGGTTAGCTCAATTACACCTGACCTTAACCTATTTTGTATTACCTGGTTCTGTCTTTATTGGCTTTGCAGAAAGCTCCGTCATTCAACAGTCTATAAATGTCACTGATGGTGTTGAGATCGAGAGTCCTCATTCTGTAGACGAGCTCAGTGAACTGGTGGGGTGTCTCAGGCGTCACACCATTTTGGCTGGTCTCACAAAACTCCTGCAGGCGTCGGGTAATGTCCTTGCGGTTGCTTTCAAGGGTTTTAGTGTCAATCTGGTGTTCAAAGCCGATTGTTTTCTTGACAGCAGCTGAGACTACAAGCATAGGGTGAAAAGTTGCTTCATTAGTATCTAATTTTGGTTAAATTATAACTATTTACAGGAATGGCAACAGAACAAAAGTAACTGGCATCAAATAATTTAAGGTTAAATGAAATGTTTGTCCTACAGTATCAAAGTTTTGCATTTAAACAATCACTATTGACATCAAAAATTACAAATGTAAGGTTTTTACAAAATTGTCAAATATTCTAACATTCCACATTTTACATAACAAAAACAAAAAAACAAATTCTTTAAACTTAGAAACAACCCTCCCAATGAAATTTGTGACTTTAATAAAAATATCAATTTTCAGGTAACTTACCAGGTGATTTGGTACCCCGGCTGATCTTGACAAAGTTCAGATACTGGTTGCTAATTGTAACTGCACCAGTGGTTTCCGTGGAGAATGGTCTGAATAGGTGAGCCTCATGGCACTCAGCAGACAGCAAGTAACCGGAGTGAGAGTCGACCTTGTGCTGGCATTCAAGGCTGCTTCTCAAGATAGGGAGAGCTTGGTATTCCTTTAAGGGTCCAAAAGCAATTTTATGATAGTATTGACCTGGTTGCTTCACAAGGGCTTGATGCATAATTTAAGTATTCTTAATTAATATTTGTATCTTTGATTTTTGTCAAGATGATCTAGCTGTTGCTGTCCTGTTTTTGTATTTAGACAGAGAGAGAGAGACAGACAGAAAGACACAGAGAGACAGACAGAGACACTGAGAGAGTTCTTGTTTAATAGGCAAATATCATTATTAACAATGCCAAATGTGAAATTGGCTGGCGTAAAATATGGCCTACACTATGACAGTGCAAAAGTTTGCTGTAATGCGAAGTTATTGCGTCTTTAAAATGTTTTAGACACCCAACCAAATCATTTGCTCTGAATAAAAAATACTTGACAAAGCTGTTTTCTACCAGCCAGTTTACATACCGACTGAGCGCTGTAAGGAATGCCCTGGACGGCGCTATTGTAACCATGGCGACCAGTGCAGGTGCTCAGCTCCTTCCGCTTGGTGATGGTGATTGGGGCAGACGGATGAAGCCAGCTCGTCTCCTGGTGGGGTGAGTAGTGAGTGACGCATTCTCCCGCCACATCAGACTGTAACACATATTTTATGATAATAACTTTATGGCACGTCGTAATGTGACATAACCAGAGTAGATTATATGTAAGACAAAGAAGCATTTAAGTCATAACGTAAACACAATTGAAGCAGTAAGAACAATGTAACAAGCGCAAATCTAGTCAAGCAATAAATGCGAATTATCACATGTGTACTGAAAACCCCCAAATTAGTCCTGACATGCAAAACAAAAGAAACATTTAGTTTAAATTACAGTAGATCTAATTTTATTTTGTTCGTCTCAATATGTACAGGCTTCAAGACAAAAAGAAAATCACCGAGGCCAACATATTTCACTCTTTTAAAACATTCATTATGTATTTTCTTATTTTCAGTATTTCGTGGCCTCAAATTATGCTATCTGTCAGGTCAAATGTCGAGTCCTACAATTTACCTCTGAGGTGGTATGGTTCTGCTTCAGGTTTTCCATGGTGTTCTGGAAGACTGAGAGGATGGCTCTCTTTACGTTCAGGACCCAGGATGGCTCTTCTCCGGAGATACACAGGGCTTCCACCAACCCGTCTTGGAAAGCAAACCTGTCATGAAAAAAACAAACAAACAAATGGTAATACTATAAAGTATCCGCTGTCAGTTTTTGTACTCTTTATAAATCTATGTAACTAAATCTATGTAACAATCAGCACTGCAAGGTAGCTCGAACATTTTCTCAAATAAGCAACCTTTGGTGATGTTGTTTCAAAATAACAGCAGAGTAAAGTGGCTGAGAGTTGATTTTTATTTAAATTCAGTTATTCCTTCCAACAGTCTGGGCACTCTCATTTTGATTAGTCAGGAAAGAAAATCATTTGTATATTGCCAATTCGAAGTTAATCGAATAAAAATTGACTTCATAACATTGTGAAGTTTTATATAATGTCATTTTTCACCCACCTTGTTGGGTTCTTCTCCATGTGGGTCTTGAACTCCTGACCAAAAGTATCTTTGACCGAAGTATCCATGGGACTCATGTCTGACATGATGACGTCAGAAAGCTGCGAAGAAAACCCCTTACACAGATAAGTTTGTGATGATGTTTTGTAACCTCTTTACATAAACTTATCAATGTTAATCTACATATTTTACCCACCTCTCAAACAATAACTAGAAGAAGAAAACAACAACAATGCCCACAACAGACCGATCCTGGCTTATAAATCCAGTCAAAACCGCAAATCAATCAGCTATAAACAAAAAAATTGAAACGGATACACCTGGAATCAATTTAAACTGTTTTCGTTCTAAAAACATAAATGATAATATAAAATTCAAAGTAGAGTCATACATCATTACATGCATGCAGCATGGACAGTTTGTTCTGACAGAACGGCCATCATCTCATCAGAATCGGGTTAAATTTCGGGCATAATATACACGTACAGAATTTTACCTAACTACCTGATAAACATGCATTACTTCTTGGATATGAGCATTAATTCAGCAACAATTAGTCTCAAACTCAGAATCCTTAATATTTTTATATTAATATTTTTATAGTACACCACTCACTAGAACACCAGATATCTCGAATTTGTGATGCCTGTCCTGACTCTAGTTGTTCGAGGGACCAAGGTTTGACATCAATTAACTAACGTATTGTACATGTATAGGATGTGGGACAGTGTAGAAAATAGGTCTTGTTTATCATTTTGCTTATCTAAATGGCGGAAATGGCTTCAAACAACTAAAATTAAAAGAATGACAAATCAGCCATTGATTTAAATTACTAATACTCAAGTTAGCTTCTTTTTATTAGGCATTGAAATCCACTGATTCTGTAATTATAAAAGTACGTGTTCTCAATTTTAGAACATAACAACGGATTGACCCACATTTATGATGTCTTATTACAGGTACAAAGATCGAAGAAAAATGAGAACAATTTACTTACCCTCATAGAGAATTCGCACTTGGACAGGATTTCCATTTGGACGTTGGCCACTACCAAGATGCCAGATTCGTCCGGAGTTGTGCCGTTGATGGTTGTCCGAATCTCGGACCGATACGTGTATTCGTAGGTCATTCCCACATCATAGTCGAACTTGCTGCTTTCTACACAGGCAAATTAGTGATAAAAAGGTGTTAGTTTATATCAAGGAAAACAGATACACCATGATCAAACGTAAATCTTCCTCAAAACGGATACAGAATATCCATTGCCACAGACAGGTTGGGGAAGATGTAGTCCAAAGTCATAAAAGGTGTACTTAATAAAATAATTAAGTTGCTATAATAAGAAAATAAAAAAAACATCATCAATTTAATCTTTATTTAAAATAAACAGGTTAAATATTTTAAGTTTAAAAGGATTGGGGAGAGGTCTGAAAAAAGTAATGTTTGTCTTAATAAGTATTTTTAGAAGTTTAAATATTTATTTGCTTTATTTTCAGTAGTGTCATAAAGTATGTTAAAACAACAACAAAACACTTCTTATTAAATAATGGCTAATTAAAAATTGATTATTTTAGCCTTTAAATAGCAAGAAATAATAGTAACATACCAGTGCACGTGGCGGCACAGCGGTCATCAGAAGGTCGCAGTGGCACTTAAACAATAAAAATAAAAACATAAATATTATTTCATTTATACCAGATAACAGTGGCATAAAATATACCACTTAGTACCATTCAAAACAGCAACAGATATATTGATTTTAATAAACGGCGATATTGATGCATCAACGAAATATTATTGCCACCAAGAAAACAATAACGATATTAAGGTATCACAATATATTATTTCCATCAAGAAAATAATAACGATATTGAGGTATCACCGTATATTATTGCCAACAAGAAAACTATAACGATATTAGGGTATCACAATATATTATTGCCATCAAGAAAACAATAACGATATTGAGGTATCACCGTATATTATTGCCACCAAGAAAACGGTCGCGATATTGAGGTATAACCGTATATTATTGCCTTCAAGAAAACAATAACGATATTGAGGTATAACCGTATATTATTGCCTTCAAGAAAACTATAACGATATTGAGGTATAAACCGTATATTATTGCCATCAAGAAAACAATAACGATATTGAGGTATCTTCGTATTTTATTGCCAACAAGAAAACTATAGCAATATTAAGGATGGATTGGATGGATTAGCCGGCATTTTTGCCGATACTGCGCAGCGACATTTCTATCATTATAGCACAGGGGCACTTATGAGGTGCCCAGGGACTGAACCCGACCGGTTCATTTTACTGACACCGACAAGTCAGGCGTAATGCTGTCCCCTTAGCCCCGAGCGTTAGGAGGGAAGCCACTACTACCAACTTTAACGTCTTTGGTTTGACCCGGCCGGAGTTCGAACCCACGACCTCCCGATCCGCAAGCCGACGCTCTACCACCTGAGCTTTAAGATGTTGTTAGCCAAAAACTAAAAATTAACTATTACAGCGGTGAAAGTGATCTTGTACTTTATCATTTTATTATGTCAATATATTATACGTTGTTAATATATGAAGGATGCTGAATCAGAATGGACGCACATTAATACCAGTTTTGTTAATTATTATACTATATTTATACAGTAAATATAAACCATAAATTAAACCCCTCAAAGTAAGGTTTTGAAAAGCCGACGTTAGAACGCATAAATTCTGAGAACTAGTGCACGAGACATTGAGGGGGAGGGGGCAAGTATTTCTGTTTTATATTTTGGACAGTACTTCAGTTCCACGTACTTAGCTAAGGTGGAATCACTCCAACACCAGATGTTTCGGTCAAGCAAGCGACCTTTAGAGCGCTTGAACAAAGTACTATTTAGTCTTTAGTAGAAAATACAGTCAATGGTTCTGGCAACGCTCCTCAATTCATATGACATCGTTTCAAACAAATTTTATTTGAAATTCGGTCAGCAAGGCTTACACCAAAGTGTTGCCGTTTCATGGTACACCAGATATTATTTCAAAGTATAACGCGTTTACAAGTATAGGTCTTTATCCAGTTATGGTGTTAATGTGACACACGTTTCGTGCTTTGACCAGCATATATACGAATATGCGTAAATAAAGTCAACGACTTTAGTCATGCTGTATACAGTAGGTTAACTCAGTACACTTGATTTACATTGGGGGGGGGGGGGGGGGTGGCAAAGTCCACAACGATGTCGGATTTATGTCAACAAACAACAACACGAAGTAACAAAGTACGATGACATTACAGGGAATGTTTATTAGTCATTTCTATATATATGTACATACTGACGTACATATTCAAGTGTTTAGTGAACAAAATACAAGATTGCTGCACTGTACTTTTGGACTCTGTATATTTATTTAGTTGACGTTATTACAAAAGCTCTTCATGCACTGACTTAAAGTCATGCACATCCCGTGTGTCTTTAATCAAACACCCACTTATTCACTGCTTAATCCGTTACTTACTGGAAACACCATTAGGTGGATTCGGGGTTAAATTTAATGCTTATAGGATAAATGATGTTTTCAGCATGCAAAGGGTCAAAGTGCTGAACTTGTATAGAAACGTCAATGGGAATTTCCTTCTGTGTACTCTTACGAAATGGCGATTTACTTTTAAGCAGGACCGGCTTTGCAGGGAGGGAGGGGGGGGGGGGGGGGGGGCTTGATCCACCCCACCCACTCTGTAGTCATGCATTTTTTCTCGACTATATTTATTTAGAAATGGCCTGATCCCACACATTTTGTAGACCGTGTCGAGATAATCACGGATATCTCAGGCCCTCAGACTGTCATATACTTAGCCACCCAAACAGTTATTAAGGCCACGTGGCCCCCTGCTGCTAACCAGACCCCTGAGGTCATCTGGCTCGTCCACTGCCCCACAAACAAGCTTTATCGGCACCTCTCTGCGTAGATGCAGATATGTTCCGATTGTTTGTCACCTAGCATCCCAATCAAGGTACACACTAGATTCACAGTATCCTTAAAGTTAGCTTTTTCACGTCATGGTTAAAAGATGCGAACACGAATTTTGTTGTTTTATAATAAGGAGACATTTTTTGGGAAAATATATTGAAGTCACAGCTATGAGATTGATTTTCACTCAAAATAGAGCAAAAATGCAATTTTAAGTTATATCCAAGCAAAATAAAAACACAAACAGTGGCAATTGTTCTACCATTTGTAGAATAAAATACCTCCAGGGCAAAATCTCCTTCATTCATTTTAGCATACTTGGACTAAATCTAGAATTTAACCCCCAAAAACAACAAACAAACAACAACAACAACAAAAAAAAAAAAAAAAAACAAACAAACAAAAACACAAAAAACAACAAACAACAACAACACACACACAAAAACAACAACACACAGGCAAAATAACTTATGTTAAGTAATTACTGTAAATATTTCTTGAAGTTGAAACTGTATCAGAAAAAAAATCCGATGTTATTATCAATGTATTTACGAGACTTAACTGTGCGAACCAAATCAACATTAGTGCAAAATGTAGAAAATTTACAGGAGGGGATTAATCCGCATTGGAAATATTACGGGAGGTTTGTCCGCCTTTGCTAAATTGAACAGAAAGAATTTTGTCCTTTCTCTGTTTTTAGCAATAACCAAGGGTTAAAGCGTTGCGTCTCAAGTTGGCAAAAAAGAGAAAAGGAGAGATGTATTGCTAAGTTGGAAGTTATTTTATAATTTTGTCACCTGTGGCTGTAGGAAGCATCATGTGTACATCATCAATAGTACTTAACAATTTGTGCAGTTTTTGATGGCTCAAAAATGTTGTTGCTTCAAACATTTATAGACAGCTGTAATATGCTTTAGCAATTGTAATAATGATTTGTTTTTGTTTTCTAAAATCCAAATAATAGTGTACTGGAACACGATGGTAGTTTGACGATGTGTGCACAATGTGTTATATTTCGGTCCAAGTTTTAATAAACACTTTGCTTGGTTGATGTGCCGAAATAACAGACTTCTTTGTTATTTTGTTTGTTCTACGATCTTTGCTGGCAGTTATATTTTGGTCCAACATCTAATAAAACCTTCGCAGCAAATCAGTACTGTTTTATTTGTCAGCCCATTTATTGAATGCTCGAATGGAAATTTTGTATTTTTATAAGACGAGTTTTACTAGTTACTTCCATAAATACTCTACATAAATAAATTTTGCACTTTCTCGAACATCCTACAGAATCTAAAATCAGGCAATATATAAACATATTAATGCATATCTGTTAAGCATAATATCCGAAGATACTGCAATGGTTATTTGCTGAATTATTGCGCTAATATAGCAAGATTGTTTTTTTAAATTAATTTCTTTCTCAATATATGCAAACGACGATCGACGAAAAACGGAGCAACAAATGTAAACTACCTGCATTTTATGTTCCCACTCGAAGGGAAGTATGTGTTTGCCTATTTCGGCATAATTTTGAAGAATGCGAACCAGTTTTCAACAACAAAGTTATGTTGCTAAAGGTTTATGTCTTCGCATTTTCAGACTTTCAGCCAGTTTAATAAAACCATTAAAACTATTAATCTTTCGTCCAGATACACTTCAGAACGCATCTCCGATATTTTAGAAACATTATTTCCTGACCACCCTAGAACATATGTCCTATTCGGTCTTCGGTCCCCAGTTGAACAATTCTGGATCCTGGCCAGTTAAAGATTGACAGTTTCTTAAATGTAAAGATTAAAATCCGTTTTAAATTTTTAATCGATGTGCAGTGTCCCTAAAACAGTTTGTGCATTTCCCCTATTTAAACAAAAATCAATTACAGCTAACTACTTAAAAGTCAATGCCGTGTTTAAGTCTTTATAAGGTAATGTGGGTTTTGAACATAAACAACGATGCCATGTTCCAAAATATTTCATTTTTTTCTATTTTATTATAATTTGTATATTAACTCTTAACTTAGCCATTTATATCTGATCGGGGAAGCATTTATTGTTTCTTCAGTCTAATTATGTTCTTTATTTTTAATTAAGTTTGTTTTATCAGGCCATAGATATTTTTATTAAAGTTTAACCTTTAAAGTCATTTAAGTGCGTTTCAACATATTTGATTCAATACACATCATGGTAAAATAAATAATACTTATTTTCTTCTTGGAGAAGCAAGTGTCATGTTTTATACGATATTAACGCGTAGTATTGATAATGTTCGTATTATATATATATATATATATATATATATATATATATATATATATATATATATATATATATATATATATATATATATATATATATATATATATATATATATATATATATATATATATATATATATATACTGATAATACGATCATAAGAAATATAAACCGACAACCAAGTAAACAAGATGTCTTTTAAAGGGAGTGACAATACGTTAATGTTTACTTCTTAACTGTAAAAAGGATCTTTGCACTGTTGCATCGAATTATAAATATCTCATCATATGACTGACCATGTACATAAATGTGGTCACACAAACAGAACGTTATATAATTTAAACCCCGAATTGCGACCTGGTTAACAACATGATTGCAAACAGTGACGTTTGTACCAGTTTACTTCATTATTGATATAGTGATATCAGCATATCTATGGTAAGATAGTGAATGGTATCAAAAAAAGGGAATGTGATAACAAAATGTCAATGACAAAAACGAATTTACGAACTTAAATGGCAAAGCTCTTGCTGAAAACCATCAAGCCAAAAGTACGTGGTTTACCCATGTCTGAATATATTTAATGGTAATGTGAATTTCTAAATTGTTTAATTAGTCTTAAATGATTAAATAAAATGTCTAAGAAGTTGGCTATCATAGTTTACCATAACTATGTGAGAAAGTGACTAAAGTACTTAAATAGAGACAAAAAGATGAGCTAGAACACAGTCGTAAAATTCACATTTACGTAAAACATCCACGTAACACAAAATAGGAATAACAATTGTATTTCATGTTGCAACAACTGTCCTAACTACAAATAAAAAGAAATAAGATAAGATAAAATGTATTTCCTCCTGGCAATGCAACCCTGTAAATTAAATTGGATACATAGAAAGAAAAAACACCCTCAAACTCTTGGCGCAAGAAAGATTCAGCTTTTTTTCTGCTAAGGTACATACCATAAACAGTGTGTGACAAAAATCAACTTATAAACTAAATCTCATTATAATGATGATTAACGAATGGGGGGCGGGCGGCTTTGTCTTTACAGAGATTTGTCCATCTTAAGCAAATTATTTTCGTTATGCTAATTAGATTAGTAGGGAAAAATAGAACATATACAACAAATTTCGCAAAGGCTTCTTTACAACTTAAACTTCAGTATCTGGTAAATAGCAAAACTCATCGCATTTAATTCATTAACAAAACAGAAAACGGATAATAGACAAATACTAAAGTATGAGAGAATAAAAAGGTAACGTTTACACGGTAAGTAACGTAAAGTTTGTATTTAACAATCGAGTTACAGTAACAATTATAAGAATGCATGAATACGCTTTCATGCAGAAAATAAATAATACAGCTTTTAATATAATACGAATACACTCCAATTATAAACTGGTAACAGAAGCTGTAATTAAAATAAAATTTACTATAAATAGAGACTTAAAATATAGCATAAAGTTATGTTGCATCAAAAAGTTTGTTTCATAAAGTTTGCCTCTAAACAGTATAGAAACAAGTGGGCGTTGTATAAGCCAAAATCTCTTACCTGCCAAGGCAGATGCCACAAACAAAACAAGTATGGCCAGCCGGATCATATTTGGCGCTGGCGCCTGGAAAATATCTTTTTTGGTCGGTCCAACTTCTGTTTCGATGAATTATAATCAGTCAGGGATCACAGCCAAACACTTGTCCTCTTCACAGTGAAGTCGGCCTGATGTCCAACGTATGATGCTTTTATACTGCCCATGAGCGCAGCGTTTCAAAGTCCAACCGACCTACTAACACTATTTCCGGCAGCGGATAGGCCTAAAATTGCACCAAGGGCAACGTGAATTGTGACATATCGGTGATACTGCTGAACCGGCGAGGATGGTGATGATGATGATGATGATTGTGGGGTGGATAATAATGATAAAAACTGCGCTAGAACAAGAGGGTTAGGTCTTGATGGGTCACTGTTATCTTCTGTATCAAGATAGACTACTGTCAGCACCCGGAATACATGTGCTAATGTCCGATAAATGTCTGATAATTTGATTGTTGTATGCATTATAATAAATACATAGACACACCTCGAGTTAAACAACTGAAAGTGTAATTTGTTGATCAAGAATCTATGCAGTCATCATTATATATCATAACCTGCGCGATGTACATTTAAGTTTATCACATACTTTACATGGACAACGAACGGACCTTATATATATATATATATATTATTATTATGCATATGTGTGTGTTTTGTTTTTTGGGGGTTTTACGGCACGCCGACACTTAATAGGTCATACGGCATCGAATACGTTCAACTTTAACGACAATATAATATAATCAGTTTAAAACTAAAATACGTGAGTAGAAATAAAAATCTATCAGATTAAAAATGTAAATGACAAACGAAAAACAAGTTAATATATTAAACAGTTTAAATGTATAACATTAGCATAATAAACAGTTTAAAAATTTATAACTTACTAAGAATACATATATATATATATATATGTATATAGATAATATATAGTGAAATACTAAACGATAGTCCCGAAACTGTGAATTCTTTGGCTATTTTCGATAAAGTTATATAATATATATATATATATAATATATAATATAATTCACAGTTTCGGAAGTAACGCCACTATCGTTTAATATTTCACTATATATTATCTAGTCGTTAACGACTAACATTACAAAAACAAGGTGGTTTGCCTGATGTTTTGCATACGCTGGTCACGAAAACAGAGACACGTGGTATCAAATTGATTAGGTAGGCCCTCAGAGAGGGGTTATGGCTGCAATCAGAAAATATATATATTATATTTTTTTGAAATATATTGCAGAAAGCAATTTTGATCATTGTAGCAATATCCAGCGTTTTTGGTAGAGGAAGACCCCAGACACATGTCTGGGTAGAAGCACAGACGCACCACAAGTCAGCTGGAAGACCTTTCCACATTAAGTTCTTCGCCCCTGACGGGTCTCGAACCAACGCGGTGAGAGGCTAAGCAGTCAGAGGAGTTACAAATCGGCGACTCTACCACTACGCCACTGGCGCCCCTATAATTACATGCTTCATCAAAGGCAACGCAATAACTGGAACTGTTTTACAGGTTAAAGCAATATGGGAGCAAGTAACAAAGACATATTTCAGAAATTATGGTTTTTATTTATAAGATTTTAGCATAGTATAAATCTTCCTAAAAATAAGTATAATGTTAATTCCTGAGACCATAGAGGGATTTAAACAAAATAAAAAGCAAAGTTGACACCATTTAATATGTTTTCCAAGATGTTACATATGTAACAAAAAGAATAAGTTGCCAACATTATTACCATTAACTATAAAGCTACAGTGTACAAGCAGAAACACGTGTACAGCAGCCGTTACACAAATCATTATTATTTAGGTAGTATTTTTATGGAACATGGCATGCTTTTTCTTTCTCAGTAACTTCCGTTTTGTATGGAAAATCATTTTTGTATCCAGGTTATGTATACAAAGAACAATGTTTATTATTTCCCAAACCTAATCTGCTTCACACATTTAAGTGAAATGGATGAAGACAAACTGAGAGAAACAGAAAAACAGAACGATCTGGATTGTTCTTAATCCAGATGGAACTAATGTCGTAGCATAGCAATGTTATTACGTAAGTATGTGCTACTGTGGTTTATAGTTACACACAGAACGGACATTTAAAATACAAGTGACAGATTAGATATCCTTCAATAAAGGACCGAAATTCTACACAATATTAAACTGACTTATTATGAAAAGCAATATTTTAATATTATCCAAGATGATACTGCTATTTAATAAATCTAGGTTTAAGGAAGTAATAATTAGTCTGAACATACTCCGTTTTGCAAAGTGTTTGTGTAATAAAAGTCTTGGACAAGGAACAACAACCCATGTCAGGTCTAGGGTTTGAACCCAGAACCCTCCGATGTCGAGTCGATAGCCTTTACCTCTTGACTAAGAACACTTCAGCCATCTTTCAGTCACCTCTTGACTAAGAACACTTCAGCCATCTTTCACTTATTGTCTTGGTGTGTTGAACGTTTCTTCAATGATTATCCAAATCGTTAAAACGATCTGTTTAAAAACTTGTCATAACGGGGCAAGGGTTTGAATTCGGAACCAATGACCCCGACCGCGAGTCCATAGCATTGGCCTCTTGACCAAGAACACTGTCAACATAATATAAAGGCGTTCTTGGTGTGTTGCGCGGTTCTGTAATGCAAGTGAATTGATCGTCTGCATATTTAATAAGATCCTTTGAAAACTTGTCGTGACAGGGCTAGGGTTTGAATTTGAATCCCTCCCATTCAGAGTCCAAAAACATAATCTCTTGCCCACAAGCACTTCAGTGATGCTATTAAAGCATTCCTGTACGCTGGCAGCACAGGAAATGCTATCTTTAGATTTGCGCGGACCTTAAAGGAATCGTTTATGTATAATGCGGGTATATTTAAATGTTGCATAAAAATTGTATCTAAAGTCAGTTTGTAACGTTCAGAGCACGCTTTTTTTTCTGGCAATGGACTGTTTTGTTGCTAATGTATAATCTCAATGTGTTAAATTATTTTTGCTTGAAATGCAGTCCGATCATCGAAGGGCGTGTCGAAGAGCATTCCTATCCACTTTCGTAAGTAAGGGTGTACATTGTCTCCATGTACATCTACGTTAAATGTTTAGAAACTTAAATAACAAAAATAAATCAACCAAAATCTCTCGTTTCTGTCACGTTTGTATAAAAGTTACAGACACACAAACATAAATATGTACAATAAATCAATAAAATAGAACGCCGTTTACAGAATTACGATTCGTATTTTATCGGGGTTAGAAACAATCGGAACTACTCGGGTAATTTCGTCCTAGGGACAATCATCCCTTGGATGTATATGATGCAATTATACTTACTGAAATAACGATCGTTTTGTTTGCCGGAAGTCGGAAGAAGAATATGCCTAAAATGTAGTTCGCACGAAACATACACAAGGCCATTGTTTGACAGCTGCGTGTCTGCTGCGCTGGGTTAATTAAAACTGGATGATTTAAATTTGAAGCCGCCACAAAATGAAGTTTTACAGGCATCGTACTGTAGTGAGCTTTCACCCGAGCTGCCATCTTTGTTTTGACGTCGGTCTCAAAAGTTGTCCCATTGAGGGAAATGGCCGAGGTGATCCGACTACCTGCATACGTCCGAGAGATGATTCGTGAATTATCTGAGGTGTTCCGATTTGGTTAGAAAGTCCGCTTAACAGACTTTCCCCATGAGCAAATTATGGTTTGCATTCCATAAATAGGCGTCAGCGCGTCGCCAACAATAAGAATACACAAGAAAAAGTTAGTGCAGAGCATCAAACTCGCCGGAAATAATTGGTTAAGAAAGAATATAAGAAAGCAAAGCATATTTAGCGTAGTAGCATTCAGCACCACTTCGTTTGTTGTTGTGGAATAAAAATATTAAGAAATGCTTATGTTGTTAACTGACTTAATTTGTACGTCCGAATGGCACTTTCAAATTCGTAGGGCAACAAAACAACATCTGTGAACAACACTTGCTCAATGTTGTATGAAGTTTCCAAACAAATAATCGTGGTACGACTTTAAAATGGTACGAAGTCACCAACATCCGCCTTGATGCAAGCAATCTTTACAACACGGTTCCTACGTTTAGTTTTGTTTATGTTGTATTTCTTAGGAAGACACAACAACAGAACACTTAAGTATAAATGTAACAATGGGATTTTAACAGCAGCTGAAATAGAATACTGATTTCCGTTTAAAAAACGACCGCTTCTTAAAAGCTGTGACGTCACCCCAAAGGCATTTCCAAAACCAATTGTGAATATAGGGTCGCCCAATAAAATCTAATATTGACCTTATATGGATCACAGCATGTGCATGTAAATATTGAGGGTTTTATCTTTCAGAAAACGCTATAGGTCATTATAGCTACGCGAGAGAACGAATGTGTGTACACGAAACCTCTCTCTGTACATAGTCGGTAAAGACACTCGATTTTTGTAACCTCTCTATTATAAAATGCCTATTTAATCAAAGAATCATACTTATGCTTCAATTTTACAAATAAACGTTTAATAATAGCAAGTAAAGTACAATCACGTACAGACAGGAGTCACCGCCCTTGTTCAAACTTCTTTATAGTCAAGAGTTTTGGAAAGTACTCTGCGCACATCATGTTTTAATCCGCTTTTACCAGGCGCGTATCTGGGCCGTTTTTTAAGTTACGCACAATTGCAAGGGAAATAACCTTTGTAGTAATACTTTTGAATATATTCGGTTCTTTTCTAATGAAAAACGGGTAAAATGCGGACATGCGAGGAACTTAACGCATAATATGAACGACCTTTTCAACTTGAATGGCGTGGTAATAAGATTTTATAACATAGAAACTGGGGAAATAAGATAAATCATTCCTATACCGGGAAAGGTATCGATATTCGTAGTGTTTTTGGTACTTTTAGATTTTCCGAATTTTCGAACGGAGGTTACGCACGTGCGTTAAGTGCGTAATGGCAGAAACGCGCCTGGCTTTTACATCAAATGATCGTTCAATTTGCTGTTCAGACATTGCATGAAACATAGCAGGCAGAAAGGGCTGATCGAATTTCATCAAAAACCTAGTCTACCTTTATTTGACAAAAATGGTCTAGTTTTCTTATCATGATGCTAAGTAACATTTGTATACACTAAAACAACTATTAGGACATCAAATGTCTTTAAAGGTGGTAACCGACAGTTTGAATTGAGCCAATTTCCCCGTCATACAGTCAAATAATTTATTGTTAACAGAAAAGATCCCGAGAAAGGCTGTTTATTAGTGTCCTAGATCCATGTGGAAAAATATAACATAACATTCATTTAGTTATGACAAACATGTATATTTTATCCGAGCCACCTTGAACGGTTAGCTATTTTCAAACATAGAATACCACATGACCACTTGCTTTTTAGATCACGTTTCATGATCATCTGGTAAATCAGTTCTGACTGCTTTTAGCTGAAATCCCCTACGTGCTTATTTATACATTTGGAAAAAATGGTCATTTAAAGCATATATTTCACGATTTGGGCTGTCTTACAATGCAGATAGAGTTATTATTATTTCCAAGAACTCGCCTCTCAGACACGCCCCCCAAAGTCATTGTTTCCCAAAAAGGTCTAGTAGAATGCCGTTCATTGATCTGTGTGAACATAAAGCATACACCCTAACTCGTCATTGCAAACAAGTATTTTCCTATATGAACCACGCTGATCTCTTAGTTATTTTCAAACTAAGAAAACCACGTGACCACATACTTTTGAGATTATGTTTTATGTATCATCATTCGGGTAATTCGCCCTGCTGACGTCGTTATCTACGAGGTGAGTTCCCGGATAATCTTTTTTGACATGTTTATGCCAGAATACTGATTTCTTTAAATGTAATAGACAAACATGTCGCTAATGATCTGAATAATTGGTATACCTCATTTTAGAACACATTAATGGTTTCTATAGTTATCCGTGGATTAGGCCGCATGCCCAGCCCTTTAAATTCCGGAAACGTTACGGACACAGCTCGTATTTTAACATTTTAACGACGAATTGTTCAAATCAAGGTGTATATATCTGTGTGTGTGTATGTGTGTGTGTGTGTGTGTGTGTCTTTGTGTGTGTGTGTGTCTTTGTGTGTCTTTGTGTGTGTGTGTGTGTGTGTGTGTATTTGTGTGTGTGTGCGTGTGTGCGTGTGTGTGTAGGTGTGTGTGACAGTTTCTATATAACTTGAACTGTTATGTTATGTATGAATATCTACATTTATGAATAAGTGTCTAGAGTTGAAGCTACGAATATGGCTTAATAATGTTTGGATTACAGCATGGACAATATATCATCCACGCTGATTAATATTGAAATTATTGTCTTTTTAGGTGGTATCCGACAGTTTGCCTACATCTTATATATACGTAACAATATCTGTAAATAAGAACAATTCCTGCTAAAAATAGACATCGACCTCACAGTGGATGGCGTGGATAAACTAAAACATTAATGGTCACAAGGTTTTCTTGGTTTAACAATAGCTAACTGTGCAGCATGGCTCAGATAGGAAATACATGATTGTAATTACGATTGTGGAGTTATGGTTCACTTTTGCGACAGATGTAAGGCATCAATAAACAGCATTTTACGAGATCTGTTCATGTAACAATAGTTTATTTATTATTTTTAATGAAAATATTTTTGGACCAAACTGTCGGATACCACCTTTAACGCCTTCACTTACTGTTTTTTTTTTTTCAAATATGACATTGTATTATTCTGTATTTATTGCAGTTTATATTTAAATGAAGTGTTCATATACAGTTTGTGAAATAATGATCTTTGATGAACTCGAATATTAAACAAGCCAATCAGCTTATCTAATATGATTTTGATTAAAAAAATATCCGTATTGGACTCTTTGGTATAAAATATTCTAATATGGATTTCTGTTATTAATCAAACATTTTGAGATAGTTATTTATCCGCTTATCATTTATTTTTTAATTCAATATAATTGTGTCAATTTATTTAATCAACTGCAACTTCAAATTTATCTTTTATTGAACCAAGGCACGCGCTGTATGTACGGGACCAAAGACAAATAGTAATAACAAAAGACACATGGTGTATATCGGTATCAAACACTCCAATACTGTCCAAGAAATGAGATCTTGACAAAAATAGAAACATTTATTGATATTTTACTTGATAAAACAATTGGACCTTTATCCATTACTGTTTACATTTACGTCTCTGAAACATTGCTTATCTTCGTAAATGTCTAAAGGGTTGTTTCGCCAAAATATATTTCTGTTAAAATATAAATTTTGATTTTTATGTTAACAATTAAATTAAAATTATTAATTGAAGTTCTGCATAAATGTCAAAGTAACAATTTCTATAAAATAATGCAATAACTGTTCATCGCAGTTCTGCATATGTACTTTGATAGATCTATATACCGATTACTGATCGTCAAATTTAAGGGTACTTCGTAGTCTGAACATGCAACAAACCTAAGAGACAAATTACTTTACAAAAGCAACAAACTCGACCATTGAAGTGAAAACTATTTTAGTCGCTGTTGAACCTTGACAAAGAGGCTTATCCTTCGCTGAGTACTATGTACATAACGGCTTTGCTTTCTAGGTTAATTCGTATAATTGTGCTCAGAACGAATGGCCATTTATAACAATAATATCCAATAAAATATTGACAAAGGATTAACTTTTTTTTGTGTAACTCCATACACTATGGAAGACTGGCTTTTGTTGTCACTGCCCAAGAAGTGAACTCTAGGTCAATACTTCAAAACAAAACAGTAGCATTAATACACCTACATTTTAAAATCCGAATTATATCGTACAAGAAGCCCAAACCTCCTTTATCTTGAAACATTTTGTTGACAGTCGATTTGGAAACAAGTTCTTATACTTAAGTTTATATAAATCCCCCTTGACTTCCCACTTTCTCACTGTCTGTGCAGTTTTGTGTGTGTATTACATCACACCGAAACAATAATGGTCACGTGGGCGCGTCCAGCTATTTATTAACGGAGGAAGGCCCCAGTAACATTCCTCGGTAAAACCACCAGCGCAACGAAGATTATTTGGAACACCTGCCCACATTATAGATATTGACTAGACCGGAACTCGAACCCATGCGTGAAGGGGTAAAGGGGTTACAACTGCTCGGCCTATGGCGCCACTTCCTGGTAAGATGACAAGTGCGGTATATAGTATTATTTCCCGACTGTAATTAAACCGGTTTAATTAAAGTAATTGATATTATCCTCAGTCAACCACTATCACACAGGAACGGTGAGTTCAGTGACATTCGCAGCCCTACATGTTTAATGTAAATATTGTTAGGGTGAAAAGAAACTAAGCAGATTAT
Source organism: Sinonovacula constricta (assembly GCA_007844125.1). Classification (NCBI taxonomy): domain Eukaryota; kingdom Metazoa; phylum Mollusca; class Bivalvia; order Cardiida; family Solecurtidae; genus Sinonovacula; species Sinonovacula constricta. The sequence goes on from CM017562.1 coordinate 13,851,355, forward strand.
TTTATAGGACTTTCAGTCAACTGCAAAAAAAATATTTGACAGCTTAAATGGCCTTAGTCATTTCGCCCACTTCTTGGCCTAGGGCATTGGCTGTTTCCCCCCACCTGGTTATGTCTTGGACAATGAGCTTGCCCTACACCATGAAATACAGATCGTCTTGGGTTCAGCTTTTAGAGAACGCCTCCAGTTGGTCACCGGTCTCTTTCGTTTTCTTCGTTCTTGTGGGTTCCAGTCCAGGGCATGTCTTGTAATAAGTCTTTCATCTCGTCGGAAGATGTGACCAATCCATCCTCGTTTCCTCTCACTAATGGTAGATGTGATTGGTTTATGTTTTGTTTTCCTCTACAGCTTCTGGTTGGAAATTATTTTCTCGTCATCTGATCCTGATGATTTTCCGTAGAAATCTCGCCGAATGTTTATCCATCCAGGAGAAAGAATTTATAAGTCCCAATGTGAATACTTGGTACATTTGTACGGAGTTCAGTCGATACTCATGTCAAGTGGATGCTTTATACATTGTAGTAAGCGGTTTGTCCGTGCGTCCTTCCCTCTGTCTATCCTTTCGTCTGTCTGCCCGTCTTTTCTTTAAGTCTTTCGGTAATTCCGTTCGAAATAGTTTAGCCCGGAGCATATTTCAAAGCCGTTTGACAGAGTGACTTTCAACCTAAGAAAGCGCTATTGGGCAATTTGGTATTAGAAAATTTGTCATACGCTCTCAATTAAACACACGAATATTTAGCTAATGCCAATTTGACAGTATAAGTTTATGTTTTATAAAAATAATACATCGCAGAGACATAATAATCGTCATTATTGCAAGTTTCAACTATTTTGGTGGAGAATGATTCAGATAAATACAGCTGTAAGACCTCTCATTTATTTCTTTTATCCCTGACCTGGACTCGAACCCTTATAAAATATTGTCCTGTCCAAGTTCTAATGTGTTATATGTAATTTGAGAAATCAATATTGTTGCTACTGCTTGGCAGAAAAAAATACACACATTGTATCTGAATGAACGATTTAGAGTAATTTTTTTTCGCGCTTTGTACTAACAACAGATGTAGTGTAAGATTCTTCTTCCCGGAGACGAAAGGAAAGTAAGAAAAAATTATGTCAAAATTCTACCAAACATGGGTATACTGTGGTTATATGTATTAGACAAGTGTCCTTAAGTGTTATTCCGTATTGGTTCTCGGCTTTCAGCATTTAACACGATGTAAAAGTAAAACAATTTCTATAAAGTTTGAAGTTAGCATTTAAGAAGTCAACAAAACCTGGGGACCATTTGTTAAGGTTTAGTTTAAACATAATTTCAACAATAATAATGAATAATTAGTGAACTGTAATACTTTGATGAAAATGTTAATACTTATTTTCGTATCTTAACTGATGGAAATCGTTTGGAAATTAAAAACATAAACCTTGGAATGGAATACCAAGAAATGGGATCGAAATGAAAGGGACTGCGTGCGATGTGGGTGGCTAGTCTAAATCTGTACAATCACTAACTCTCAATTTTGTACTGCGCTCTCCTTTGGAAGAATTATATGTGACAACATTGTAGAATCTATTAACAGCCCAGAATATGCCCGGGATTTCAGTGACCCAGGCCCGATAATACCCTGGCTATATTTCGGACTAAGCCAGATTATTTACTCTCAGGCCAGACAATAACACCAGGTAATATATTACGGAGACTAATCCATTTTAAATGTTCCTTGAGTGACGGTCCAAATCATGGCTTTAGGTCACCGTATTTGTGTGGTCGCAATGGCCTGTCCGGTCATCATGTAATTTTAAAAGCAATATAAGTTCTTGACCGTAATTGGGCTATTTGTAAGTAATTGAGTACAGTGAAAGATTTCCTGGTTGTAACCATCCTCATTACATGTCCTGATAAGTTTTGTAAAGGGATAAAAAGTAATTGAGATCCTTGATTTTGCATATATTATATATAACCGTTACATAAAAGGCAAGATAGCCTATTCTTGCTTCAGAAGTGTTTTCATACTGCCATTATATTTTGAAGCAATAAAACGATTACGGTGAAAGAATTTTGAAAACGTCTTCCTTTATTTGTGGAATCTTAAAACATTGTTGTAACCATTCTAAAGTGATAAACTGGTTTCAAGCACTGAAGTCTTCTAATTAAGTACAAGCTCGTGCAAAATGTGTAAGTGGTGATGTATAAATATCATAGGAGGTAGCACGATATGTTTCACCATCAAGGTGGTACAAGTCTTTTTGTAAAAACTGCAAGAGCTAGAACCTTAATATTTGGTATAAATGCTTCTTAGGAGGCCCCTCTATCAAGAATAGTCGAAGATTTTTTATCCGTAAAGACATGGCGGCCTAGTGCGTGACTTTTTTTTCTAAATATAATTCGCTAATAAAACTCCTGTTAGAAACTTCAATAGTCAAAAGCCCCCAATCAAGGCTGTTAAAAGAATTTTGATCCGTCAAAAATGGCTGCCAGGGACGTGGCTATATACATGTATGCTTATAAAGTAAAACTTGGACGCTTTTTGTCAAACCAAATCTCTGGATTAAATCGGAACTAAATATAAAAAATGTTGTTTTTTTTTGCGATTTCTTCCTCATGAATTCAGTAATGCAAAATAAAAAAAAGTATTTCCGAAGCTGAAATTTTCTACGATTTCGCGGTTATGACAATCACGATTTCCAATAATAAATCATAACGTTGACACGTCCCCAAACCTGAAAATAGTGACATGTTTTTTCTACTGATAATGTTACAATAACTCTAGCCATTTAACAACGTCAGCTGTATGCCTACGGCACTCAAAGGTGTTATAAAAGGTCAACACGGTCCCGTCGTTAATTAACATTTCTACAAATAATTTATATATTTAACAAAGACTAATGTGCAGACATTAATGTAGTAATAAAAACAAAATAAGCAATATAGGGACAGCAGCGACGATCTGGCAAGCTCAAAACATTTTAAGCACTGAACAATTAAGAAACTTGAGTGGAACAACACTGAATGAGACAACAATTAGTGGAACAACAGAGAGTGGGGGCAGCAGTGAGTGGGACAGCAGTGAGTGGGACAGCATTGAGTGGGACAGCAGTGAGTGGAACAATAGTAAGTTTGTCAGCAGTGAGTGGAACAACAGTGAGTAGGACAGCATTGAGTGGGACAACATTGAGTGGGACAGCAGTGCGTGGAACAACATTGGGTGGGACAGCAGTGAGTGGGACAACATTGGGTGGAACAACATTGGGTGGGATAGCATCGAGTGGGACAACATTGGGTGGTGCAACATTTGGTGGAACAACAATGAGTGGGACAGCAGTGAGTGGGACAACATTGGGTGGAACAACATTGGGTGGGATAGCATCGAGTGGGACAGCAGTGAGTGGGACAACATTGGGTGGAACAACATTGGGTGGGATAGCATCGAGTGGGACAACATTGGGTGGTGCAACATTTGGTGGAACAACAATGAGTGGGACAGCAGTGAGTGGGACAACATTGGGTGGAACAACATTGGGTGGGATAGCATCGAGTGGGACAACATTGGGTGGTGCAACATTTGGTGGAACAACAATGAGTGGGACAGCACTTAGTGGAACAACATTGAGTGGCATAACATTGGAATACAAATCACGATGTCAGCACGAGACCGTTGCCACAAGCTACTATAAATATAGAACATGGCTCACTAAGTCAAACTATTTTTAAATAAAATTAATGATTTAGTTAACTTTCATTATTGGAAACCCTGAAATGATCTAACTCGTAAGCTTTGCGATTTCTTCTTCATGAATTTAGTAATGCAAAATTAAAAAAAAAGTATTTCCGAAGCTGAAATTGTCTACGATTTCGCGGTTATGACAATCACGATTTCCAATAATAAATCATAATGTTGACACGTCCCCAAACCTGGAAATAGTGACATGTATGGACATAAGTGTCAATACACGTATTGCAACGAAAGTATTGGTACTTAATAAGAGTATTTATATTTATATAATTTATTATAGAGGAATGACCAGTTTGTACTTGATTTCGGCAATTAACGGATTATCCGCACAAAACTTATTACAGCCTGTATATTTTTTTGTTTTGTGAAATTCATAATCTGTAAAGCATGAAACAATCATGCTTATACAAACGGCACCATCCAGTATACCTGGTATAGGAGCTGACTTATCACGATCTGAACCTTTTGTTTCCAGGCAAGCATCAATATAATTGGTCCGCGTATCGACAAAAGGGCTCTTCGGACAATGTTGACGTAAAGTCATGAAGTGCGCAAGTGCGTCAAAGTTTGTGATGTTTACAAATCAACGAGTTTATTAAAATGCTAAAAGATTCGCTCTCCGTGAATTTTTCTGATGTGTACAATTTTGTGGCACTTATTGTTGATGTCGGCACAATTGTTCAATAAACGATGATTTTCTAGATTTACTCAAAAGAGATTCGGACTAATGTAAACGTATTTGTCACAATTCCTTTAGAATGCTTAGACAGAGTTCACATAACTAACTTAATTGTTTAGGAACAGAATGTACAGTAAGTTGGGGCAGGGGAGAGGAATATTTATCCATTTTTTTTTCTCAAATAGGGCTGTTTTCCCCACCTTTGTCATATCTGTCAGAAGGGGTGGGTGGGGAAGGGGTGGGGTGGGGGCGTATTTGTCAATCCGTTGAAGTTTTACTGAGGTTATTCATCATTTTTCCGAAAATCGTTACGTATATTTAGTCATTATCAAGACTGCATTACATTTTGTCATACTAAACTCTTTGTTGTGGAGTCTTAAAAACATATCGTTTGGCAACAATTATGATGTTATCACACGAAGTGCATTTTTTCTCGACAAACTTAAACGTAAAATAACATCTATAAGCAGTCTTCTATATGTGCACAAACCGCAAACAAACTTAAACAAGATCCAAGTATCTGTAAAGTACATTATAAATGCCAATAACTGAAAAAGAAATATTTATATTACGCTAAACAGACTTTTTCCCCGATCTGACGTTTAGTTTTTGACTTATAGGTTATTCAACATAATGGTAAAAAGGATTAAAGGCATCTCGAAAGGAATGTGGTATCCCACTGAGCCAGGCCCCCACATGCTAGGACCAGACCTGCTAATTGCTGGTCATCACTGCAGGGAGTCTTTAGCCAACATAGTACTAATCTATCACAGTAATACCTCTGATGGGTTAATGCAAAACTAAATTACCTGCTAGTATGGATGTGAGACAGTAGGCTAGTTTTACACAAAGCCACAAACATTATTGTTAGTGATAATGTGGGTTGTTTACTATATGATCCCTTACAAATTCTTTATTGCATTAATTACTAGGTGTCAATTTTGTAACTGCAAGATTATGTATTTATTTCATAGCTAAATATTTAATTTTTAAAATACATGAGAGATACAAGTTTTAGTATTCAAAATGACTCTGAAGGACATTATTCTGACAATGAATGACTTTTTAAATTGCTTTTGTTAGAAACGTTTCGTTACATTTTACAAATCAAAATAAAATATAACTTTAAATATATATGAGAACTTAAAGAATGAAAGAAATAACCAAATGTATAAGAAATAACAAAATCAACCAACAAAGTAAGAAAGAAAACAAATAAAGATTTATATATATATATATATTGGATTGCGTCATTGGTATATTCACAACTGTTTCCTTTACAAACTGTGAATGACTATGTTCAACCCCCAGATATAGCATACATACACTTGGATCTTGAACAATACCTGTGTGACAGACACATCGTTACAGACTGTGACAGCCTGGCTTATCAGAAAACAGATGCCCTCACATGCTGGGTGGGGCAATAAATGGGGGGGGGGGGGGGTCACTTATATAAGGCTTTTGAGATGCCTTTAACGACGCTACGGCGCGGGGTGACGTCGCGTCAGGAATAGGACGTTAGTGGCGTCGAGTACAGTTGCTCTAGCTCAGTAACGTTGATCATTTAGGCTTCAGTCAGTAGTGAAATAATATCTTCGTGACTTAATATATCTTTCAAATATATTGAATCAAAATAAGGCCGCTTTCCACCGGTCTGTGTGCCAATGCCGCTGGGTTGTCTGATAAGAGAAGATATAACAGTGTTAAATGTCAATACCTTTGTGCCGAATATTATTAATATAGTTTGGGGCTATTTAAAAGGCCAAAAAATTGATTAATAACTTTACATTATAGACTTACATTCTAAATAACAATTTCTGGTTTTAACTTTCCGCCTCGATACAAACATGTGACACATTTTCGATAAAAGTACATTTTACACAGGCAATTGCTCTTCCAATGTACCAAACTAAAACATAAACCACGAAGTGTAATAAATAGAGGATCTGATATAAGTGGTCATTAGGTACTGGAAATGTTAAACGAGTTGAATGAAACGATACGAAACGAGGCCGAGTTTCGTATCGTTTCAGACAACGAGTTAAATATTTTCACAACCTAATGACCACGAATATTAGATTCTATTTATCACATAACCAAAACACCAGCTGTTTTTGTTTACAATGCATCATCTTTTTATAGTATGAACAGTCGGCCTTGACATGTGTAATTCGGTTTAAAAGAATCCGCACAAAAGAGAGTTCCAGTCTTTACTCGACCATTTTCCACACAAAGGGAACATGACTAAAATGTTATCTATTTATTAATAAAAATGAAATTGTCCAACAAAACGCATAAAACGGCGACAACAAAGTGTTCGGGAAATGGCATATACACCACACATACTTAATGACTACGACAATGACGTCACACTACGATGACTAACTAGTGAGTTACCAAATATAACGCATGAGTGTTACCTCACGTTCTCGCGGTAGATTATGTGATAACTACATTTATATTTCTAACCGACGTTATAAGTGACACGATCGGATGCAAACATCTTACAACACCATAATTAAATAGATACCCAACAACTTCCGAATACTTATTACTATATAGGTATAAGAGAATCAGAAAGATGCATTAGATTACATTTGCATTGTCAGTTATATTTGACAGTGAATATGTATAATTACAGATCTCTACATAAATTTAAATGCTTTAGATCCACTCGCTACAGAAAATTTACCATTTCATAAACTTTTTTCTTTACTGAGGCTGTAGTATTACATTTATTATATACATTTTGACCAATTACTTTATGAATTTTTGATAAAGCAAAATTCTTCGTTTTGGTTCACGTGACACGTTTACTATCTATATGTATATATGGTGTAAAGATAATGTACACTACTATATGTACAAATCTTAAATAACATTTCTGTTCAGTTCTGTTCTGCTTAGAAAGGCCCGCTGGACAGGTAACACAATGCAACCCGTCAGAGAATTGTGTCACATATCGCTTTAACAAGGGCCTCTTTACCATCACTGGCCCCTTTCCCCACAACCAGTGATAGTGAAGATTGAGCTCCCCTTCTAGCATCATCACCAGGCTTGTCTGATCGTACACGAGCGTATTGGAACTTGTTAAGATGAATTAAAAAAGTAATATAAACATGTAAGGATTTTCTTTATAAACAGAGTGATTGTAATACAATAAGAAAACTTAATTAAGTTAATAAATATCTGATAATTAATTCGCTAAAATTTTACGTTGAAAATGTAATTAACAGATTGCTTTCGTGTGTTTTTGTTTATCGTGCAAATGGGGTATTTTAAATAGATCTCATACTAGATTTATTTATGTTTAATTAAAATTTACCCTATACCGGGAATATCACGCACGACTGGCTGCTATAAGTATGATCGCAAGTCCAATCATACCTAATCGCCGGATATCGGATCGCGACGTTTGGTGTAGATTTATTCACAACTGCTTATAGATGATTGTGTCACAGTAGGTGTTCACTACAGCTTTTAATGTGGCCGAACCCCCCTCTATCCAACAGCGGGCTTGCCTTGGAACTTGTATCATTAATCCTATGTGGTTGTGCCTCCCCGTCATTACGCACCATAGCTAATATCCGATGGTAAACTTATTCTCATGTAGGCCTGTATTAAACATGCGTAATAATTTTACTAAGCTTATCCTTTTGTTTAGTGCAAGCAATTACTTAAACTTGTACTTATCACGAGATTACGATAAGAATGGCATGCAGTGATTTAAACACTACTTTCTTTATTATTTAAAGTACAAAAATACTATTTACCATGGGTCATCTTACAAAAAGCTCAACACACTTGTTTCCTCAGACGCTCACAAACGGCACATCATCCCGCGGAGGCGCTATTTCAACATGTAACATACATGTATTCCAAATATTATTAAATGTAGAATGCTTAATAATTCGGGTCTGTTGTCTGACTACAATTTTCTGCGTACAGTTTGTGAAAGGCTGTTTTTTTCGTAGTGTCGCTGGGAGAGATATACAGGTGCCTCTCCATCATTACCACGTGGAGCCGCTGTTTGCTGCATTCCAATTTCATCTGCATATTTGCTGATGAATTGAACAACTGCAAGAATCTCTTCAAATTATAATGACTGTTTTCCTGAATTATTATGAACGCGCGGTCTCGTTCCTTGCTCTTGCTTGTGTTTCACTATATTCTGGAGCGCATGTTTTCTAATGTCAAACACCAGCATGAATGACATTTAACATAGCTGCGAACCTTTGTAGGTGGATACAAAGTTTGAGCGTTGTTTCTTTATCCCATGATTTGTTGTCTCATTTTCTTGACTCTTTCAACCGTATAATCTTATCATAACAGTGGTCGCTGTCTACATCCTCATCACTGTCACGGTCGTTTTTTTCCAAACAAAATAGATCCTCGCACGACTATCAACATCTATGTAATTGTCTGTGCGTACATGGACTGCATCAACTGTTTCATCGTCGTTAGTTAAGTCACTTGCGTGTGAAGCTGTCGGTGTCCTTCCAAAATGCTCCGAAAATAAGTTCTCAAGGAAAATACTGAAGTACGTACCAAGCAATGTAAATTAACATATAAAACAGTAAGATTTCACATTTAAAATGCATCAGAAATAAATACATTAATGAGCGCATTAAAAATAAAAATGAGTAATGAAAACACAGTCAAAAATGTGTCATTATAGATTTCTAATATTAAAATATATAGCACACATCAAACGTAAAAGACTTATTTCTTTGCAGAGAAGGTCATTACAATTAAAAAAAGTTAAATACATGTACATGTGTGGAGTATCGTGATAGTTAATGAACTAGCTCTTCGACAAATAGTTATTTATTATTAAAAATGCAGTAAAGAGGAACGAAATGGCAAACACAAAACTGGCCTCACTTTCAAACTAAGATCGGACCTACTAACGAAAGCATCAGATTTCAATTTCGGACAATATGACTGGACAGTGAAAAAACAAAATAAATTAATGACCGGTATTATCACTCCCAAACCTAATCAATCCATCAAGGAAACGATAAACTCTCTGCAAAAACAAGAAAACGTCAGAGGTACAGCTTACTAAAAATTAATCCGCTATCGCAGTCAAATTCAATGAAAAAAGCCTACCACTCACAATTATGGGCAATCTGGTTAAACCTGCCCTCGCTAAAGAAGCCAGATGTAACAACTGCCAAAGCTTCGGTCACTATGGTACACAGTGCACCAAAGAGACAGCATGTCCCCACTGCGCAGGCAAACACATGTCGAAGAATTACAAAAACAAACAAAATAAAAACTGCGCAAACTGCGGCGGGGACCACCAGCAGCATACAAAGGGTGTCCAGTTTACATAAAGTATGTGGAGAAGATAAAAATCTCTAATTCAATAAAATCAAAGGAATTGAATACAAGATGCCAAGAGAAAGGTATCTTCCCCCCCCCCCCCCCCCCCCACTCCCCAATCCGCCCCCCCCCCCCAATCCCAGGTCAATCATGGTGCAAAGAAGTTAAATAAAAAAGAAATAAGTGAACTAGCTACAAAATTGGTAGGGAAATATGCCAATGAAATAGAGCAAATATTGATGGAAACTCTAAACAATCAAACAGCCAATAACAGCAATAAAGCGGAATGCACCACCGCCAATAAGAACGCCAACAACAAAAATAATAATAAAAACAGTCATGTAAAGCAGCAGCCCCATCCAAACAAAAACAATAACAGACTCCGACAACCCAGACGGAACAACAGGCCTCATCCCCCACCCCACTTCAATCAAGCCGGACCGATGCCGAGACCAAACCCATACAATCAGCGGATGGGTCCCAATCAATGGCAGGGACCAGCATTCTATGGCCCGAGGGGTAACTGGCACCCAATCAACCAAGGTCATTGGGGATCTTATTAGAATTGACAGTAGTATAAATAACGGCTTCTTAGCCATTGAATACTATAATCTAGTCCACAATGACGACGATGTCCAAAACTGATCACAACCAAAATAAAAAGGGCCTCGCCGTCTTAAGTTGGAATGCATGTGGTATCGTAGGAAAATCTACATCTAGACTTAGTGAACTTATTAACTATTTAGATAGATACCACATAGAAGTAGATGTCCTGTGCATACAGGAAACACATGAAACGACAAGAAATAGCCTTCCAAAAATTAGGGGATTCCAGCAACCAGTCAAATCAAATAGACAGGATGGATGAGGTGGAACATGTATTTACGTAACACAAGGATTACAATTCATAGTAAATAGCATAGTCAATAACACACCCTTAGAAGCCACCTCCATCACAATAATAGGAAAGCATGAGAAATGTACACTTTAAAATATTTATGCCCCCCATGAAGCAGATAATAAATTAGAATACTACAATAGGGTGTTTAACAACTGCAAGGACAAAACTATAACAGTAGGAGATTTCAATTTAAAACACCCATGCTAGAATCCAGATAATGATTTTAGGTATGACGGCGAGGCCGACGACTTGCTCACATTCCTAAACAATAAAAAACTCTGTATTCTAAATGATGGTCAGGTCACACGAATATCCTCAAGTCAAAAGGTAAGGGATAGTGCCATAGATTTAGCTATTACATCAGCTACTATATTTGATTCAAGTGAATTTTACGTTCTGGATAACACAATGGGCAGCGACCACATGCCCATCGCTCTTAACATAGACTTCTCAGCAAACCAAAAATACTCCAACTCAAGATAAAAATTGAATGTGGGTAGAGCGTCGCATGAAAATTGGAATAATTTTAAGGATAGGTGCAAGAGGAACTCGCAAATATCAAAGAACAAGACGTAAATAACAATTTCAACACTATATACTCGAAATTAAGCAATATACTAAATGAGATAATCCCAAAATATAGCAGCAAACAAAATAAACCCAGCAAAATTGTACCGTGGTGGGATGTCGACTGCACCAAGGCAGCGAAAATTAAGGAAAAAAGGCGAAAAGATTACAAAAGAGATACAAATTCTTCAATTAAGCTAAAACTATGGCAAGACACCATGCGGGAAGCAATTAGAATCATAAGACACGCAAAAGCCAAAAACTGGGAAGCATTCTGTTCAGGAATAACCCACAAAACAACCAGTAAAGAATTGTGGGATTTCATGAAAAAAATAAGGGGAAACAAGGTCAAACTAGCCATCCATTAACTGTAAACCAACAACTTATTACTGATCCAACTGAAAAGGCGGAAGCCCTAGTAAGTCATTACCACAAGGTTAGCAACAACGATGGTTACATACCTGATTTCATTAAAAGAAAGGAATCGATCTCCACCAAGGTCAACAATATGATCAATAATGAAGCGAAATACTGGGAGATCGATTACAATAAACCGTTCTCTATTATAGAATTTAATGTAGCCCTAGGTACATGCACAAATGGAGCACCAGGTGACGATGGGATCCATTATGAAATCCTAAAACAACCAAAGAACCCAAAGAGTCTAAAGAAAGTATTCTCGATATGTTCAACAATTCATGGAATCAAGGAGTAATACCAGATTCATGGTCGGAAGCAACTATCATTCCACTACTCAAACCAAATTAACCAGCTAACGACCCCGGTTCGTACAGACCAATATCGCTTACCTCTACATTTACTAAATTAATGCAAAAATGGTCAAGCACAGATTATGTTCCTTCTTGGAGTCGAACAACATCCTGTTCGAAAACCAATCTGGATGTAAGTCAAATCACCCCTGCACTGACAATCTAATAAGACTCGAATCAGACATCAAAATTGCACAAGCAAAACGTAAATGCGTCTCAGCAGTATTTTTGGATCTAACAGCTGCTTTCGATAAAATGTGGTCCGAAGGAGCGGTAGGCACATTAATGAAATACGGAATAAGAGGCAAAATGTTAAAATGGCTATCGGCATTCCTTAGAAATAGAAAAATTAAAGAAAGGTGTGACGGCAAAACATCCTCTACTCATAGCACAGAGAATGGCTGCCCGCAAGGAAGTGTCTTATCACCAGTCCTATTTACTCTCGTCATGAATACGCTTAATGACGTAATCAACAAGCACAATAGGAAAAACAAATACTATAAATCAGCTCAGACAATTAAACAGATCAGATCAGATCAGATCAGATCTTTTATTAGACTTATACAAAAGTACATCGTCTCAATACATAATACAAGTACACAAATGTCTGTCACGTGTCTAGGAAAAACAAATACTATAAATCAGCTCAGACAATTAAAATATCACAATTCGTCGATGACCGCGCAGTCTGGGTAACAAGTAATAACCCTAAACAAGGCGTTAAGAAAATACAGAAATTGCTAGTTGACATTGAAAATGGGTCCTTAACTTTGGTTTCTTAATCAACCCAAATAAAACCCAGACTATCATATTTAGACATGGAAATTCAACAGTAGACGATTAGCCAAAATTAACTGTATGCAATAAAACACTCGAATACAGCGACAATATAACCTTCCTATGACTTATTTTTGATAAACTTCTAACATGGAGGGACCATATAAATACATTAATTGGAAAATGTGAGAAAGATCCATCAAAGGTAAAAATTGGGAAGCAAATAAAAAATGCCTAGCCACATTCTACAGTGCACTCATAAAATCTAAAACACAGTATGGGATGGTAGCGTTTGGCTCAGCACATAAAATACACCTAGATAGATTACAAATTCTCCAAAACAAAGTAATAAAAAGTCATAATAGGTGCACCAAACTACGCCAGCACGGAAGCAATTCATGTAGAAATAGGAGAATTTACAATAAGAGATCAAATAAACATATGCAGCCTAAAATACTGGGTACGAGCAAGCAGATTATGAATACACTATCAGCGAACAAAGAAACGTATCCAAGGTCAGGAAAGTGGTTAAAAAGGGTCAACAAACCATACACACAAAATATAAAACCTCTGATTGATGAATTAGGCCTGTCTGTGGACCAATTAACACCTCCGGTCAACTCCAACTTGGTGGACATAATCCCCATCAATATAGACACCAATCTATCTAGGACAATAAACAAAAAAGACGACCCTGCCACAATTAAACCAATAGAGGAAAACTACATCCAGCCATCATAAGCAAACATCTGCATATACACTGACGGCAGTAAAGATCCAATTAAAAACACAGCAGGAGCAGGAATTAGCATTTACCATAATATTAGGCCAAATAAAAACTCCAAAATCAAATTAGATGGAAGCGTTCCATATTTACCTGTGAACTCTTTGCCATCAAAGTGGCGCTTTCATGGGTAAATAATAGTAAACTTTCCACCATATAATATTTACATGCGGGCAACAAATAATTGCACGAAGAAAATTCGAACAAACAATACTTGTAGATTTAGGATTAACAAACGTAAGCACAAACACCATATTTTTCCCTCCAGAAAAAAAGAAGAAAGAATAAGGAAAGCATTATTTGATTACCTTGAAGAAATAGACTACGTCAGAGTAATTTAAGCTAAAAAGTAGTATTTAGTAAGAATGGTTACTTAAAATGATAGGTGGTGGGTAGCTGAATAAACGGTGGGCTCCTAAAGACCCCGTAAAAAAAAGGCACCCGTCCCTTGCATTATAAAAGTAGACATTTCCCCCTTAAGGGCTGACATCTATTTCATCAAGATTAAAACAAGATACGGGTCGCTGAATAAACAGCAGCCCCTTAAGGGCCCCGTATAAACAAAGGCACCCGCTTATCTACAATATGATTTTTTCTACAAAACACGATATTCCCACCTCAAGGGCGGAGGCGCTTGCGCACCGACAATAAAAAGTAGGGGGAAAAGGCACTTGAGCATGTAAATAAAAAAGAGAACCACACCCTCACCCCACTCCCCCGCACAATCTTGTTATTGCACTAACATTATCAGTGGAATATATATATATATTATATATATATATAAAACAACAACAAAAAAAACAAGACAAAAAAGAAAAGAAAAAAAAAAAGAAAAGAAAAAACATTAACAAAAAAACACAACAAAAAACAAAAACAAACATAAAAATTCCACTGAATGTTTATACATCAACTGTATTGTACTAACCCATGTAACTTCCGTTTCAGCTTAGAGTAAAACGTTCATAAAATGTAAAAAAGCAAACTTTTCCTAATATATGAACGTTTTCCTCTCTTTCCTGCCATAGCCGAGGACTTTCTCCTTGTATGCACAAAAGTGTACAATAAGGAGAATGGTTTAGGGGCGGTCGGGCCTCGGTCGTCCAGACATGATTACTCGGTAAAATAGGCACAGGACCCCTACACACTTAAAACACATTCCCGCTAATGCCAAAAAAGGGAATAGGAAGACCCCTTCCAATAACAATTTCGTTTTAACAAATTGGAAGAGGCCAACCTAAAACCAAAACTTATAGACACCGAAGAACTATAATTAAACACCCCATATTGGGGGTCAAATGGGGGTCCAATGCCGTAAAACTATACTTTACACACACTCAAACATTTACCTTATATAAGGACCAAAATAAGAAATAATTCATCTATCTAAGCTGTTTAGCTAGTTAAGTAGGTAACCGAAATTGGATATCTGATAGGAGCCCACTATTAGGCACATTGGTCGCAACTCTTTAAAGTCATGATAGGGCAACATGACGGGGTCACGATAAAATACGAATGTATGTGCTGACCCTTAAATAAACCAGTTATAAGTAAGTAAGTAAGGAACGAAGTGTCTTCTAATTATATTAACTAAACAAAGGAGATGGGATCCCCACCCCCACCTCACCAACGCGATAAAAAGGTCGATTTCTAAAAACTCATACATAAAATAATAAGGTTTTAAGGTATTTTTTTTTGTTGCAAACAGCCTGCACTTTTGCTTTTGCCGTGAATAATACGTAAGAATAGATAAAAAATGATATATAATCCGACAGAACATAAAAAAACGCTTAGTGAATTAATGTGTAACAGGTGGGTCTTCAGTCCATATCATCCCTCGGATATATCTGGTGCAACGATACCTACAGAAATCGCGATCGTCGATCGTTTTGTTCGCCGGAAGTCGGAAGAATATGTCTAAAATGTAGTTCGCATAAAACATAAACAAATGCGTCGTTTGACAGCTGTGAGGTTGCTGCGCTGGGTTAATTAAACTTGGTTGATTTAAATTTGAAGCAGCCACAAATTTTTACAGGCATCGTACTGTAGTGAACTGTCATCCGAGCTGCCGTCTTTGTTTTGACGTCTGTCACAAAAGAAGTCCCATTTAGGGAAATGGCCGAGGTGATACGACTACCTACATACATCCGAGAGATGATTCGTGAATTATCCGAGGTGTTCCGATTGATCACTCCTATGTAGGAACTATTGTGCGTGATCCCTTTCGTTTGGAGAAAACACACACGAACGTTTGGCCAGAATTCTACTGTAAAATTAAATCGTTTACAGTGATTTTAAAGAAACGGATTATTTTAAGTAAATATAATTGTGCATCATTCCAGTATTTGTATAGATTTTATTATAACTCGTTTAATTTTACAACATTTTTATATGAAGTAACATTGCATTTAAACCAAGGAATAGTTACCGTTCGTATACGTGAGACTGTCAAAATAACCCAGGGGAGTTGGAGTGTGGGGTGGAGCGGATATGGATGGATGGATACACGAATCGGGGACGACGCATAGCCAATAAAGAATAGACACGGATTAGTTGACACAATGGTATTTGTCGAAAGTGTGTAGAATCACAATAGGTTTGTAGCTGTGTCGGCTAATTACGTACAGTTAGAGATTAGATGAGATTAGTATTTTATTTACAAGCACATTCACATTCACATTCGTGAAAACGGTTATTGTGAAGTGTGGATCGCTGTGGACCGATATTGTATCGGGAAATATGGCTTGTCCAGGCCCGCATGGCAGGAAAATCGTTTTATACAGCAAACATGTCATCACTTCAATTAGACTTCATTTGCTAGTTACGACGTGTTTGATTTAGATACAAAATTTGTCGAATCACAAAGGACCTCAAGAGAAATAAATGCTTCCGGTATTAATTTAGCTGTAAAATAGAATCGGATTAATGACTAGTTCAAAAGCCAAAAAGGTTGGTCTTCATGTGGATATAGGATGCAGAAAAAAGAAAGTTTGACGATTATTTCTGGTAAATTGACTATTGTTGTTATGTGGATACAATCTAAAATAATTATACACGTACCTTTAATTAAACCGACATAACTATTGTGCAGATAAAAATGTGTTTACGCAACTGGAATAAATCCGAAATAACAGGTAGTAAGTTATGTTTTAACATCTTTCCATTTTCCCATAATAAAACTATTTCTTTTCCTGTTCCTGTTATTTTTGATATTTAGTTTCCTTTCTTGATCTTCAATATTTTGTTTTCCATTCATTTCATTACTACTTGTTTGTATTGTAAGTTTTCCGTTTACTCAACTCAACTCAACTCAACTCAACTTTATTGAACTCGTTACCGCTCTATGCGGCGAATGAGCAATTTAGCATTTAATATAAATATTAGACAATAACAAATTCCAGTGTAAATAAATCATGTACAAAATCACGGATTATCAATGAAAAAGACTATAACATCTATGACCTAATGTGTAAACAAAGCATCTCATGATCCTAGTTAAAAAAAAAGTCCCAGTTAAAAAAAAAAAAAACGAATTAAAAATGCTTGTGTGCCATATGTAAACACCGCTTGTTGACATTCGTTTCATGAACAAGAAAAGTCATTGATACGCAGCATCAAAGGCGACGCAAAATTTGCAATACGGGAGCAAGTAACAAAGACACTTAAAACGTTAAGGTTTTTACTTGAAAGTTTTCAGTATACAATAAATCTCGAGAAAAGTTATATGTAACTCATATACCTAAGATCATGGAAGTGTTTAAAACAAAATAAAAAGCTAAAACCCGATACGATTTCAAAGGTTTTCTAAGATGTTACATATGCAGAAAAAAAATGCAAAATTATTATAATTAACTATAAAACTATAAAGTGTTCTAGCAGAAATTGCACATGTGCAGCAGCCTCACATTTCACAAATAAGTATTGTTCAGATAGAATTTTTCTCGAGCGTAGTATGTTTTATTCAGTATCTTATTGTTTATTTTCCAAGTTATTTTGAAAGTTACAGACACACTAACAAAGTTTGAAAAAAAGATAGGAATTAGTGTCTTACAATTAACAGTTTGACCTACCCCACCCCCTCACCACGCAAACAACAACAACAACAACAACAACAACAGTCAAACTAATAGCATACACTGTAGTAATTAAAATAAAATGTGACTCTAGTTGGTATCTAATACGTTCAGTTCAGTTATTAGTTCTTATAACTTTCACGTGTGTGAATTGAAACAGGCAAGAATTTTGATATTATGGTTGTTAAATAGTTCTTTGAATTTAATTATATTATATTTGGATGTTGGTAGAAGTACATGGAAATGTAAATTTCTCTAAGGGTACGGAAAGCTGGAAACAAAAGTAAATAGTGCATTTCATCGCCAATGTCGTTTGAATTACAAAGTTGACATTTTCTACTGTTCTACTTTCCCCCTTTTTTCTTTTTTCTTTGCTTTCTACGTTTTCTTTGTTTCACTTAAATATTTTCCTTTTTTTCTTTCTGTACATTTCTGTTTCTCTTTTTTTGCAATACTTATATAAACTTGATTAAATTATTTTGGCCATTTCCTTTACCTCAGTTCATCCGTATCACCTTTAGATAACTTGACATTTGATTTTTTACAGTTGTTCACATTTTGTGCCATCTAAATTTTACGCACTTTTAAAGTTTAGAAGACAATTTAATATAATTATATAATAATTAAATTTAATCATGTCATTCTTTTTCTTTCAGTCCTGGTACTGACATTTTGTGCCTCATTCCTCATAATGTTGGCATATAGCAACAACTTACAGGTAAATATTTTGTACTGACATTTTGTGCCTCTTTCCTCATAATGTGGGCATATAGCAACAAGATACAAGTTAATATTTTTGTACTGACAGTTTGTGCCTCATTCCTCATAATGTGGGCATATAGCAACAAGTTACAGGTAAATATTTTGTACTGACATTTTGTGCCTCATTCCTCATAATATTGGCATATAGCAACACGTTACAGGTAAATATTTTTTGTACTGACATTTTGTGCCTCTTTCCTCATAATGTTGCCATATAACAATAACTTACAGGTAAATAGTTTTGTACTGACAGTTTGTGCCTCATTCCTCATAATGTTGGCATATAGCAACAAGTTACAGGTAAATATTTTGTACTGACATTTTGTGCCTCTTTCCTCATAATGTTGCCATATAACAATAACTTACAGGTAAATAGTTTTGTACTGACAGTTTGTGCCTCATTCCTCATAATGTTGGCATATAGCAACAAGTTACAGGTAAATATTTTTGTACTGACATTTTGTGCCTCTTTCCTCATAATGTTGCCATATAGCAACAAGTTACAGGTAAATATTTTGTACTGACATTTTGTGCCTCTTTCCTCATAATGTTGCCATATAACAACAAGTTACAGGTAAATATTTGTGTACTGACATTTTGTGCCTCTTTCCTCATAATGTTGGCATATAGCAACAACTTACAGGCAAATATTTTTGCACGCGCATTGTAAAAGATAAATATAGATTCATGTAATTGAAACGACCATTATGTATTTGGCCAAACAGGAAATTTTCAATCTTATAAAAGTAATGTCGTCTTTATTTTGTATCGAAAATATGCAATCGTACCGGAAATTACAATAATGACAAGAAAAATAACAAAAATGCTGAAATCTAGCGTCACAGTCACAAAAAAGATAACAACGTTTTTATTCCGACCTGAATAATTGCCTTCAAAGTTAAAAAGGACTTAAATGACAGTTAAATAAACAATTTGCCAGACCATTTTCCCATCTTTTTTAGATAATATCCTGCAAATTCCATTTTTTTTTAAAAAAAAGAGGAAAGTTCACATTTCCAACAAATGAATGCATACCTTCTGTGATTATGATACATCGTATACTTGTGTGATAATCGTGTTTTCATCCTGTATTTAAAACAAATCAGAATGCAACAGTTTGTCAATAGTGTCCGCGAATCGCATCTGTTGACAGAATAATCGATAATGCGAGAATGCGGCGATGTTGATGTCAGTCATTTTTTTTATTTAAACAAACAAAACGTGCTGTTTAATAGGCATTAAATCCTGTCCTTATTGATGAGCGACTATTGACTTAGCCCGATGTCAATATCTTAAACTGTCTGTCTGATAAAAGATAACATTTTGTGTATAACAAATAAAATTATAGCATATTTATACAATAATGTGCACACTGAAAACACATACATTTACAGTTGGTATCATTAGCTAGTTAGTTTGTATTACCTGTTTTTATCATTGCATGTATATGCTTATGACACATCAAACAGAACAGAACAGAACAGAACATATATTTATTCACGTTTGTACAAAACACATCCTCTTAATCAAACGGAAAAAAACTCACAATAAATTAATCACAGTAGTGCAAGAAAGAACATTATTTTTTATCTACTGGACAAGTTGTTTCTCATCGCCAAAGCGTTTTTAACAAAAAGATTGGTCAGGGTTTGTTTGTTATTGGAACAAAGGAGACTTGTCAATTTCAAAGCATATGGTTTTACATACACCCCTTTGTGAATATATTGTCTTCGTATACACCAACATACACTTTGGAGTCTCCCAATCTAAAGTTATTGCAATCATTCGAGCGACAACATACTCAGACATAAACTAATGCTCACATTAAATACTGAAATCCGCTACCGATTTTAGTAAAAGAAACTTTTACTTTGTTTAACAATAGTAAATGCAAATCGACCAACGGTGACCAACTCACGCTAATGGTTCCGACCGACAAATTGTCATTACTTTTTGTTTCATTTTTGAAAGTTGCAGATTGACAAATTCAGCGTCATTGTGTATCATAAGTAAGTTTGTAGGCTAATAGTATTTTGTGGAACGGAACAAGTGATGGGGTACCAAACGGGGAATGTCAGATTCTACTTCTTCTTTATTTTTGTTACTTGGTTTGGCTGGGTAATTTTTATTAACTCCTTTATATGATCTGACATGAGATGTCATGCAATAGAAGAGAAATTAAAAGATATGCACTCTCTGGTGAGTTTAGTAATAAAGTTCCTTGACAACTGAATTTTTTTCAGATTTTTATCACTTGAAATGAGTAAAATAAATCTTTGAGGATGGAAATCTGCGCATGCAACTGTGTGCGCTGCCTGTTACAGCGAAAAGCAAATTGCGGTTTCTACATATTTGATCACAATTACAGATCTATTTTACCATTTTGCGCACTTCTCCTTGTTTACACTTCCCCAGCCAAACCAAATAACAAAAATAAAGAAGTAGAGTCTGACATTCCCCGTTTGATACCCCATCACTTGTTCCGTTCCGTTCCGCAAAATACTAATAGCCAGATTGTTTAACTAGTTATCAAATTCATCTTATAAAATCAATGGTATATATCAGTTTATGTCAGCATCATAAAACAATTTATTTGATAACGTGTTAGAATTATTGTAGACATGGATTTGAGTCCCATCCGATCTCAAAACAGACGAATCACTGTCAGTGGCAGTACATGAGTAAGACCTTACTAAACATCTAAATACTGGCTATCTCTCACCAGAAACAATTAACTTTCCTCAGTTTAAGTGCATATTTACCTCCAAGCTATGCAAGCTTTTAGCGACATCTGATCAAATGTAAACATTCGTGTATTCATTTCCTTATCACTATTCTATCATTTACAGCGGTCGAGTTTTACAGCTGTCGCATAGATCTGTGTATCTGATAAAATGTTCCCTACTGTGGTCAGGAAAATTGATATGCCATAGAGCTGTGTATTTAACTAGGTGTACCCTACCATGGTCAGGGAGATAGTTATGCCATACAGCTGTGTAACTGATAAGGTGTACCCTAAAGTGGTCTGGGAGATGTTTATGCCATAGAGCTATGTATCTGATAAGGTGTACCCTAAAGTGGTCTGGGAGTT
The DNA here is from genome assembly GCA_007844125.1 of Sinonovacula constricta. Lineage (NCBI taxonomy): Eukaryota > Metazoa > Mollusca > Bivalvia > Cardiida > Solecurtidae > Sinonovacula > Sinonovacula constricta. The sequence goes on from CM017562.1 coordinate 13,872,821, forward strand.
GTTTATGCCATAGAGCTCTGTATCTGATAAGATGTTCCCTACATTGGTCAGGGTGAGAGTATGCCATAGAGCTCTGTATCTGATAAGATGTTCCCTACATTGGTCAGGGTGAGAGTATGCCATAGAGCTCTGTATCTGATAAGATGTTCCCTACATTGGTCAGGGTGAGAGTATGCCATAGAGCTCTGTATCTGATAAGATGTTCCCTACATTGGTCAGGGTGAGAGTATGCCATAGAGCTCTGTATCTGATAAGATGTTCCCTACTGTGGTCAGGGTGAGAGTATGCCATAGAGCTCTGTATCTGATAAGATGTTCCCTACATTGGTCAGGGTGAGAGTATGCCATAGAGCTCTGTATCTGATAAGATGTTCCCTACATTGGTCAGGGTGAGAGTATGCCATAGAGCTCTGTATCTGATAAGATGTTCCCTACATTGGTCAGGGTGAGAGTATGCCATAGAGCTCTGTATCTGATAAGATGTTCCCTACCGTGGTCAGGAAAATGGTTATGCCATAGATCTGTGTTTTTGATAAGGTATTTCCTACTTAGGTCTGGGAGTTGGTTATAGCATAGAGCTGTGTATTTTATAAGGTGTTCCCTACAGTGGCCTTGGAGATGGTTATGCCATAGAGCTGTGTATCTGATAAGATGTTCCCTACTTGGGTCTGGGAGATAGTTATAGCATAGAGCTGTGTATTTAATAAGGTGTTTCATACTGTGGTCAGGGAGATAGTTATGCCATAGAGCTGTGTAACTGATAAGGTGTTCTATTCAGTGGTTTGGGAGATGGTTATGCCATAGAGCTCTGTATCTGATAAGGTGTTCCCTACCGTGGTCAGGAAAATGGTTATGCCATAGATCTGTGTATTTGATAAGGTATTCCCTACCTAGGTCTTGGAGATGGTTATCCCATAGAGCTGTGTATCTGATAAGGTGTACCCTACCGTGGTCAGGGAGATGGTTAACTCATAGAGATATAAAGCTAACAACATGTTCCCTACAGTGGTCTGGGAGATGGTCGTCATCGAACTGTGTATCTAATAAGGTGTACCATACTGTGGCCATGGAGATGGTTATGCCATAGAGCTGTGTAACTGATAAGGTCTTCCCTATAGTGGTCTGGAATAACGTTATGCCATAGAGCTGTGTATCTAATAAGATTTCCCTACAGTGGTCTGGGAGATACTTATGTCATAGAACTTAGTATTTAATTAGGTGTACCATACCGTGATCTGCAAGATGGTAAAGCCATAGAGCTCTGTATTTGATAAGGTGTTCCCTACCGTGGTCAGGAAGATGGTTATACAAGAGCTGTGTATGTGATAAGGTGTACCCTACAGTGGTCTGGAAGATGGTTAAGGCATAGAGCTGTGTATTTAATAAGGTGTACCCTACCTACCGTTGTTTGGAAGATAGTTAAGCCTTAAAGTTGTGTATCTGATAAGGCGTTCCCTTCAGTGGTTGGTTGATGTTACGCCATGGAGCTGTACGTCTGATAAGGTGTTCCTTACCAAGGTCAGGACAATGGTTATGCCATAGATCTGTGTATTTAATAAGGTATTCCCTACCTAGGACTGGGAGATGTATACCATAGAGCGATTTGTATCTCATACCCTACCAAGGTCAGGGAGAAAGTCAAGCCATAGAGCTGTGTATCTGATAAGGTGTTTCATACAGTGGTCTGGGAGATGTTTAAGCCATAGAGCTGTGTATGTAATAAGGTGTTCTCTACCTAGGTCTGGGAGATGGTTGTGCCATAAAGCTGTGTATCTGATAAGGTGTACCATACCGTGGTTAGAGAGATGGTTATGTCATAGAGCTGTGTATCTGATAAGGTGTACCCTACAGTGGTTAGAAAGATGGTTATGCCATAGAGCTGTGTAACTGATAAGGTAAAACCTACCGTGGTCTGGAAGATGGTTAAGCCATAGAGCTGTGTATCTGATAAGGTGTTCCCTACAGCGGTATGGGAGATGGTTATGCCATAGAGCTATCTATCTGATAAGGTGTACACTTCCGTGGTCTAGGAGAAGGTTATGCCATAAAGCTTTGCATCTGATAACATGTTCCCTACATAGGTAAGTTAGATTGTTATGCCATAAAGCCGTGTAACTGATAAGGTGTTCTCTACAGCGGTATGGGAGATGGTTATGCCATAGAGCTGTGTATCTGATAAGGTGTACCCTACCGTGGCCAAGGAGATGGTTATGCCATAGAGCATAGGGCGTTTCCAACTCTGGTCAGGGAGATGGTTAAGTCTTAGAGCTGTGAAGCTAATAACGTGTTCCCTACTGTGGTCAGTGAGATGGTTAAGTCATAGAGCTGTGAAGCTACTAAGGTGTTCCCTAAAGAGGTAAGGGAGATGATTATGCTATAAAGCTGTGTATCTGTAAATGTGTTTCCTACAGTGGTCTGGTAGGGGGTTATGCCATAGAGCTGTGTATCGGATAAGGTGTTCCCTACAGTGGTCTGGGAGATGTTTATACCATAAAGCTGAATCTGATAGGGTGTTATCTACCTAGGTCTGGGAGATGGTTAAGCCATAGAGCTGTGTATCTAATAAGGTGTTCTCTACTGTGGTCAAGGAGATGGTTAACCCATAAAGCTATGTATCTGATAAGATGTTCCCTACAGTGGCCTGGGAGATGGTTATGCCATAGAACTGTGTATCTAATAAGGTGTTCCCTACCGTGGCCAGGGAGATGGTTAAGCCATAAAGTTGTGTATCTGATAAGGTGTTCTCTACCTAGGTCTGGGAGATGGTTGTGCCATAGAGCTGTGTATCTAATAAGGTGTTCTCTACTGTGGTCAAGGAGATGGTTAACCCATAAAGCTATGTATCTGATAAGATGTTCCCTACAGTGGCCTGGGAGATGGTTATGCCATAGAGCTGTGTATCTAATAAGGTGTTCCCTACCGTTGCCAGGGAGATGGTTAAGCCATAAAGTTGTGTATCTGATAAGGTGTTCTCTACCTAGGTCTGGGAGATGGTTGTGCCATAGAGCTGTGTATCTAATAATGTGTTCTCTACTGTGGTCAGGGAGATGGGTAAGTCATAGAGCTGTGAAAATAATAACGTGTTCCCTACAGAGGTCAGAGAGACGAGTATGCCATAGAGCTGTGTATTTGATAAGATATTCCCTACAGTGGTCTGGGAGATGGTAAGCACATAGACGTGTGTATCTGATAAGGTGTTCCCTACCTAGGTCTGGAAGATGATTATGCCACATGGCACAGAAATGTGGTTCTGATAAGGTGTTCCCTTAAGTGGTCTGGTTGATGGTTACGCCATGGAGTTGTGTGTCTGATAAGGTGTTCCTCAAGGTCAGGACAATGGTTATGCCATAGATCTGTGTATTTAATAAGGTATTCCCTACCTAGGTCTGGGAGATGGTTATGCCATAGAGCTGTGTATCGGATAAAGTGAACCCTACCGTGGCCATGGAGATGATTATGCCATAGAGCTGTGTATTTAATAAGGAGTTGCCTACAGTGGTCTGGGAGATGGTTATGCCATAGAGCTGTGTATTTAATAAGGTGTTCACTACCTAGGTCTGGGAGATGATTATGCCACAGAGCTGTGTATCTGATAAGGTTTACCCTACCCTGGCCAAGGAGATAGTTATGCCATAGTGCTGTGTATTTAATAAGGTGTACCCCACAGCGGTATGGGAGATGGTTAGGCCATTGAGCTGTGTATTTAATAAGGTGTACCCTACCGTGGCCAGGGAGATGGTTATGCCATAGAGCTGTGTATGTGATAAGGTGTTCCCTACCGTGGTCTGGAAGATTGCTATGCCATAGAGCTGTGTATCTGTTAAGGTGTTCCCTGCAGTAGTCATGCTGATAGTTACGCACTAGAGCTGTGTATCTGATAACGTGTACCCCTCAGTGGTCTGGTAGATGGTTATGCCATAGAGCCCGGTATCTGATAACGTATTCACTACATTGGTCAGGGAGATGGTGATAATTTTGTCCATTTGACATGATGATCAATGTTTCTGTGTCCGCAACGAATGTTTCTGTTCCTTAAACACATATTCCGCTGACATATGATCCTGTTTATGCTGCAAATTTTCATGTTCCTTCGAAAAAAAAAGTTTCTGTTCCTCAATGGGCAAAAATATGCACAAATTGTCTGTGCCTTTTCTTCCAGTGAATGTTTCTGTGCTCGGAGAATGTTTTTGTTCCATCGAATGTGAATCTCTCCCACCCATCGAATGTGTATCTCTCCCACCCATCGAATGTGCATCTCTCCCACCCATCGAATGTGTATCTCTCCCACCCATCGAATGTATATCTCTCCCACCCATCGAGTGTGTATCTCTCCCACCCCGACACCTGTTTTTGTGCCTCCGGCAAATGTTTCTGTGCCTCTGACAAATGTTTCTATGCCTCTGACAAATGTTTCTGTGTCTGGGACAAATGTTTCTGTGTCTGTTTATATTTGCCTCCGACAAATGTTTCTGTGCCTGGGACAAATGTTTCTGTTCCTCAAACAATTGCTCTTTTGACAAATGGTTCAGTGTCTCCAACAACTATTTCTGCGCATCTGTCCACTGTTATCGTCCTCCACCCAATGTTTCTGTCTTTCCAACGAACTTTTCTTTGCCTCCGACGAATTTTTCTGTGTCGCAGACATTCTGTGCCTCCGACAAATGAAGCTTTGCCCCAGAAAAATGTTTCCATGCCTCCGACAAATGAAGCTTTGTCCCAGACAAATGTTTCCATGCCTCCGACAAATAAAGCCATGCCCCAGACAAATGTTTCGATGCCTCCGACAAATGAAGCCATGCCCTAGACAAATGTTTCCATGCCTCCGACAAATGAAGCCATGCCCCATACAAATGTTTCCATGCCTCCGACAAATGAAGCCATGCCCCAGACAAATGTTTCCATGCCTCCGACAAATGAAGCCATGCCCTAGACAAATGTTTCCATGCCTCCGACAAAGCTTGTTCTCTTCCTACGATATTGTTTCTGTTCCTCTGACACTTTTCTGTGTCTCCAAAGAATAAATATATTCCTCTGACTTCATTGGACGTTTATTTCTCTGCCTCCGACAATTGTTGCAACTGAAGAGGTTCCACTGCAGTTACAAGTTATCTCAGGTTTTACCTACTATATAACATACTTTGTGTCGTGAGTATAAAATGTTCGTATTCTTCCAGTTTCCAGAAATGACGAAACTGTGGACGCAGAATGGGACAATGATGGAAAACACGACAGTTGCCGAATGGTCAACACGACTGACGCCATCTTTGCGGACCTTTAACGTTTGCTGGTACAATCCGTCCAACTACTTACAAAAAAGACCCGCAGCATATAATCGAACATTTGACAAGTGTCAGTACTCGAATTGCAGGCTACTAATTGGCCGATCACATCTCCAAAATAGTGATGCTGTGTTATTTTATCCGATAGATGCGCCCAAGACGTTACATCGTGCGCCGGGCCAAGTTTGGATTTTTGTCGAACACGAGTCACCTTATCTTTATTCAAGATTAACCAATACGTTAACGTTGCCATTCTGGTCCAAAGCTTATAACTGGTCAATGACTTATAATGTGGATAATACGGATATACCCTTACCGTACGGCAAGATTAGAAAGCGGACAATTCCGGTCAGGAAGAATTACACACGGATTTGGGAGCAGAAAACTGGAGGTGCTCTTATCATAACCTCACATTGCAAGACACATTCCAATCGATCGGAATACATAAAAGAGTTGAACAAATACTATCCAGTTGAAATTCTCGGAACGTGTGGAAAAAAGTGGAGCTGCGGAAAACGTACACTGCACGACGACTGTTTTGAAATCTTGAACAAGTATAAGTTCTATTTAGCGTTTGAAAATGCCTTTTGCAAAAATTATTTTACAGAAAAGATATTTGAGAACTTTGCCTATGACACTATGTGCGTTGTAAGAGGAGGCTTAAAGGGAGATATTGGACACCATTTTCCGAATGGCACAGTAATTTCAGTAGACGATTTTGACTCTCCGAAAAGTTTGGGTGCTTATCTGAAACGATTGGCTTCATCTCGCGATGAATATATAGAGTTTCTTAAAAGGAAAGATCACTATGAATCAGTTCCGTATGAAGAACTTTATCAAGATGGACTGTGCGAGATTTGCAAGCGGTTAAATTTTCAGGATAAATATCAGAAAGTCTTGACATTGAATACCTCACAAGAAGAAAAACAATGGTGCTCTAGCAAATAATAAGTTAAATAACACTATCGGATATTACTGTAAACGTTCAAGCTTTATTCTTATTCACACATTAAGGAATAATTTAACTTATAACTTTTAATTTTTAAACTTTAAATGCTGAATCTTGCTATTGACTCTATATGAAGGAGACCACAAGGCCAAATCCAGACAAACTTTATTTTCGCTCTTTTTGAAATTAACTTGTTTTATATGCCCATGTGTTTGGTAATCGTAAACATCCATATTAGGGCATAATATGTTATATTTATTTTATTGTATGTGATGTTATTATTGTTTGCATATTCAAGACACCAGCAGTTATATGTAGTGCAAATTCCAATGGGGTCTCTTTAACGTGGTTGCATGAGATGCGGATTAATACTTTCTCTTTCAGAAGTTGTTTAAATATTCATGGTATGTATAAAATGCATACAGTTTTGAATAAAATATTTTTGAATTGGTTAAAATACTGAAATAAAAGTAACAATTAAACAGACGATCAGAAAGACAAATATAAATTAACGAAAGGAGAAACCATAGAGATATAAATGCAGTTAATTTTTATGGTGTTTGCATGTTTGTAAAAAATTACTAACACTGTAATAATATAAAGAAAAACAGAATAACAAAATTTTATACCATGGCTTATCTTCTATATGGAACCGGCCGCACTAGCTCAATTGCTAGAGCGTTTGCTTGCGGATCGGAAGGTCGCGTGTTCAAACCCCGGCCGGGCAAAACCAAAGACTTTAAAGTTGGTAGTAGTGGCTTCCCTCCTAACGCTCGGGGCTAAGGGGACAGCATTACGCCTGACTCGTCGGTGTCAGTATAATGGACCGACCGGGTTCTGTACCTGGGCACCTCATAAGTGCTCCTGTGCTGTAATGATAGAAATGTCGCTGCACCTTATCGACAAAATGCCGGCAAATCCCACCCCATCCCTTCTATACGGATATACGGTTCTGTAAGTAAGAAGTAAATGTTTATTATTGTTACATGTTTACATATAAGCATACATCAATACATGCACATATAATACGAAATACAGTACACCCGGCCCTATGGACCTATATGTCATCAAGTCTTGAGGTTCAATGATAATAGTTGTGTGAAGTAGTCATGAAATCATAAACAAGTTAAATATTCGTTGAAATAATACTGGAAATTTAAAATGTTCTTATTGTAAAACCATAAAGCAAAGCAAAATTGTATAAGCAACATTTGATTGATAATTATAGGTAGTAATTTCGTCTCTGTAGTTCTTAATTGCCATATTAACCATATTAAATTTAAAAAATGAACTATTTTAAGGTTTTATTACAGTACAACTATAATAAATGTTTATAATAACACTAGCACTCTTTCTGCTGATATGTACAACTACCAATATACAAAAATACTTATAAAAACAGGCGGTAAAAACATAATAAAGGACTCATTCCCGAGATACTCAAATACCGCAAAATAAAGATAAATATCATAAAAGATTTATTCCTGAGATATACAAATACCCACCGCCCGCCCCGTCCAAATAAATAAATAAAAAAGTCTAAATATAATAAAAGGTATATTCCTGAGATATACAAATACACCCCCCCCAAAAAAAATAAATAAAAATAAAAATAAAATAAAATAAAATAAAAAATAAATAAATAAATAAATAAATAAATAAAACGGTCTAAATATACTAAAAGATTTATTCCTGAGATATACACATACCCAAAACAAAAACAAAAATATAAACATAATAAAAGATTAAGAATAACAATAGCAGTCTCATCGCTAAGATATACAATTATCTTTTATTGAGTTATTGTACCTAAATACAAACGCAACTTTTTACTAATAAAGGTTTATTCTACGTTTATACATTCAAAACATATTTTACGCAATGCCATACACTAGTAACTACCGATATATTCAATTTATGTTTACATGTATAACTGTCAAAGTATGTTAATTTAAGTATATATTTAAATACTTGTAACACTTTGACCAGTCCAGTTGTACATTTGTGAATTTTATTTTGAAGAAATAGGCTGGTAATATTTTTATTTATTAAATTATAAAATTAAAAAATGACGGTCATATAGATCTCTCAATATATACATGTATATTTATAATTTTACATATAGCGGTTTAAATTAAAACTACCGTAAGACATACTGTTACGGTCAATGATTCCTTATACAGTAGAAATGACCGGGCAAGGAAATATACGCCAGCGAAATGATTCTTTACACAGTAGAAATGACCGGGCAAGGAAATATACGCCAGCGAAATGATTCCTTACACAGTAGAAATGACCAGGCAAGGAAATATACGCCAGCGAAATGATTTCTTATACAATAGAAATGACCAAGCAAGGAAATAGACGCCAGCGAAATGATTCCTTACACAGTAGAAATGACCAGGCAAGGAAATAAACGCCAGCGAAATGATTCCTTATACAACAGAAATGACCAAGCAAGGATATATATGCCAGCGGAATGATTCCTTGTACAGTAGAAATGACCAAGCAAGGAAATATACGCCAGCGGAACGATTCCTTACACAGTAGAAATGTCCAAGCAAGGAAATATACGCCAGCGAAATGATTCATTATACAATAGAAATGACCAAGCAAGGAAATATACGCCAGCGGAATGATTCCTTATACAATAGAAATGACCGGGTAAGGAAATATACGCCAGCGAAATGATTCCTTATACAATAGAAATGACCAAGCAAGGATATATACGCCAGCGAAATGATTCCTTATACAATAGAAATGACCAAGCAAGGAAATATACGCCAGCGAAATGATTCCTTATACAGTAGAAATGACCGGGCAAGAAAATATACGCCAGCGAAATGATTCCTTCTACAATAGAAATGACCAAGCAAGGAAATATACGCCAGCGGAATGATTCCGTATACAAAAGAAATGACCGGGCAAGGAAATATACGCCAGCGAAGTGATTCCTTGCACAATAGAAATGACGAAGCAAGGAAATATACTCCAGCGAAATGATTCCTTATACTAGTACAATAGAAATGACCAAGCAAGGAAATATACGCCAGCGGAATGATTCCTTATACAATAGAAATGACCGGGCAAGGAAATGTACGCCAGCGAAGTGATTCCTTACACAATAGAAATGACCAAGCAAGGAAATAGACGCCAGCGAAATGATTCCTTGTACAGTAGAAACGACCGGGCAAGGATATATATGCCAGCGGAATGATTCCTTATACAAAAGAAATGACCAAGCAAGGAAATATACGCCAGCGAATTGATTCCTTACACGGTAGAAATGACCAAGCAAGGAAATATACGCCAGCGAAATGATTCCTGATCCAGTAGAAATGACCGGGCAAGGAAATAGACGGGGCAAGGAAATATACGCCAGCGAAATGATTCCTTACCCAGTAGAAATGACCGAGCAAGGGAATATTCGTCAGCGGAATGATTCTTTACAAAGTAGAAATGACGGTTAAAGGAAAGTTCGCCAGCGAAATGATTCCTTATACAATAGAAATGACCGGGCAAGGAAATATACGCAAGCGGAATGATTCCTTATACAATAGCAATGACCAAGCAAGGAAATATACGCCAGCGAAATGATTCCTTATACAATAGAAATGACCAGGCAAGGAAATATACGCCAGCGAAATGATTCCTTACACAGTAGAAATGACCAAGCAAGGAAATATACGCCAGCGAAGTGATTCCTTATACAGTAGAAATGACCGGGCAAGGAAATATACGCCAGCGAAATGTTTCCTTATACAATAGAAATGACCAAGCAAGGAAATATACGCCAGCAAAATGATTCCTTACACAATAGAAATGACCGTGAAAGGAAACATACGCCAGCGGAATGATTCCTTAAACAATAGAAATGACCGGGCAAGGAAATATACGCCAGCGAAGTGATTCCTTACACAATAGAAATGACCAAGCAAGGAAATATACTCCAGCGAAATGATTCCTTATACTAGTACAATAGAAATGACCAAGCAAGGAAATATACGCCAGCGGAATGATTCCTTATACAAAAGAAATGACCGGGCAAGGAAATGTACGCCAGCGAAGTGATTCCTTACACAATAGAAATGACCAAGCAAGAAAATATACGCCAGCGGAATGATTCCTTACACAGTAGAAATGACCGGGCAAGGAAATATACGCCAGCGGAATGATTCCTTATACAATAGAAATGACCAAGCAAGGAAATATACGCCAGCGAAATGATTTCTTATACAATAGAAATGACCGGGCAAGGAAATATACGCAAGCGGAATGATTCCTTTTACAATAGAAATGACCAAGCAAGGAAATATATGCCAGCAAAATGATTCCTTATACAATAGAAATGACTAAGCAAGGAAATATACGCCAGCGGAATGATTCCTTATACAATAGAAATGCCCAAGCAAGGAAATATACGCCAGCAAAATGATTCCTTACACAGTAGAAATGACCGGGCAAGGCAATATACGCCAGCGGAATGATTCCTTATACAATAGAAATGACCAAGCAAGGAAATATACGCCAGCAAAATGATTCCTTATACAATAGAAATGACCAAGCAAGGAAATATACGCCAGCGGAATGATTCCTTATACAATAGAAATGACCAAGCAAGGAAATATACGCCAGCAAAATGATTCCTTACACAGTAGAAATGACCGGGCAAGGAAATATACGCCAGCGGAATGATTCCTTATACAATAGAAATGACCAAGCAAGGAAATATACGCCAGCAAAATGATTTCTTATACAATAGAAATGACCAAGCAAGGAAATATACGCCAGCAAAATGATTCCTTACACAGTAGAAATGACCGGGCAAAGAAAATATACGCCAGCGGAATGATTCCTTATACAATAGAAATGACCAAGCAAGGAAATATACGCCAGCAAAATGATTCCTTATACAATAGAAATGACCAAGCAAGGAAATATACGCCAGCGGAATGATTCCTTATACAATAGAAATGACCGGGCAAGGAAATATACGCCAGCGGAATGATTCCTTCTACAATAGAAATGACCAAGCAAGGAAATATACGCCAGCAAAATGATTCCTTACACAGTAGAAATGACCAAGCAAGGAAATATACGCCAGCGGAATGATTCCTTACACAGTAGAAATGACCGGGCAAGGAAATATACGCCAGCGGAATGATTCCTTATACAATAGAAATGACCAGGCAAGTAAATATTCGCCAGCGAAGTGATTCCTTATACAATAGAAATGACCAAGCAAGGAAATATACGCCAGCGGAATGATTCCTTATACAGTAGAAATGACCAAGCAAGGAAATACTCTACTGAAATGATTCCTTTCACAGTAGAAATGACCAAGCAAAGATATATACGCCAGCGAAATGATTCCTTATACAATAGAAATGACCGGGCAGGGAAATGTACGCCAGCGAAGTGATTCCTTACACAATAGAAATGATCAAGCAAGGAAATATACGCTAGCGGAATGATTCCTTATACAAAAGAAATGTCCGGGCAAGGAAATATTCGCCAGCGAAGCGATTCCTTACACAATAGAAATGACCAAGCAAGGAAATATACGCCAGCGAAATGATTCCTTATACAATAGAAATGTCCGGGCAAGGAAATGTACGCCAGCGAAGTGATTCCTTACACAATAGAAATGATCAAGCAAGGAAATATACGCCAGCGAAATGATTCCTTATACAATAGAAATGTCCGGGCAAGGAAATGTACGCCAGCGAAGTGATTCCTTACACAATAGAAATGATCAAGCAAGGAAATATACGCCAGCGGAATGATTCCTTATACAAAAGAAATGTCCGGGCAAGGAAATATACGCCAGCGAATTAATTCCTTAAACACTAGAAATGACGGTGAAAGAAAACATACACCAGCGAAATGATTCCTCACACAATAAAAATGACGGGCAAGGAAATATACGCCAGCGAAATGGTTCCTCACACAGTAGAAATGACCGGGGTAGGAAATATATGCCAGCGGAATGATTCCTTACACAGTAGAAATGACCAAGCAAGGAAATATACGCCAGCGAAATGATTTCTCATACAGTAGAAACGACCGGGCAAGGAAATAGACGGGGCAAGGAAATATGCGCCAGCAAAATGATTCCTTACACAGTAGAAATGACCGGGCAAGGAAATATACGCCAGCGAAATGATTCCTTATACAATAGAAATGACCAAGCAATGACATATACGCCAGCGAAATGATTCCTTACACAGTAGAAATGACCAAGCAAGGATATATACGCCAGCGGAATGATTCCTTACACAGTAGAAATAACCAAGCAAGGAAATATACGCCAGCGGAATGATTCCTTATACAATAGAAATAACCAAGCAAGGAAATATACGCCAGCGAAATGATTCCTTTTACAATGAAATGCCCAAGCAAGGAAATATACGCCAGCGAAATATTCCTTACACAGTAGAAATGACCGTGAAAGGAAACATACGCCAGCGGAATGGTAACAGATGCAACATTTAGGCTCGAGTTCAACAACAAATGGAGGGGTGAACGAATACTGGAACTTCGTCGCGATGCACATCAAGTTTGATGATGGTATACAGAGGGCGTGACGAGCAAATAACAAAGACCCTTATGAGGTTCAAAGACACCCATCAAACCATTCACTGGTAGTACCTTTACAGCCAACAACAGAAATGAATGCCAACAGCGTTATGGCAAAGGTCGAAAAACTTTTACATTCCGAAGAGAATATCGTTATTAATCAATTTTAAATAGTGAGTCATTATTTGTTTTGCTCTAAGTAGCGATAAATAAGTATTTATTATATAAAATGTTAAAAAAGCGCCCAAGACAGAAATGGCCAGTGTTAACGACAAAAAGGGAATTTGGACAATTTTGACGTCACGTCACGAGAAGATATCGTCCTAGTGTGTGATATTTATATATGTTTATATAAGGCGTTGATAAAGTTTGTTGTAGAAATTCGCTCGCATTGTATTTTCTGATGCTTACAATTTTGTGGCACTTGTATTTTTTCTTCATTACTTTTAACATTGCACATATATATTGTTTCAAGAAAGATATTATTAATGTCGGCAAACGTTTTCTAGAGACGACCAAGGTTCCCGATTCACGCAAAATATTCCAACTATTACTATATATAATGCTAAGAGTTCCCAACTGTGAGAAAATACGAAATATAAGCATACACATACAAAGCGTCATTGGAAACGGTTACGATGCAACAATCAGTGTTATTTTTGATAGGTTTATACCTATTTAAAATCACATTATAATACCTTGCAATGGTTTTCTCTGTTTCTGTACATCTTTTGTCTGGTATTTCACACATGTATATTCCAACTCAAGTGTTTTTACGAACATAATACATGTAGGTCTTTTGGGTGTGTGTATGTATGTGTATGTGTGTGCGTGTGTTTGTGTGTGCGTGTGTATGTGTATGTGAGCGTGTGTATGTGTGTGTTTGTTTGTATGTGTGTGCGTGTGTATGTGTGTGCGTGTGTGTGCATGTGCATGTGTATGTGTGTGTATGTATGTGTGTGTGTAAGTGTGTATGCGTGTACATGTATATGTATGCGTGCGTGTGTGCGCGCGTATATGTGTGTATGTGTATGTGCGTGTGTGTTTAAGTGTGTATGCGTGCGTGTGTATGTGTGTGTGCGTGTGTATGTTTGTGCGTGTGCGTGTGTAGGTGTGTGTATATGTGTGTGTGTGCGTATGTGTGCGTGTGTGGATGTGTGCGTGTTTGTGCGTGTGTGTGCGCGTGTGTGTGTGCGTGTGTGTGCGTGTGTGTATGTGTGCGTGTGTATATGTGTGTGTGCGTGTGTATGTGCGTGTGCGTGTGTGTGTTTGCGTGAGCGCGTGTGTGTGCAAAATATATTGTTATTGGTTTTTCCATTATGCCATATGTGTTGTAAGGAAGGTATGGGTGTTTTTGTCCACCTGATGGTGTTTGTCTTGGAAAGTATTTTCCCCAGATACCATTACGTATATCTAGTTGATATTAAGAATTTATTACATTTTATTATATGAAACCAGATGTTTTTGAGGCTTAAAAAATAATATAAATATAAATATAATTTAATCCATATCGTGTGGCAACGATTTTTGTTTTATCACACAAAGCGCATTTTCCGATTGGAAAATAACAAGTAATTTATGCGCCAAATGTGCAAAAACGCGTACATAAACAGTCTACAAAATCAATACATACCGGATTCAAGTTACATGTGTAGTCAAACATGCAGAAACTTGAAGTTAGGTGCTTGAATGACAGATGAGGCGATCAAAAGCATATAAGTCCGGGTACAAAGTAAATACATTTTAATTAAATTTTAATTGCATACACTGATTGAAAGGAGGAGCGCGGTACTATTGGATACTACAACTACTAGGAATAACCCTGTGTTTACACACGTGGGCTCAAGTTTAAAACTATTCCTTAAAGCTAAATATAGCACCCAAACTACCACTCCAGTGACATTCCAAAGTCTCGAACACAAAATTGTCAGATGGAATGGTGTGCTTGAAAACACCGTTAAGCGTTTGCTTTAATCATAAATTTGTAAACGTCCATTTGCACACAAGGTGTTTATGAATTACTGAATGAAGAAAACAGGTATTTGAAAAGTATCATCATTTGCTCACAAAGCCTGATATAAAAATAGACTATTTTAATTAAACCTTCAAGACCGTCGTGAACCTCTTCAAGTGAACTTCCTCACCCTGGAAACAAAACATGTTCAGATGTTTATTCTTCTCGAAAAAAAGTTATTTTGGTTTTCTACTTTTGTACTAAATATTGAAGTTTACATTTAAAAAGAGATACAAATGCCGAAATATATTAGTCATTGCCTGCTATACTCAGAGAGGGAGAGAGGAAAAGAAAAAGAGAGAGGGAGGGAGAGGGAGAAAGAGAAAGAGAAAGAGAAAGTGGAGAGGTAGAGTAAGAGAGACAGGGAGATGGAGAGAGGGATAGAAAGAGAGCTTGAGAGATAAGGAGAGATAGAGTCACAGAGGGAGAGAAAGACAGGAAGAGAGGGGGTAAAGAGGGTAGAGACAGAGGGTTAGTGGAAGAGAGAGAAAAAGAGAGAGAGAAATAGAGAATGAAATGGAAATGGGGGTGTAGAAAGAGAGAGGTGGTGGTACAGTAAGAGAAAGAGAGGGAGAGAAAGAGAGATGGAGATTGAGAGACAAAAATGAGATGGACCGAGAAGGAGAGAGACAGAGAGAGAGAGAGGGGGTAAGAAAGGGAGAGAGAGAGGTGTACCGATAGGTATGGAGAAGGATATAGAGGGTAGAGATGGAGGGGAGAGGAAGAGATAGGGTGATCGAGAGAGGAGGGAGAGAGAGGGGGAGAAATGGAAAGAGAGGTGAAGAGATAGGTAGGGAGAGGGATAGAGAGGGTAGAGATGGAGGGGAGTGGAAGAGAGAGGGTGTAAGGAGAAGGAAATGGAGAGAGGGGGAGAAGGAGAGAGAGAGGGGTGAAGGAGAGAGAGAGAGAGATTTCTACCCCCCTTCTCTCTCTGTGTGTGTGTGTGTGTGTGTGTGTGAGTGTGTGTGTGTGTGTGTGTGTGTGTGTGTGTGCTTACCACTATCGTACATGCCTTTTTTTATTTTAAAACCCGTGAGATACTTATACATTATAATTATTAGAATGTTATTTGAAACATTTGCAAAAGATACATTAAATTAAATTAAATTAATACGTTTCAATTTACTTTCTGTTTCAGTCATGCTTGACGATCCAGTTAGGGGCGGATTAGCTACCCATTACTCAGTCGAGTAATGCCGGCAACCCTATTATAAAACAGAAATCAATAGTCTTTAAAAACAATTGTGACAGAATGTCATTCGTTCGTTCCATCATTGTTGCATTAGCAAAATCCTGCGTTGTACATAAAGACTAATGGGACAACATTATTCTAGATGCGACTAATATGAACAATAAAGACAGTATCCAACTCTGGAGATAAAATGATATGATATGGCGATATTGGACTGTGGCTATTTTCAGCAAATCATCGAAACTTGACTGTGTTTGGCGCACAATATGAGAGATTTCGACGGGGTATTTTTACTTTGAATACTTGCTCAAGACCGGTGTTTTTTTTTTTTTTTCAAAAGCATAAAGCTTATGTAGATGGAAGTGGAATATTCGACTACTATATTCCTTGAACTTTCTACCTATGTAACTATGTGAACCAGCGAAAACATTTGGATGAAATAGACTCGAAGAAAGTCTTTTTTAAAGGTGGTATTCGACAGTTTGGACAAGATTTATTTTTTCTCTCCAGCCCCCCCCCCCCCAAACAACAACCACCCCCAAAATATATAAATACATTTGACATTGTTACGTGTAATGTAAAATGCTGTTAATTGATGCCATAGATCTGGGTGAATAGTGAATAATAAATCCCTACTCATTACAGCAAACATGTATTTTCTATCTTGGCCGCGCTGCAGAGATAACTATTTTTAAACACACGTGACAATTTACTTGTGAGATCGCGTTATATCGTCATCAGGGTAGTCCGCGCTGACGTCGGTATCTATTTTCAGCAAACATCACTTCCGTGCTTATTTACAGATTTGGAAGGCATGGAAATTTAGTTATTATTTCGCAATGTGTACTGTCGTACAACATCGGTAGAGTTAAAATTCGTCTTTCCTTGAACTAAAGTATGAGTTTTTGCCGAAATAATGCATAAAATCCCGGAAACTCTGAACAAAATATCGTTTCATGCAAACTGTCGGATACCACCTTTAACAAAAAAAGTAATCAGAACTATATAGGTCAATATTCCGGAGAATGATCCAGATCAGATGGGGCCGGCTGATAAAGAAACGTTTTTACGTGGGTCTTATAAGAATAAAGACAACGTGTTTGACTTTAAACAGAAATGGAGCAATGCTGTAAATCTGACATAACAATGGTGAGATAAGCGTGCTTAAAAAATCCAAAACAGTTCCTGATACGACGTCGGTAGATTTGTTTATGTCACCACAATATCTAGCGTTTACATAGGTGTGTACAAGAGAAGCGTTCTAGAAGAATTCTTCAAATGCAAAATGCAAAGACCCGATGGAAGATAAACAGATCCATGCTCGCAGAAATGACGTATTTTGTATGTCAATGTCCAGTCGTAATATATCATACATATAGTAATACTGAATATAGCATAAACAGAAGTAGCATGTTGAAGTGGTTTGTCGATATTTTGACTAGATCTAATACATGTAATAACATCTTACTCCTGTTCTCGGAAAGTTGTCCATAATTGCAGATCCTAACAGTTAGTATTCTGGTATTTTTGTTTTTTTATTTTAAAAATATCTAACTGTGCCACGTAGGAAATACATTTTCACAATGACAAGTGAGTCGTTCTTCTTTACTTGTCAAATTGGTGGTTTGGTCCAATAAATAGCATTTAACCGGATCTTTTCAGGTTAAACATATTTCTTTGGTTGCATGAGAGAAAAAATGGTCCGAGCTCTCTAATACTACCTTTTAAAGTTCAGTGGGCTGAAAACTGTGGACAATGGGATATATTTTTTCAGCAAGCAATCGCAGTATACCGTCTCCAAATAACTGAAGTACTGTTGGTGGGGACGATAAATCCAATAAACAAAACAATCGCAGTATTTTCCTTATGTGTGTGCCAATGCGCTAGCTTCAAGAAGTATAATATAAAGTGTCTCTACCTCTTTACACATTGCGTTGTATTTTACCCGTTGTTCAACATTCTATTTACGATATAGCGAGTGTGACGCAACAGGGTACATCGATGAGTTGAGTTAAGGTGTTTCATCTGTTCATAGAATCTTGTTGAGTAATTTCATACCTGTGGAGCAATGTAGTCAAACAAAAATGTGCCTTTCTTTTCTTTAAACTTTACATTTTTTTCTCTTAAGCATACATAACTAAAGAAAATGGGACGTTCAGTGAATGGTATATGTATTTTTGTGTATATATTCACAGAGAAGACAGCTGTTTCTCATGTAAAATAACAGCGAACAGCTTGAATTCTAATTGCGATTTTACTGAGTATTCATCGCAGGATAATTAGTTGATTAAACATGTGTGATTTTAACAGAAGTCGTGTTGTCAGTCTGACTAGAGTATGTTTTAGTTACAATACCTTCCTGTTTTACAGCGGACTTACAGAGAGTAAATGTTTCCAATATTAATTTTGATGTGAACAAACAGTTTTGTATTTACGGTGGATAAATGTTACGGAAATAAAAAGAATTAAACGAAATAAATAGGTTTAAATCGACAATATTTTGTAAGGAGGCGACGTTAAAAAAATAGAATAAAGCGACGGATCAGTTGGTCGGTTAAAAATGCTTGTTTGCAAATCAAAATCATGCATTGGAGGTAAGTAATTATTTTTTGTCTACTTCTTTTCCCATTTAAATGCCATTCTTTGCTAAAATTGAGTATTCTTTTAAATAATTGTTTCTATT
The DNA here is from genome assembly GCA_007844125.1 of Sinonovacula constricta. Lineage (NCBI taxonomy): Eukaryota > Metazoa > Mollusca > Bivalvia > Cardiida > Solecurtidae > Sinonovacula > Sinonovacula constricta. The sequence goes on from CM017562.1 coordinate 13,891,516, forward strand.
ATTCATTTCTTGTTATTCTGCTCTTCTCCTTCTTCCTCTTTTACTTTTCTGTTTCCTTCCTTTTATTTCTCTATTAAAATTTTACATGAATTTCGAATTACTTAACTCTTCTTGATTAAATTCTTTCTTTCTGCCGTCATCGTTTTTCTTTCTTTCCATTAATATCTCATGATAACCGCTTTGTTCTTTCTTTGGCTACATTTTTACAGTTTATGTGCCGCAATAATTTTTATTTGCTTATTAGGACGTTAACTAGCTTTATATGTAATCTTTTTTTTCATTCTTTTTCAGTTGTGGTACTGTCGTTCAGCACATGTTTCCTTACAATGGTGGTATTTTACAATAACTTCCAGGTAAACACTTTGCACTTGTTTTTACATATAAAAGGAACATGTACTTTTAACGACCTTATCGGGTCTGGCAAAATATATAGGGTTATATATACTATATACGATCTAGCAATATTTTCTGAGCGTGTCAGGAATGTGTTCGTGCTACCAGAGATAAGGCAGCTCTTTGTCAGTATTGTCATTACTTTATCATGACAAACATACATCGGTGAAACGATGAAGTTAGTGTCAATCAATATTTAACAAACAAAACTGCAAAGGTATTAGATCTGTAATGAAAAAAAACACAACTCTCCTCTTTGGTATTGATTTGACCTAAATCAATATCTTAAAGGTAGTAACCGATAGTTTGGAACATATTTTAAATCTCATGCCACAAATAAGTTACATAAAAGATCAAGCAAAATGCTATTTATCAACATCCTTCATCCATTTGAAAGGTAAAGCATACCGCTCAACTTGTCGTTACACTAATGTTTTTCCTGTCAGTTTCACGTAGCACAGATGGCTTTAATTTATTCGAAGAAACCCACGTGACCTCTTACTTTGTGAAAGCACGCTACATAATCATCAGGGCGACCAGCTCTGACGTCGGTACCTACTTTAGGATGATGTTCCAATCGTGCTTTTTTATAAATTTGGACACAATAAACATTTACAGCGATTTTTTCACGATCTGTATCATTTGTTAGTTTGTTATGTACAGCAATACACCAGCGTTTAAGGTCACGTAAGTCAGTTAAAGGGGTTGTTTACCGTCGTAGCATTAAAGACGTATTTCGCATGACGTAGCATTCGCGTAATAGATAGAAAAAAAGATCATTCTAGAAAATTCATTTGTTTATTTTTAACTCGGTATCGTGAATGTTCTGGAGACTTCTGCGTTCTAGAAATTCTTTGGGTCTATATAAGGGCTTGTTAGCCGATTTAAGTTTAAGTTTGGACATAGAGTTTGGACATAGAGTTTGGACGTAAAGATTAGACATATAGTTTGGAAATACTTGCAGCTTCTATATTAAACCTTTCTGTGTTGGAACTTTCGTGGACTTATTATATTCTACAGTGATATAAATATTAAAGTGTTGGATTTAGAATTATATAAATTATAGTCGTGTATTGTTCTACCTATGGATTATTTCAACTGTGCGTATATACGAGGACATTCTACCGAAAACTATTTAGGATTATTCGACGTTTGATTATTCGTTGGACTATTTTATGGACCCCTCCTAAAGGGACAAACTGTAATCTAACTTTTATTTTGCATTCTCAAATTTTGTCTGATATATTTGTTATTATATTGTTACGCCATAGATTTATTTGTTTATTAAAATGAAACATTATTGTACTAGTTTATTGCTGGCTTGTTCTTTCTGTTACACCATTTCGTCGTTTAGTATACGTGCCATTTTATAAATAAATCTTAAATAGCGACACCGGTCGTAGCAAGTTATTGACTTAGCCTAATGCCAATATCGTAATTACTGTGGACAGCTGGTCTCAACTATTCGTATCAAAAGTTTATATCATGAGTTTGTTGGCCCGCCGAGAACGGCGATCTGTAGTTATTGGCGCCGCCCTGGAGAGAGGTGTCTCTTATAGAATGCGTTTTTATGGGGTCGATAGTGTAGCATTCAATAACATATTTTTTATGAGTCCCTTTTCACAATAAAAAATAACCGAATTATCCTTTGTTAACAGTGCAGCATGCAACCATAAAGTGCAGCCTGCAATTATAAAAACGTGTCAGGCGTTAATAGGAATTCGCAGACGTTCGGTCAGATCTTGTTTAACAAAAGAAACCGTGTATGACGATGGTTACAATGCAGCTTGTAAATAACGATGCAGCAGACAAAAAAGGAAAGCAAGGTGGCCGATAGTCTACATATTTTATTTCAAATATTTTACATGATTTAACATAGAGTATACAATGCAAATGAAAAAAGGATTGAAACGAAAGCTTAAGCGTATCGTGTTTCTCTCCCAGCACAATAGTGTATGATATGGCAATAGACTGACATTACATTTTAGATATAAGTAAAAAAGTGAAGTATTCAGCAAACTAAAAATATTAATACTGTATGTAAAAAGTAAAAAAAAAAACAACAAGAAGAGTGCAATTTTAGGAATCTAACTGAAATCCAAAGAAAAGGAAATGAAAGAAAAGAGAACCAGGACATATGGCCAGATGTGACAGTTTTAGAGGATTGAGAAAAGGACAGCATATTATCCCTCTTAAATTTTATTAAAACGTTTTGTTGCTTTGATATACGCATGTACGGCATCTACTATGTGAATGTTTGTAACCAGACTTAAACAGTTATCTCCAAACAACAAAATATTAACATCAACTTTTGGTAGAAGAGTTAGACGATCAATAGGGTGATTTCTTTCTACGCAGTAATTAGGACAGAGTAGAAAGAAGTATTCAGCAGTTTCTAGCTCCCCCCACACACATAAAGGAGAGGCGACAATATTTTTCATGTATAGGGTATGGTTAAGGGAACTACAATTCAATCTTAATCTTGCATGAAGGATTTGTTCATTTCTGTTTCCATGCAAAAAATGAAGAGGTATTTTACAACAGTCGAGGTCTAATGATTTTTTGAAAGCAGATAGTGAATTTACACTTTTTGTATCATCGGTAAGTTGATTCCATCTCTCATAGCAGAGGGCAAGAAAAGAATTATAATAATAGTTTGAATAGCTATGGATGTTTTGTATGTTATCTGAATTACGGAGGTTATAACGAGATGTAAGGCCAATCCTGTTCGGAATCAACTGGTGAAGGTAAGGTGGCGTTAATCCATGCAACATTTTGTAGAACAATATTAATTTATGTTTACGCCTTCTGTTTTGTAGAGAGTCCCATCGAGTTTCAAGACCTAAATTGACTAATGATACTAATTTAGTGGCACCAGTAACTTCTCTTGTTGCTTCATGTTGAATTTTGTCGAATTCGAGCTTGTCCTGCTGTGAGCAGTTATCAAATATAACATCGCCATATTCGAAAAGTGGTCTAATAAATGTAAAGTATATCGTTTCTAACGTTGACCGGTGTAGCTAATATTTTAGTTTTTTTTTTTCATGATATTAAGTCGACCCCATGCTTTAACTTTTACGTATTCAATATGGCTGTGCCATGAAAGATCGCGAGATAAGACAATGTCTAAATGTTTGTGACTGTCTACTTGTGCTATTGGTTGATTGTCCATACAAACAATAGGATGGTTCCCTGATTGTCTCTTTCTAGAAAATATCACAGTTTCAGATTTATTGGGATTGAAACTAACCAACCATTGTTTTGCCCATTTTGATATTTTATCTAAATCATTGTTGTGTAACAAGTGTAACTGCCGCACTAAGAGGAGTATCAACATCTATAAATAGCCCAGTGTCATCGGCAAAAAGCCGTATATTTGACTTAACGTCAACAACTATGTCGTTTATGTAAAGTAAAAACAGAAGAGGACCTAAAATAGAACCTTGAGGAACACCTGCTCTAATGAATACAGGATCTGATTTAGCACCTGGAAGGACAACACATTGGGAACGATTTTTTAAAATAATCTTAGAACCAACAGAAAAGTTCTCCTATGACACCCGCAGTCTTCAGTTTATGTAAAAGACCCTTGTGCCATACTCTACCAAAGGCTTTACTGATGTCACAGAAAACTACCCTCACTCCTTTTCCGGAATCAACCGTCGTTTTGCTAATAGAGCCGTATAAATATGTCAGTTGATTTACTGTTGAGTCACGCGGGGTAAACCCTGACAGAAAAGATGATATCGTATTGCAAAAGATGAAATAATTATAAATATGCTTATAAATACATTTTTCAAGAACCTTCTCTAATGAGCAAAGTAGGGAAACTGGGCGGTAGTTAGAGACTATTGACCTATCGCCGGATTTAAACAAAGCGCATACATTTGCCGTCTTCCAACTTAAAGGTACTACACCCGTACTTAACGATTTATTGTAAAGACTACAAAGGGCACTTGCTAGTTCTTTTGCAAGTTCACGCAATATAAAATTGCTAATTAAATCAGGACCAACAGCTTTATTTACTTGTAATGTCTTGAGAATATCACTGATTTCTAGTGGTTCAAGGTGAATCGAGCTAAGGGTAGCTGTCGGAGGTTTAGCTATGGAACGAAGTTCTGCCGCTGATTCATCTAATGAGGTTTGTTGTTAAAAATAGTTATTGAGTAAATTGGCCTTGTCAGTATTCTCGATAATAAAATAGCTATCGTGTTGTAAAGGTGGAATTTCATTTTGTGAACTGCCACTTATAAGTTGTTTTAATGCTGACCACCAATTCCTTGTCGATTTATTGTCAGTCTTGAGTTTAAGTGATAGTTTAGATATATATTCTGCTTTATTTGTTCTAATAGCTAATACAACGTTATTTCTTATCTGTCTAAAATTGTGCCAGTGATGGGAAGATCCAGTTCGTTTGGCTTTACGATATGCTTTTTTACGTGATCTGATTAAAAATTGAATCCGGCTTGTAATCCGTGGATGTTCATTAGGAGACAGTTTAATACTTTTATTAGGGATACAGTCCAACGAAATTTTACAAATATGTTCAGAAATATTTGTAGTATCTCCGTTAATGTCTTCTAAAGCAGACCAGTTTGTGTTACCAGCCAGAACCCTTAATTTGTTATAATCCCCTTTATTATAATACCATATATGTCGTACTATTTTCGTTGCAGCTGGTTTTTTAAAATTAAAATACAGTATATGGGGCAATGATAGCGTATTGATTGTTCAAGGAAAGGGTCCCCTACCCCACTAATTAAGACATGCTCAACGCGGTTTACCATTATGATATCTAGTATACTAGATGTTGTTTCTGTAAAATGGGTGGGGTCTTTGATAAACTGAATAAGAGAGTTATGTTAACACAATGACTCTAATTTCATTTTGGACGCAATAATGTTACAATTAAGATTAAAGTCTCCGGTTATTATGATATTATCAATTTTAGAATCGCATGCAAGGTTGATGGAGTCTTCAATTAAAGAGTGCTGAGCAGAATTAGTACTTGGGGGTCTATAATATAGCCCAAACAGAATATTTTTACAATTTAGTTTTACTTCAATCCAGATACACTCAATGCCTTGAGGTTCTAGGTCCAACCTACGTTTATAACTGATATTATTTTTAACATAAATAATGACACCGCCATAACTGCCATCAAGTCGGTCTTTTCTTTCAGGCGATGCGAAAGAAGGTATACACAAATCATTAGATTTAATGTTCGTTCCAAGCCACGTTTCAGAGAATGCCAAAATGTCGAAGTTTTGAAGTTCCGTAGATAAAATATCTAGTTTAGGATACAGACTTTGAACATTGTAATGAATTAATGAAAAATACTTTGACATGTCAAGCGAAATATCGCTATTACCGGACGATAGTATAGTACTGCTGTCTGACTCTGGATCAGGGTTTGGGTGTATGTCACCAGATTGCAATAATAATATTGACAGTATTAGGAGAATACTGAGTGCACAAGTACATTTGACTATGTTTATACAAAAACATATATTGTTAAGTATCATAAACAATGCAGTGATCTTTCTGGACATAAACTGGCATTTGTTTAACTTAAGATACAAACAAGAGCGTTCTTGTAAATGTGATTCTATAGAGTAACTGTTATGAACGTTATATTGCATGCTTACTAAAAAGAAAATACAAATGAAGAGAGGGAATGTTCTACTTACACGAGTAAACCTGAGGTTGACAAGATATATGCATTTATTACTATTCATGTTACAGAATGTATGCGACATAAATGCAGCCAGCATGTCAGCCTCAGGAAACCCGTAAACGCTGTAATCAACACAGAAATCCCGCACCAAAGAACCGCCACTCTAGCCATTGTCCTGGTAAAAGAGTAATTAAAGAAGAAAAGAAAAAGAATGTAAAATGTAGAACTGAATGAAAACATAAATGTTAAAGGAGTACGAGAGAAGTTGAGAGCGGACGTATAATATTAGTGCTATATTACATTTACTACTGATATTGTTAACATCGCCTATCACACGTAAGTCACGCGTAATACAGTTCAAAACATATTACGTCATACTTGTCATCAGTCAATAATCATATTATATTGTACAATTATATACAGTCAGGATATTATGATATTATGTGGAAATTATTAAATATCGTTATCATCGACATTAAATTCATATGATCATAATCGTCATCATAAAAAAAATAAAAATAAAAAAAATGAAATAATCTTTGTTATTACCATCGTCACCATCAACATAATTACATTCATCAACACATTTGTCTTCGTGGTCATCATCCTCATCACACTCATAATCGCCCTCATAATCACTATCATAATCATCATCATCATAATCATCATTATCGTCGTCATCATCATCATCATAAAAGCAACCCGATTATTAAAGTTAGCGCGTACATATTCTTGGAAACGTGGTTATACATAAAAAATAATGCTATTTCCATACAATCACAAGGCCGCTAGGCTATGACTGTTAACATATTGATATAGCCCTCAGTATTAACTAACGCACGCTTTATTTTCATCATCATAATCTTAGACATCTTTTAGTGCCATAGTCATCAGAATTGTCACAGTTGTCCTCATCATATCACTATCATCATCATCATCGTCATCATCAACAGCAACAACTTCATGTTCGTAAAGATTGTTCAGATTAATCAATGTTAAAGCAAAATTCAAACAACGTTGTCGTGTGAAAAAAAAACGCCATTAAATCACCTTATTTCGATTAATCACTGTCATATAAGCATATAAGATTAAGCATTATACATGGTATCATTTAACATTTACGACTTTATGTGTTAGCAATATTAACTTAATGAAACAGCTTTCAAAACCACTAATCAACTGTCTGGCTAGATACAATTAATTAGTCCTAATAACCGAATTACTAAGCACATGTTTTTATTTAACACCTGTCAAAGACAAGCATCAAGTCAACAATCATCATTATTATACATCATACCTATATTACTCCATTATACGTTATCTATACATACAATATCACTTTAAATAGTCACCCACGCTACATGAATTATTCATTCTTCAATATTGTTAGAATACTAACCGTTATTCTGCGCGAAAAGATAACTTGCGTACGTAAAATTAGTGGAGTAATTTAAAATAACATGGAATCAGGTGTGACAATTGAATGACGATGTTCTTGTACTATATCAGAAAGTAACCAAAATATAATAGAACCATTAGGGACGCCTTGCCGAAACGAAATGAAAAACACCTCCAGGTAATGTACACATTATGATTAAAGATGTATATGTACTGCTACAATTGGTAACTAACTATATTTTAGTGGCTCACAACCTAGGTATATGGATACATACATAACTTGATACTGTTATTGTCTAGCGTATTAGAGAACAAAAATGAAACTAGATGATAATCGCAGGTAGCTAAACAATGTCCAGATGAAAGTCGATAATACACAGTAAAGATGATAGTGGACTGTTATAACCGGCAATGGACAGGTGAACTATACACTGTGCAGCAGGAGTTACGCTGTAATTATCTCTGTGCCACTACCTGGTCTAACTCGGATAAACTGGCGACACGATGGACTCTGTTGTTGTGGTCCTTCACAAGGATAGTCCCGTCGTGAGTCCAAGCGCACAGCAAAAGTTTGTCCTTGACCTTACATCCGGCAACATATAAAATGTTGTTCCTTAACTTTGTGAGGTCCTCGTTCACGAAAACACCGCGGTAACCGTTGTCACGCGCCCTCGATCGTGCACTATAAACTTTATTGCGGCAGACTATACTGCTCACTGGCATCTGCACTGGCCTCAAGATAAGCCACACACTTCCTCAACCGTGCATTTTCAGCCTTAAGCTCAATAAGATCTTGCATCATGTTTATTTATAATGTTTTTTTTCTTCATTTAAAGTGATGAATCATGTTTATTTATAATGTTTATTTGTTCATTTAAAGTGTTGCATCATGTTTATTTAAAGTTTTGCATCATGTTTATTTATAATGCTTATTTGTTCATTTAAAGTGTTGCATCAGGTTAATTTATAATGTTTATTGGTTTAGTTAAAGCGTTGAGTCATGTTTATTTAAAGTGTTGCATCATGTTTATTTATAATGTTTATTTGTTCATTTCAAATGTTGCATCATGTTTATCTATAATGTTTATTTGTTCATTTAAATTGTATCATGTTTACTTATCTTGTTTATTTGTTTATTTAAAGTGTTGCATCATGCTCGTTTATAATGTTTATTTGTTCAATTAAAGTGTTGCGTCATGTTTATCTAAAGAGTAACGTCATGTTTATTTAAAGTGATGCGTTATGTTTATTGAAAATGTTGCGTCATGTTAATTTAAAGCTTTAGGTCATGTTTATTTAAAGTGTTGCATTATGTTTATTTATAATGTTTATTTGTTCATTTAAAGTGATGCGTTATTTTAATTTAAAAAGTTGCGTCATGTTAATTTAAAGTGTTGCGTCATGTTTATTTAAAGCGTTGCGTCGTGTTTATTTATAATGTTTATTTGTTCAGTTAAGGTGATGCGCCATGTTTATTTAAAAGAAGCGTCATGTTTATTTAAAGTGATGCGTTATTTTTATTTAAAGTGATGCGTCATGTTAATTTAAAGTGTTGCGTCATGTTTATTTAAAGCGTTGCGTCATGTTTATTTAAAGTGATGCGTTATTTTTATCTAAAATGATGCGTCATGCTAATTTAAAGTGTTGCGTCATGTTTATTTAAAGCGTTGCGTCATGTTTATTTAAAGTGTTGCATCATTATTATTTATAATGCTTATTTGTTAATTTAAAGTGTTGCATGATTTAAAGTGATGCGTTATGTTTATTTAAAGCGTTGCGTCATGTTTATTTAAAATGTTGCGCCACCAGCAAACCAATCAGTATACTTTTTGCTGTCATAAAGACATGCACGTATATTAACATTTGCTTCTTGATCTTTAAATGACTAGCTGACACTAAAATAATCTTTACACTATACAAGTTTTTTTTTTACTGTCATTTCTTCGCTGGTTCAACTTATTTTTGACTTTTTGAAAAAGAAATTGTGCATTTTTTACTAACTGTAACCAAGGCCTTTCACATGGACAGACTATTTGACGTTGCTTTGCTAGATAATAGCAGCTAAAAATACCTTTAGGTGTTAGCATTAATTGAGACTAAAGTTCGATTTCTTTCAAAGGCAAAGGTTAAACTAGAGGATCCGCAGCTAATTGTTACACATGTGTTAAAACCTCTTCAACGTCACATCTAAATAAAAACAACCTCTCGCCAGAAACGGCAGAAGTGTTTGCTTAAATTAGTGCAGGTTGTCCAAATTTAAAACAACCACACTACTAATTATTTTATTCGCCGAGATTTCTTGGCGGGATATTCCTCTTGAAGCTTTTTGCTGGATTGTGAATATGAACAAAAACAGCCAATATTGATTATTTAAAACAACAATATATATTCTATATGAAGTAAATGTAAACAAGCAAAATGACAGTAAATAGATAGCTGTCGAATTAGTCGAGTTCTGTTTCTTGAAAATAAATCTTTGACAAATGATGTGACTTGTTTCTTGTTATTATTTGATAGTTTCCATGTTTTTCTATCGTTTATGAAGTAGTTATCTAGAAAACAAGGAGAAATAAATGGCTAAAATGCAGCAATGTGAACTTTTTCTGTTGACCTAGAATGGCAATTTCCCTTTAGGAAATGAGATATCTTCGTAAAGCTTCGGCATCATCCTAAAGGTATTTCCAAAACCGATCATAAATATAGTAAATACATGCAAAATGCAACACAAAATACAACTTTACACATGAACCACAAACTAGATCTCTTAACAATAGAGCTTCCTCTTAACAATAGAGCAAAGTGGTACGTGTTATGTAACCAGCACATGTCGAGAAAGATGACCACTTTAGGCATTTTCTTTATCAGATGTCCACTTCATTGAAAGCGGAGTTATAAAGGTTAATCTAGTACTAATTGTTACTGCTTTTCTGAATATCTCGGTGCTTGCAGTGCTTTTATTATCATTACACTTTGTTTTCATACATTTATATCTCTCTTATTTCGCTCAGTTTCAGCAAATGGTGACATTGTGGCCAGGAAATGGGACCCTTTCTAAGCCGTCGACAATACTGACGCCATCTATGCAAACGTTCAACGTTTGCTGGTACAATCCGCCCAACTACCTCCAGAAACGACCAGCAGCGTATAAACGAACATTTGACAAATGCCAGTACTCGAATTGCAGGCTACTAACTGGCCGATCACATGTCCAAAATAGTGATGCAGTTTTATTCTATCCGATAGGAGCGCCCAAGACGTTACACCGAGCGCCGGGCCAAATTTGGATTTTTGTCGAACACGAGTCCCCTTACCTTTATTCAAGATTATCCAATACGTTAACGTTGCCATTCTGGTTCAAAGCTTATAACTGGTCAATGACTTATAATGTGGATAATACGGATATACCCTTACCGTACGGCAAGATTAGAAAGCGGGCAATTCCGGTCAGGAAGAATTACACACGGATTTGGGAGCAGAAAACTGGAGATGCTCTTATCATAACCTCACATTGCAAGACACATTCCAATCGATTGGAATACATAAAAGAGTTGAACAAATACTATCCAGTTGAAATTCTCGGATCGTGTGGAAAAAAGTGGAGTTGCGGAAAACGTACGTTGCACAACGACTGCTTTGAAATCTTGAACAAGTATAAGTTCTATTTAGCATTTGAAAATGCCTTTTGCAAAAATTATTTTACAGAAAAAGTATTTGAGAACTTTGCCTATGACACTATGTGCGTTGTAAGAGGAGGCTTAAAGGGAGATATTGGACACCATTTTCCGAATGGCACAGTAATTTCAGTAGACGATTTTGACTCTCCGAAAAGTTTGGGTGCTTATCTGAAACGGTTGGCTTCATCTCGCGATGAATATATAGAGTTTCTTAAAAGGAAAGATCAGTATGAATCAGTTACGTATGAAGAACTTTATCAAGATGGACTGTGCGAGATTTGCAAGCGGTTAAATTATCAAGATAAATATCAGAAAGTCTTGACATTGAATACCTCACAAGAAGAAAAACAATGGTGCTCTAGCAAATGATCGCACATTAAGGAAAATGAATTACTTTGTTGGTATTTAACTTAAAAAATTCAAACAAGTGCCCATTTCTCCAGGATTTACTGTCTACGTTATATAAAGAAAACATCAGGCCGAATTGAAACAAACGTCATTATCGTTTCCCTGGACTTGCTTAATTTTTCGGCGCGTTTGAACACCAATAGCACCAATGTTTGGGCAGTAATATATAAATCTGTTGGGTGTTATCGCATACTATTGAATTTTATTGGTTAAAAACGTATACAAAAATCGCAACTTCATATGATTTAACGAGGGATAGAAACAATTTTTTGTTTTGTAAGTGATTTCTTGTTTTTTTGTAATCGATTAATTGTCTTGTAATCGATTAATCGTTTTTATTAAATTATCTATTAATCGATTAAACGACCGCATAGGAAGAAATAAAAATGAAAGCGATTCAAAGCAGCTTTGCTACTGGGTTAACTCTTTAGCGACGTGGTTTAAGCGGATTCCAAAGTTGAGCGGTTAAGCAACGGTTACCGTGGCTGGTTTATGGATGGGTGACCGTTAGAGAGAGTCGACCTGCGTCTTTGGAAGCGGTGGGATAGTCAGCTGCCGGCCTGGACTTGTGTGCCCACAAAACTTCCAAGGCCAAGTCTCGGAACGAGACTTTGCGGAATGGGAAGTAAAGTAACGACAGCAGAGGTAGACATATAAGCACTGCAATCCAGCTTTACTGCTGTGTTAACTCTTTTGTGCCGTGGTTTAAGCGGCTTCCAAATGTGAGCGTTTAAGCAACGGTTACCGTGGCTGTTGTATTGATGGGTGACCGTTGGAGAGCGCAGGCCTGCGTTACAATGACAACAGCATGTTGTGGACACAGTTTTTATAAACAACTCATTTCCTCTTGACACCTGCCCCACAATTAGTTGAACCTCCCTTATTTGCTAATCGTACGCAAGAAAAACTATACCAGTCCTACTAGTAACAACTTTCGAGTGCCGGGGCCAAGATTCAAACTAAGTAATTTCACGACTTTTTACACAAAAGCGGGAGTGGAAAATGACGAAATGGTCTATCAAAATCAAGCGTTATAAGTTTACAGGCCGCATTAATTTCTAGTTTCTAGATGAGGTAAATTCTAAGTTAGCGACAACACATATGCACCTTTGCGTATGCTTTGTAAACTTGGACCAAAAAGTAACAATTTGTTTGATATCTATCAACAAATTACACCGAGTTATCGTCCGTTATTTCCACCTATACCCCTGAAATTCACGGGACCACTAATTTTAGAGATCACGTTATGTCACTATCCTGGTAATTGGCTGTGACGTCGATATCTACTTTTAGCAGAAATATCCATCGTGCTTATTTATAGATTCGGAAAGAATGGACATTTAATCGGTTTTGTCATGTTTTGTACCGGGGAACAATTTACATAGTGTTTAAATCCTCTTTGCTTACACTACAGTATGACTTTATATAGAAATCTTACCCATATTCTCCCCTCCCTCCATACAGGCGTAATGCATTGCTACATGTATTTGATATAGGCAAACAGTCGGATACCACCTTTAAATTAAAGATACCTTGTTTTGGTTTAAAAACTCATAAATGCTTGAACAAGTTAGCAATGGAGTTATTTTCTTATCTTTTTGACTCAAGGCAGACAAAGACGCGAATTTAAAAATAGCACACATTTAATCGTAATCGTAGATTCAAAACTAACTAAATAATAAAATGGCGTAATTTACTGTAGCAATTCAAGACCAAAACATTTTTTCAGTTCACAAGCTTTGTGCATACGCTCAGATTTGAAACTTCGATTCTCAGGTCTTTCTCTAACATACAATTAACAACAAACCATATTGGAGTCATGTAGACTGTTGTACTCTGAGCTTGTCATAAGCGCAAATAATGATAATAATGGGGTGGGAAAGCTTTTGTGTTCGGGCATTTCAGATAATTATTCAGATAATTAACTGCGTGTATTTTTTTTCCCGAAAAATGAGATTTCCTTTTGAAAATTGAAATAAGTCTTTGTTTGGTGGGTAAATCTATGTCAAAATGGACAAAGCGTGTAAGCGGTATGTACTCACTAGGTTATGCATAGATAACATATCTGAATTTTTTATCGCAATTGTGTATCTCTCGCTATTGAATTGGGTTAAAACTGTTACCGCAATATCAATATATATTGAACTCCATTATTTTTTTGTTAGGTTACTAGCACAGACATATGTCAACAATGTGTCCCAAAACGGGACACCATTCCAAAATACTACCCGGGCGAGTAGATGGGAGTGGGGCATTTAATAATTTCTTTACCAACAATAGCCGCTTTGATAGTCACCGGGCTGACAAACTTTCAGCGTTTGTAAGAAGGTCAATGGTGAGGGTAGATAGCTTCGAAATTATGACAAGACAAATAACTACCCTTCAACTAATCCACTGTATATATTCTATTCACGAATGATTCTGAAATATTAGGCGGTAGATTTACAGTGCCAAGTCTTACTCTGCTGAAGACTTGATAACGTCCATTTTTACTTGCCAATTCAATGTTGTTATTGATTACAAAACTAAATGTAAACTGAACCAGATTGTCAGATGTTACATGTGCTGTGGAGAGATGAAACTTTTATTTGATAAGATAAATTAAACTACATGTTATACAGGGGCGGATCCAGGATTTCAGAATAGGGGGGGGGGGGGGGCGAGAGAGTAACATTCGGCCGCAGGCCGGAGCTGATCGCGCCGCAGGCGCGAAATCCGCGGCGGGGGGTCTGGAGGGGGCTCCACCGGAAAATTTTGAATTCTAGATGCGCTGAGATGCGATTTCCAAGCATCTGTGGGGCATAATTTCCTTATAAATTAACATTCAATCGATTGATAGACCCATCAGTCCGGGTGATTAACTTTGTATACAGAACCTACCACAAACCTGGATCAATTTTCATTGTTGTCAACTGGCTTGCATCTACATGTATTGTGGAACTCAAAACAGTTTCGCTGAAGTCGAGGCTGAAAATAGTTTTATTATCATATACTTACTTTCAGAAATAGGCCAAAAATGGTGTGTATGATACACAGAAAGCCCCGGAACAAAACCCCACAATCGTGATTAACTCCTGTGTCTGGCATGCAGAGAGCTATGCTAAAGAGGAAACCATATCGATTGTTTCTGGCTTAGATATTACTTATTACCTTTCAGCATCTGTCAAAGGTACTGTTTAAACTGTTGTGTAGATAATGTTAAACAGGAAAATTTAATGAGATCCTGAATATTGCCTAAAAAGAAACTCACAAGAAAAAAATCGTAACTAACCATGGGTACAGTATAAACAGTATAATCAACATATACAAAAACAACCTTGTGATTATATATATATATATGTATAGCCCAGACCGAACACAGTTAAAATAGACCGAAAGAAATCACAGATAGTGGCAACATAACACAAGCAAATATAAATGATATTGCATATAAGTTATCATAACTTTTAGTCACAAATGCTGACAAAGTATTTGGTACCAGACTTAAATTTAAAAATAAAACACATAAAATGGTTTGGACCGAATTGTTATAAGGCAAAGAATTGATATAACAACGCGAGAAAGCGCTTTGCAAACTATCACAGCCAGGTAAATAAAAACCACCAAAAAACGGTTACAAACATAACAAAAATACCATGAATTAGTACGTAAAAAGGCCTAAAACACAAACTGAATCAATACTACGTACAATTTGTAATGAGCAGCAAAAAAGCCTATTGGAGAGTTTTGAATAATATACAAAACAATACAAATAAATCAATTAGATTTAGAGTCTCTGTTTAACCAATTCAAAAACTTTTAACACAACAGAAAATAGGGAAGACAACTTGTTTAGAAAACAAATTGCTGAATTAAAAGAATTAGTCCTAAATAGAGCATTTACAATACCAGAAATACAACATGCATACCAAACTAAAAAACAACAACAACAGCAATATCTCTACCAATATCGAAAATATAATACATGAGTACATAAAGCAATCTACAGAAAGATATTTAAACAACATGAAATTAATCCTTAAAATTAATTTAATTTTATCAAATTGGTCAAATAAAATAAATATACCCATCTACAAAAACAAAAGTGACCCTCAGAATTACTCACAAATCGCTTTTCTGTACTGTATCAGCAATTTTTTTTTTCACATCAGTTCAGAAGGCGATGCTTAATGTGTTTTAAACTGAAAACACCATACCCAAGGATTTTATTTAAATCTATGATAGAAATATAATTCGTAAGGCAACTTTTTCAAAACTACATATAAGGTATACCAAAAATATTAACTCATTTATCCAAATACCTAAATTAAAGCTAATGAAAATGCACATCATTTACATTTATTATATTTAAGCTGTAACTCTAGAGTAAGACCAGGAGGAAATCTTTCATTTGTATTATTCTCTCTAATTCTCTAATTGTAAGAAGATTTTCAATACAGAAATCAGCCTCAACAACTTCACTCATGACATATCATCATAACCCCAAATTCTTACACTTCTGTATGCGGATGGCACCATTCTAATAGCAGCTGATAAGATTTCTTTACAATAAAATGTCTCGATAATTTTTGGCGTACTGTAATACATGGAAGTTAATAATGTGGATAAAACAAATTTGTTATTATTATTTTTTTTTAATTCTCAACACAAGACGTTTCAATGTTAACATAGGTGGAAATAGCCCAGAAATATGAGACTGCTACTAGAATTTAGGAATCTATTCAACAAAGTCATGATTTACATTTTCTTAACACAAGAATAGTAAAATCGACTTACCTATGATTTGATACTTTAACTATTTGGTAATACTATATACCCTTTAAAGATTGTTAGTAGTAGTAGAATGCTTGGTGCTTGTCATAGATAAAATAAACAAATAAACTCTTTTTAAAGAATATATCTAATAAACTAATTTATATGTGAAGGCGCCCACAGCATAACGAACATTTTGATGTGATTGTTGTGATATGGTTGTGATAGCCGACAAAGGTTATTAAAATATGAGTCCAAACGAAGTTTTCATACCAGCGGGGACTGAAAGAGAATGGGTTCGAAAATACAGATATCGACACAGAGGTGAGTTTGTAATGCTGAATTGCTATTATACATTTCGGCTCCGATATCTTCGACTCGTGAAGTCATTTCGATCAGAATGAAAGACGCATAAAAACTTGAGTACACAATGATCGAAATAAATTTAAAAATCATAATTCTTAAATGCATGAGGAGCGGATATGCATGAGGAGCGGCGATATCCATTCACACCCAGGGCCAAATCACAAACTACCAGACATATCGGGTCAAGTGTCAAAACTCAAAGGAAGACAACCCCAGTATCTCTGTATCGTCGGTCACAGAGTGGTTACCTCCCTTTTCAAGGCAGTAAGCTGTGACATATGTCAAAGGTGGACACGTGTGAAATGTTTTGACTACTTAAATAATAAGAAATACGATCAAGTGGAAAAGGAAGATTTAGATTTGATATTCGATTTTACATGCAAATCATGTACAAATAATACATTTCCGATAATAAAATATTTACAAAGAGCAAGACCCAAGTTCATTTCTACATTTAGATCCTATCAACACTGAACTTCATTCAACACTTGAGCCTAATCCCGCGATTTGAAAGAAAAAGCATGCGTTTTCATACACGTTTATGCTATATCGGTGTTACCCAAGCTACCTGAACTTTAAATTATTGCTTTATACAAAAACGCAGTTGTTATATCAGTGAAAGAATCATGTCTTGACAAGTCTGTGTCTGAGAGTGAGTTATTCAACATAAATGGCTGTTCACTGGCAAGAAAGGACAGAACTAGGAATGGAGCGGCGTGTGCACTTTTGATAGGAAAGATGTAGCTTTTTCAAATTGTCAGGAGCATCGGTCCAGTAGTAATGAAGTTTTATTTATTGAGATAATGTTACCAAAGACAATGCCTATTTATGTTGCTACTGTTTATAGACCTCAAAACCAGAGCGATTTCTTGGACAATCTATCACATCTTAGATATCTTAGACTGTGAAACAATTATACGTGGTTATTTCAATATATGGAACTTACAAGATAACAATACTTATTTAACAGGATACAATCATATTTTGAAAAACTTAAACCTTGTACAGACTATTACTGAAGCAACTTTTGATCATTTCTTTGCGTAAGAACCAAGACAATATTTACCAAATCTGGTGCTACACCCATTAGGTTAAGTAACCATTTTCTAACATTATAATGCAGGAAAATAACGAAAGTTATTTAAAAAAAATACATCACACTGTCAAAATTAGGCATTTGATGCACAATATTGAGTCAGATTTTGCAAATATGTTGTTAAATGCAAACTGTGTTTATACTGCTAAAGGTGTGCAACCTGCCTGGAAACTTTTCTGTGATGTCTGTCAAAACATTTTAAATGAAGTAGCTTCTTTTAAGCAAATCCGTCTTAAGCAAAGGACTGAATCCTGTTTATTGGGTTTATCGTCCCACCAACAGTATTTTAGTTATCTACTGAATCGTGGATTAGATAAAATAATAAAGTATTAGACAGTGAGATGTTTACCATAAACGTTTTTAAAAACACAGGTTTTAGGTTTTAAACGGTCCTGTTAGATAAAAAACAAACTTCAGAGAGGTGAAAACTGCTATATCTGAATATTTTATAAACAAAATTGAGAAAGCAGATATGATTTAGAAAGACTACGGAAACAGTTTAAATGTCTAGGGTATAAGAATAATAAACAAGAGTCGAGTAAGGAAGGGCTGAACATCAATGGCCAAAAATAAATGGCTGGTTACTTTAACTATTTTACCACTGTTGCAAGTCCTTTGCTAAAAGCTTTGCCCAAATCAAAACTATTTTTGATACAGAGTCTAGTAACTTAAAGGAATGTATACTAAGAGGAATTTAATTTATAACAAATTTCATTTAAAAACAGTATCTGAAAACCTAAAATATAAACAATTACTGAACTGGAACACAAGCAATAAAAGTACCGGTTTAGCTGAAATACCTGCCCGTCTCTTAAAAGGATGGAGCTGATTTTTAATACTTCCAATTACTTTAATAATTAACATGTCTTTTACTGAGGGCACTGTACCAGATGATATGAAGCATGTTAGAGTTAAGCATTTGTATATAAGAAATATAGCGGGCTGCAGAATGGTAACTACTGACAAGTCAGTAGTAAGATTTGGCATAAATTTTTATAGTCTATTTATACACAACTACAAACCTTGTGGACTGAAAACAATCTTTAATATGAATTTCATTCAGTCGTCCGAATTTTTTTTGTTCTACTGATACATATTTAATACACTTGTTTGATTACATTAAAGTCCAGAGCTGTAAGGAATTTTACACAGGCATGGTTATACTCGACCTTAAAAAAGCTTTTGACACAGTTGATAATAAAATGTGTAAACAATTGAAAGCAATATTTGTCAAATCTACTAAATAGCTTAAGTCATATTTAAGTAACAGGAAACAGTTAATAATTATTAATAAAAGCTGGTCACATAAAGCTATAATATAAACTGCGGAGTTCTTTTCTACAGTTGGCTTGCATGTGAATACCTTTCTCCTGTGCCTTTTCAAGTTTGTGTATATATTGCAATGCTCAAAGGACTTTGTCTTATATATTCTTATTCATGATCACGATAATGTTACTTGTGCAGTGTGGCGGTCGTAAAAATCTCCCCGTGCATGTAATTTATGTTGTCATTTAATTCATCCTATAAGGATTGTTACGTGTATTTCCTTTGATGGACATTGAACTTTGGTTCTTCAATTCCATCTTTACATGGAAAGGATGCTACAACCATTTACTGTTCTCTGGTAATTTTTTCTGTCTTGATTCAAAAAATTAATTTCATTTACTATCAACAATTTTTGGTAGTTCTACTAATCGAACAAATACCTCTTTTCTAAACACTAGGTGGACATTATTTCTCAATGACGTATCTACTTTCGTCATAACTTATCGAACAAAACGTTAGCGCTTAGACTTTTATTCAAATGGATCGGTTTTCTTTGTATTGCTTGCATATGAGAAGTCCTCAGGAAGTGTGGTGGTTACAGCTCTGTTAAACCGGTCCATATTGCCGACTGACCGTTCCAAGGAGGTAACTGTCGGAATGGCTCTTTTTTGTTAAATGACTCATCACAGATTTGTTCTTACTTTTACATTTGTCTAGTATGTGAATACCTTTGTCCTGTGCCTTTTCAAAGTTTTGTATATGTTGCAATGCTCATAGGACTTTGTCTTATATATTCTTATTCATGATCACAGCAATGTCATTGTGCAGTGTGGCGGTCGTAAAAAATCTCCCCGTGCAGGTAATCACCATGCTACTTCAAGAAAATCGATTTCCATTACCGATTGTAATTAATTGTTGTCAATTACATGCTACTGTTTTCAGACTATAAGACTGTCACGTACTGTATATAATGAGAGAAATTAATGAATAGTCTCCCCTGAATAATCCCTTAATGCAAGTAGGTCCTTTCATTTGTTTTACTAGGTTTTTATCATTGTGCTCTTTGGAGTGTATGTTGTCTTTTCAAATTTTTGTATATGTTGCAATGCTCATAGGACTTTGTCTTATATATTCTTATTCATGATTACAGCAATGTTACTTGTGCAGTGGTGCGGTCGTAAAAAAATCTCCCCGTGCAGGTAATCTATATTGTCATTTAATTCATCCTATAAGGATTGTTGGGTGCACTTCCTTTGATGGACATTAAACTTTGGTTCCTCAATTCCATCTCCACATGAACAGGATGCTACAACCATTTACTCTTCTCTGGTCCTTTTTTCCTTGATTCATAAAGTTAATTTCATTTACTATTAACGTTTTTGTAGGTCTTCTTATCGAAATAATACCGTCTCTCTCCTAAACACTATGCGGACATTATTTTTGACGTCAGGGCTTTCTTCATAACTTGTCAAACAAAACGTCAGTGCTTGGACATTTATTCGGATGGATTGGTTTTTTTTATTGCTTGCATTTGAGAAACCCATCTGGAAGTGCGAGGTTAGAGCTTTGTAAAACCAGGTTAAGCACCCCAGTCGGACCACATTGCCGACTAACCGTTCCAAGGCGGTAACGTAACTGTCGGGTTTGCTCTTATTGTTAGAAAACTCATCACATATTTGTTCTCACTTTTTCATTTGGCGTGCATGTTAATACCTTGGTCATGTGTCTTTTCAAATTTTTGTAAATGTTGCCATGCTCATAGGACTTTGTCATATATATATTGTTTCTGCTTTTCTTATGATAACCAGATTAACCATCATCAATAAACATGTCCATTTTCTTTTTTTTTAAATGACATATCTCTATAAGTATTTAAAATAATTTTAAGCTGATATTTATACAAAAGTAAGAAAGTCAATGTTTATTATTGCAATATCTACAAAAGAACATGCGATAAAGTCCAAGAATTTCAACTACAAGGACATACCTACTGTTTGGAATACCTCGGATATTTACTTACAAGGGAGACAATTTCCATTTCACCAATTTACCCCATTATATGATGTATGTGTGTATGTGTGCTCACCATTCTCGTGTTTATTACGCTCAAATAAAACAATATTGAACTAGTGACACAGCCGGAACCCTTGGTTATTCGTCAGTTATTGTATATTTGTATATTCTATGTCCACTTCGACAAATGATGGTTTTGTTCTTTCCTGTTGCGATGACAAGTAATCGGTTTATAAGATTTTTACAATATAATCACAACAACCATAAAAAATCCAACTTATTCTACCTCTTGCATTTTCTCCCGTGTCTTCCTTAACGTCAGGCATTCGTCCCCTTACTGTCTGGTAAATTTTGTTTCCTCGCTTACAAAACTACTGATGTGTGGACATTATTTATTCTCATATGTTACCTGTAGTGATTTGAGTAATAAAACCATAGCTAAGTTGAGATAATCGTATATTGCTCCTGCTTTTGATAAAAACTGATGATTAAAACAAATGCAACATAGATGAAATTTGTGACAATGATAATGCTATTTTTAATCCTTAAGTATTTTAAGTGCAATTCGAGGCAGTTCATTAAACTAAGTTAAGCTGCTATAAATACAAATATCAAATATGACTGGTCGACAAAAAATTGACATTAATTCTTAAAAGATTTTATCTTTTTATTAGAAAAACAACAACAACAAACAAATGGTTTGAGTAAATAGACCGAGACAATTGTAATAATTGTACTTTGATTGAGCTAACAAGCAAACCATGAAAAACGATCGCACTTGTTCATCCAGCCTTGAAAAAACAGACACCAAGAAAAATAGCGCAATAATCCGAAACATCTCGATACAGACAATATTATACATTCTGCCAAATAAGTGTTGTTGCTTTGGTCCAAACAGCAATTCTATCGATTCGACAAATATATATATATAGACTACGACACTTGATTTATGGTGTCATGGTTCAATTGTGATAAAATGTTAATATGCGCCATCCAACGTTTGATTCAGTTAATTTATCGGTTTATATAAATATACCCCATAGATAAATTTAAACCATACAAATACTATAAAAAATAACGTCAATAATCTCCTGATGTATAAGTGTTGTTCATACAACCATAAATGATAGAAATCTAGGGCGGGCACAAACGGCGCCTTTCCCTTATAGGTTCTGAATCTTGATAACAATAATTGTACTAACGATGGTCGCCAATCGTACCACTGACGTTGAGAAAGCACAGATTATATCTTACACTAAAATTCACATAAAACAACATATTGAACCTTCTATTGTACCGCTATATATTTAAGGTACAATGAGTCATCAAACCAGAGTGTTGATCTGAGTGTATTTCGGCATTTAGGCTGTCTTAGGTCAATGAAACAAAATGTTTTTGCGATACTGTAGTTTAATATAAAGATCTATGTAAATATGTATCTACATACGCACACACGCACGTACCCATCCCCCATATATATATTACCGTGGTTACCGTGGCTGGTGTGTGGATGGGTGACTTTATATTGTCTTAAAGTCCGATTTTAAATTACCATCGTGGGAGGTCCATGATAATAAGTGGAGTATTTGCTCCAAACCAATATTGGAGATATACTTGTTTTGAAGGATATTCAATGAAGTACAAAAAATTATCTGTGGTATCCGACAATTTAGACCATTTTTTCTTTCCAATAACCAAACAAGAGACACAGCACTGCATTGAAAGTCACTACATGGTAAAAAGATGCATTTCTGTGATGCAAACTTCCTAGCGCTGCTCTTATCAGTTTTGTTTTGTTCAGACTGACTTAACAACTGATCCTTCTTCACCTTCGCAGATGCTGCAAACAATTCCCCGTGGAAATTGGAGACATTGACAAAGCAAACAGAGCACTTGCTTCACTTGATTTTAAGCTATTACGCAATATCTATTATGATCAGCACGGACGACCCCAGTGTAAAAATCGGCCAACTTTCATTTCATACCTGTCCTTTTGGCGATTCGTTTTTTCCTTCGGTGTTATTTGTAAATAGGCATTTTCTTCAATTTCAAATTAATAATATGATTTCTGTATCGGTCTTAAGTGACGTATAAAGGCCGTTTATCTACAATTTCAACGTATTTCAATGTATTTTCTATCTGAGCCTTGCTGCTAAGTAAACTTTTTATATAAATAAAACCATATGACGATTTACTTTTGATATCACGTTACATCGTCATCCGGGTAATCAGTTTTGACGTTAATATCTATTTCAGCAGAGATCTATCATGCATATATAGATTTGGAAAGATTGAAAATCTTAGAGTGACTTGTTCTATCTTAGCGTGACTTGTTCTATCTTGGAGTGACGTGTTCTATATTTGAGTGACGTGTTCTATCTTAGAGTGACTTGTTCTATCTTAGAGTGATGTGTTCTATATTTGAGTGACGTGTTCTATCTTAACGTGGCTTGTGAATAGTCTTAAAGGGACAAACTGCACGAACAACTAACTTAATACTGCGGAAAATATCATGGTATAAATGAAAAATAAAATAAAAAATCTTCAAAATTATAAAGAACTAAATTAACATGTCTATGCCAATATATATTTTCGCTGAAAATGAATGTATATTTTCAGCGAAAATAATTCCATAAATTGCTCCAAAACAAAACGAGTCAGTGTAGCGTATCACGCCGCCCGCCACACCGCCCCCGAGTTCGATTATTCGGCGGGCAATCTGGAAATGGCAATTGTAGTAACCGTGTTGCAGTGATGAATTTCTATAACAAAACAAACCAGATGTAGTTTTATTTTTTCCTAAACTCTACCATGACAATAAAACCATTAATAACTCCAATAAAATCCAGACAGAAAACCAGACATATTAGCCATTAACCTTTTGTTATTAGCTAGTATAAACACAAAACATTCAAATGAAGGAAAACGTGACATACCCTGAGGGCATGTTATTTTTGGTAATCAGACACAAGTCGACACAAAATTTATAAGGCAGTAACTATTTTGTCATGATCGAATGATGTCAAGAGTTAACCAAAATCGTTCTCATCCATTATCTGCTCACGAGTGTACTGGCTAAGACAATACATTTCATGGACTAAGACTTGTTAAACGTTGACAAACTTAGTGTGATAAAGTACATAGGAAGTGGTGTGAAACATTTAGGGCCGGGAAATAAATGGCATATTTTAATTTACTTGTACTTCGTTAGTAAACCTTTTTGTTTTAGGGGTTGATGGTGTTTGGAGAAAATATATTATACTAAACAGAGTGATTGGTTTAACAGACACCCATTTTGTTGGCCTGTTACATAAACAAATTTATTTCCAATTAACCTTTGAAAGTGCGTATTAATACCATCTAAGAAACGAGTCCCCAGATCTGTCAAAGCAGGAATTTGGTAAAGGAAATGTAATAAGCGATTTCTTTAATTTATATTTATTTACATAATATACATGTTCCATCAACAATGGCCGACTACGACTCGACATTTTTCC
Source organism: Sinonovacula constricta (assembly GCA_007844125.1). Taxonomy (NCBI): domain Eukaryota; kingdom Metazoa; phylum Mollusca; class Bivalvia; order Cardiida; family Solecurtidae; genus Sinonovacula; species Sinonovacula constricta. Next base: position 13,916,056 of record CM017562.1, read on the forward strand.
ATGTGCGGACTAGTGTGAGTGACAACTCGAGAGATTCGACGAAACACAAGAAGAAAAGTTTCCGGCGTCTTGTAAAACGATTTGCTGAAAAGACGTCTATGCAAGGAGTCCCTTACATCAACAATGCCAAACTTTGGTGGGCCAAACTTATTTGGAGCGTTCTACTCATTTGCGCAATAGGAGTGATGGGACTTCATCTTTGGTATTTGTTTGACCAATACTATGCCTACCCTAAATTGACGAAGGTGGAACTTGGCTTCGATAATCTCGATTTTCCTGAAATAACAATCTGCAATACCAACATTGCACATAAGGGTCGTCTAGACCATTTTCATGGCGCGGAAAAACTGAGAGAACTCGTAAAAGATTTGGAGCCGGAAAATTTAGTTCCGGATCAGCTTGATCCGAACTACGATCCGGAAAACCCTCCTGAAGAACAGCCGGCTCCGCCAGTTGGAAATAATCCACAGTCGTCTGGTTCAACACAAGGTAGGTGAATTTAACTGTTTCATTTTTACAATATGTAGGGAAGAACAGCAAAAAACGCAGGACTAAAGTAGATTAAAGCGCATATATATATATATTCTTGCGTGTGTGCATGCGTGCATGCATGTATGTATGTATGTTTGTATGTAGTATGTGTGTGTGAAATACCTATAATAAGTTTACCGAATTTGTAAAACGTACATTGTACGTATGACCTTGGATAAAAATCCTTACACTTTTAACATTTACAAGCGGCTGACCGTTTCACCAATTAACCTATACCACACCCATCTGTCTGTATTTATATTTGTCCATCTATATCTAGGTTACTGTCGCTACAGTGAATTTTATAAGTTTTTAGTTTGTTATTATAGAGTTGGTAGTTATTCTATTTTTAAGACAATTTACTCTTTTATTAATCAACTCTCTGGTTGAAATAAACAATGAACTTGACGATTCGATAAATAACATTTATTTCGCTTGGTATAAAACCATTGGCTATGTTGGTTATGTCATCATTTCATCACTATATGATTGATGTAAATCTGTATGCCTCGACATTCTTCCACATTCCTTATTTTATATAGGTCCCCAACCACAGCCCACTGGTACTGCACCACCAACACCAGGCAAAAGGGTAAGAGTGTACATCATCATCATCATCATCATCATCATCATCATCATCATCATCATCATCATCATCATCATCATCATCATCATCATCATCATCGTCGTCGTCGTCGTCATCGGCGTCGTCGTAATCATCATCATCATCGAAGTCATCATCATCATCATCATCATCATCATCATCATCATCATCATCATCATCAACATCATCATCATCATCATCATCATTGTCATCCTCATCCTCATCATCATCATCATCATCATCATCATCATCATCATCATCATCATCATCATCCACATCACAATTGTCTCTATTCAAAAGTATACAAATAACACAAGTTATGTGACTTAACTGTAAAACAGTCACAGATACAAGACCATTGTGTGTTCTTACAGTAGAATTCTAACTTATTTGAAAGTACAATACACAAATGACAAAGTGTTATGACAGTTGCATAACTTATTAAAAAGGTGATACAAGGACACAATTCGACCTTGAACCAGGTTTATGAAAGAAACATGTGACACAATACTTCCCACTAGTTAATTGCAAAGTCTGCAAAATCTTTAATATCGATTATTTTCAAACGATTTCTGCTGCTGTAAAGGTCATGTACCAGTTATGCTAAAGGTCATGTACCAGTTATGCTAAAGGTCATGTACCAGTTATGCTAAAGGTCATGTACCAGTTATGCTAAAGGTCATGTACCAGTTATGCTAAAGGTCATGTACCAATTATGCTAAAGGTCATGTACCAGTTATGCTAAAGGTCATGTACCAGTTATGCTAAAGGTCATGTACCAGTTATGCGACAAGAAACAAACTACATGCATCCTCTGTTGCATCTTTCCTACACACGGAGAAAGGATACTATGATCGCAGTCTTGACAATACATACAACCCCAAGCATATAGCAACAAGCATTCTGTATGTATACTTTTCTCCATTTCCGATACACATAGAAAGAAGAGCACCGATCGTAGTTTTGCCACTATTTACAACGCCAAGCATACGCCAGCAAACATTCTATGTGTATACTTTTCTCCATTTCCTACAAACTGAGAAAGAAGTGCTCCGATCGCAATCTTGACAATATTCACAACATAAAACAATAAATCTGCAAGCATTCTATATAAATAAAAATTTCTCCATTTCCTCCATATATAGAAAGAAGTGCCCGATCGCAGTCTTGACAATATTTACAACGCCAAGCATACTGCAAGAAAACATTCTATATGTTCACTTTTCTCCATTTCCTACAAACTGAGAAAGAAGAGCACCGATCGTAGTCTTAGCAATATTTACAACATCAATCATACAGCAGCAAGTAAACTAAATGTTTATTTTTTCTCCATTTCTTATACACAGAGATAGAAGAACTCCGATAGCAGCTTTGACAATATTTACATCAAGCATATATCAGCAAGTAAACTATATGTTCTCCAACAAACACTCTATATGTATACTTTTCTTTATTTCCAACACACAGAGAAGTGCTTCGATCGCAGTCTTGACAATATTTACAGCATTATGCATATATCAGCAGGTAAACTATATGTTCTACAACAAACATTCTATATGTATACTTTTCTTTATTTCCAACACACAGAGAAGTGCTTCGATCGCAGTCTTGACAATATTTACAGCATTAAGCATATATCAGCAAGTAAACTATATGTTCTACAACAAACATTCTATGTCTATACTTTTCTTCATTTCTAACACACAGAGAAGTGCTTCGATCGCAATCTTGACAATATTTACAGCATTAAGCATATATCAGCAAGTAAACTATATGTTCTCCAACAAACATTCTATATGTTTATTTTTCTTCATTTCCAACACACAGAGAAGTGCTCCGATCGCAGTCTTGACAATATTAAAAACGCAAAGCTGACAGCAAACATTCTATATGTATACTTTTCTCCATTTCCTACAGAGAAAGAAGCGTTTCGTACGGAGTCTAGACACACTGAACCTTACTAAGTACACGTCCTCAGATCAGCCCCTACTCATTGACCTTGACACCAATGAATACAACGGAGCCATTAGCTCTCAGACGGTGATCGAGGAGTTATTCACCAGTCTTTATATGGACATTGAGAAGCAAGTATTTGTAGATTTTTAAAAAATCATTTTTGCATCACATTTTAAGGAAAGAACTACAGCTATTGTCACGACCATCGCGTCAAAATCGGCGTGATTTTTAAAGTTTGTTAGGTCAAATTACTCTAAAACGTCAAATAAATCCACATCCAACATATAATTAGTATTCACTGTAAAAGCGGACCCAATTTTAAGAGGGTAGATAAATCTTAATTTAGGTTAAGCAGAGTTATGCCCCTTCATCGATCTAGAATTTTCATTACACTATCCCATACTAAAAAAAACGGAGAGCGCTGTGTGTGGATCATTTTGAAACAAAAACTTCTTTTGAAATAATTATATCAATAACCGAAATCTTTTACTTTTTTGCCAAGAGTCCGTTAAGTTTATTATGTTTATCAGTTAAACTACCTTAAAATGTGGGAACATGTTTTTTTTTTCAATTGATTTTGTCATTTGTTCATAAGCACATTTAGTGCTTTCAAATATATGTTTCTATAGTCTTTGGGTTATTTTTGTAACATGTATATGTTTTCCGACATGTAAATAGCGAAACAATAATTTTCTGTCGATTTGATAGTTTGCTAATCAGCCAATTTCGGCTTTCATACAGAGTTTGTTTGGGTTAGAATAATATATATAATGACCCACAACACCATAATTGTAGCAATTTAAAAAAAAATGTATATTTCCAAACGGATTATTTCAAAAGTGTTTGTACGTTGCAAGTCGTTTTGAAACAAAAAATCAAGTTTTGAAGTAATTATTTAAAAAAGGCTCTTGTTTATAAAACGGGTTGTAACACAGCTCTTGTTTATGTCTCGTGACACATTCGGATGACACAAGGTACCTTCAAGGCTTGCAATCAGCAGCCTTTTCCAGTCTCTCTACAGCTGCAATGGGTAATTTCTACCAAAGAGGGTAGCTTTTATATTCATCCAGACTTGCTTTGCGACAGCATCTCCAACTGGGTTAAAAATTCAATTAAACACTTACATCCAAAAAAGTTATTATACTTACTGTCATTTTTTTCAATTAAGATGTAACCAAAATTATTCAATTGTTTTCATCATTTTTGTTAAGTCGTGCCCTTATGACCAACATGGTCCGTCTATTATTAACTTTAGTGTACAAACACAAGACATTCAGTGTTCGTTTGAACCAAACAAACCGAGAATATGTAAATATTGAAAAGTTGGTGTATATGTTTCTCTTCCTGTGTGTACAGACAATCCAACAAGCTCTGCTGAGTCGTGGAACCGGATATCATTTCTAATGCTATGTTTAAATAGTGATTATCATTGAATGGCAAGTGAGCTAATAGAACACCGTGTCACAAATCCGACACTTGCCTGGAGGTCTTCCTGCATCATAGTTTGGGTGGTGCCATTGTGCCATTGTCTTGTTCGCGTACTCTACTTCGGACCTACCATTTTTTTTTGTCTTGACAAATGTTGACACATGGTCTGTCTGAATGAATATCAGCAACTTGCATTGGTAGAAATTCCAGGTTACATCATGCACCATATTGTTCTTTCTAAATTTCCCATAAGGGCGCGGTGGGGTGGGGTTGGAGAATAATTTTAAAAGAGTGGTTATAAACATAATTATCCTATATCAATTCCCCACAGTTTTGCAGTGTTCGAGGCATAACACCGCGCGCAATCCTGTTAGTGTCTATTAAGTGACAAGCTTTAGAATTAAGACGCGCCAGTGGGGCGAGCAACTGGTGTAAAATACATAATCATTTGGTGTCGCAGTTCTCAAAAGCTCATTTCATGAAAAAATATAAATAAAATTGAGTTCATTAATGCATTATCGTGGCAGCATATATTGTCTTTTTTTAAAACAATAAAATAACATACGTAATGAAAATCCTGTACAATGTTTCAGAAAAGATCGGGAAGCCCTTGGCCACAACATAACCGATATGCTTCAGTATTGCTCCTTCAACGGCCGTGAATGCACGGCAAGGTATGTTAACACTTAATCATTGCTCTGTTAACTGTCATATCATGTGTAGCTAAAATATATATCATATTTCAAAAACGTGTCTATTGCGTTAATCTTAGGAAAACAACTGGCCGCAATAGCTCAGATAGTAGAGCGTCGGCTAGCGGATCGGAAGGTCGTGGGTTCGAACCCCGGCCGGGTCATACCAAAGACTTTAAAGTTGGTAGTAGTGGCTTCCCTCCTAACGCTCGGGGCTACGGGGACAGCATTACGCCTGACTCGTCGGTGTCAGTATAATGGACCGGCCGGGTTCAGTCCCTGGGCACCTTAAAGTGCCCCTGTGCTGTAATGATAGAAATGTCGCTGCGCAGTATCGGCAAAAATGCCGGCTAATCCCATCGCATCCCATCCCATCCCTTAGGAAAACAGTTTTAAGTTATTTATTTATCAACCTAAAAGAAGTTTTTGCATCGGTTTTCGAGCAAGTGCAGTTCCATGTTTTACATACGCTGTGACAGTATGGCAGGGCTTAAATCCAAGCATGTATTTGCATATTTTAGTACAATAAAAGACGTTAAACTAGCAAATTAAGCAGAGTATTTTTGTTTAAATCCGATATGCTCGCTTTTTTGAAATATTTTCTTGTGTTTACCAGAATCTTGAGTTTTATACAACACTTTGCAGCCCAAATCGAAAAACAACCACAACAACAACAACAAACAGACAACCACAGACATGCCAGCGCGTGTTAATTTACTGTTGTTTTTATTTAATCAGCGCGTTGAAACGACACTTTGTCAGCATGATGTAGTAGATAGGCGTTCGTCTCTTATTAAAGCTACGTCAGGTTTGACTGGTATAAAACGGACAAATGTCAGATAACCGTTTGAGTCTTATAAACATATCATGCTTCTAATTATTTTTATTTCTACTATTATGTTGTGTCAATATAGAAAACCACATAACTGTTAGGAAAGTACTAACGCCTTTGTAACGGTAACACGATTCTAAAATTCTGTTGTAGTATGTTCCGACTGCACCAAACCTCTGAGTATGGCAACTGTTGGTCGATCAGCTCTAAGCAGTTCGTTGCTCGATCCTCTGGACCCACGGGCGGTGAGTTTTAGAAACTAAAAGAAACAAGCTAGTCTAAGATCTTGGTCAATAGCCTCAGTTAAGAAACCTTCTCTTTTATAAAAGCACTTTTGTCCAAACTGGTCAATTTTGTTATTGATTGTTTTCATCATATGTCCCAAACCCAGCATTGATAAACCACATTGAAAAAAATAATGGACACAAATACAACATTGAGTGACGTCACGACGATTTTAATTTAGAGGTATTTTAGCCCTTTTCCGCCCAACAACTGAGTAATTTTTCGAAGTACACATGCGTATATATAGGTCATGTGTATACGCCATGGGTATACGCCAATCATCATGTGTATACGTAATACGTCATGTGTATACGTCATACGTCATGTGTATATGTCATACGTCATGTGTATACGTCATGCATATACGTCATGTGTAAACGCCACGTGTAAACGTCACACGTCATGTGTTAACGTCATGTGTATACGCCAATTGTCATGTTTAAACGTCATATGTAAACGTCATACGTCATGTGCAAATCTATTTGGTAATATAGTTCACTTTCGATTTTTTAAGTGTCTTCTTAACATGTAAACGTCATACGTCATGCGTATGGGTCATAAGTCATGTGTATACGTCATACGTTATGTGTAAACGTCAAACGTCATGGGTAAACGTCATGTGTATACGTCATTTGCATCCGTAAATGCCATGTGTATACGTCATACGTTATGTGTGAACGTCATGAGTATGCTTCATACGCCATGTGCAAACGTCATGGGTATACGTCATGTGTAAACGTCATGTGCATACGTCTTATGTCATGTGTATTCGTCATGTGTATACGTCAAACGTCATGTGTATACGTCATACGTCATGTGTATACGTCAATTGTATACGTCATACGTCATGTATACACGTCATGTGTATACGTCATGCATAAACGGTTCGTTGAATGGATCAACAGTGACCCAATACTTTGTATTAAAACGTAAAGCAGACTGTTATTGGATCTATGCGCTATGTATTTTATGTAAACTGTGACAAAGTCGCCACAAAATGTTACAGTGAGATTGCTTCTTTTCATCCATCCCGATTTTTTTTCAATAATACATAGCAGTTAAAACAACAACAATAACTACCTAACTTTTTATTATCTTTGATTTTAAAATAAGCAAACTATACAAATAGTTTTCCCTGCTCGGCAGACACCTTTCCTGAGGAAATAAATTCACTTAACTTATCTGATACCGGAGTTTTAATTGCCCGACGCTTTTGGGCAAATCTATTTGGTGATATAGTTCACTTTCCAATTTTTAAGTGTCTTCTTAACTTGTAAAACGGAAGCACAATATTGATTTCTAACTGAACAAAGGCCATTTGTCTGAAGAGAACCTTATGACAAATCCAAACCCGTACATGTATACTGATACACGAACGAAGGAACCGGAACAACAAGAACAACGACAATATTCCCTCATACATTCAACCCGTGGCATAAAATCTAAAGCCCTACAGCGGAGTTTGATTGATCAATCTTTGACTTTCCTTTCGATGGAATTGTAAGTCGCATTTTTGTTGGCTGAATATCGATTTGTGAAATATTCCGCAAACCACTGCATTACAAATTTGTCTTAATATATCACACGTACAACTAAATTTACCCATGCCATAGACCAATGGTTATTTTAAAACAAATTTCATGTATGTTTTCTTTCATTTTAGGGTTAGTTCTCATTCTGAACATTGCGACGAGCAATTGAGTTGTGTTTTCCATTTATTTTAGGTCTATCTCTGATTTTATATCTTGAGACGAAGGAATACCTGAAGGGGATCACGACGGGGTACGGGGCCCGCCTCCTCATTCACCGGAAAGGATCATACCCCATCCCTGCAGACGAGGGATTGTTCATCCCGACTGCCATGGAAACAAGCATTGGGCTTCGGATGGTAGGTTTGTTATCCCTATACTATTATTTCTACTATTAGTCTATGTATATTCTAAATATTCTTTTATTTCTAGTTTGTTCAGTGTAAATTTCCCTACTACTGTGAAAGCATTTTATTTCGTGGGGCAGAAATTTCGTTGTTTGAAGAGGACGGGCATATTCGTGGGTACTTGATTTCGTGGATTGCCCTACCCACGAAAATAAAAAAAAAAACCTTCGATTTTTGACAGATGCGAAACTGAGGCCTAACACTGAAACAGGGTTAATTGCGAAACTACGGATTAGCGAGTGACTCTGCCTATTGTCTTACGTTACGCCTGGTGATATTGATCCACGGCAGCCGGTCAATGTTTTCACAGCCGAGTCTCATCAGACGACTTTTATGACACCTGTCAATTAGCGTGTCATTTAAGGGATTATATTCATAAAGATGTTAGGGGCGCGGGTTCTTTTAAGGGTCTAATTTAACGAAGCCATTGACTGTCAATTAACGCCAATTAGCGTACTATGCAAACTGACACAAAACAGACCCTTGAGTAAACACCCTACACCTATAAAGTGTATAGTGCTCGTGTATATATTACAGTATAAAATTACTAAGCATAGATCGTTTTTTAATGATTAAATGGCTTAAGTTCGTTAACATGTTTTATCGTTCTATGTCAATACAATGTAAATAAAGTGTGGTGAAATCTTCTGTTTGTTTGAGCTTTATGTCCTGTTTAGTAAAAATATGTTGACATTATTTACAAGTAAATCTAGCATTCGAAAGTCTAACCGAGGGTATTTTATTTCGTTGGTACTTAAATTCGTGGATTGACTTGCCCACGAATTCCACGAAATTAAATGCCCCACGAAATAAAATGCTTTCAATGCTTCTTGGCGCAATATTATAAAATTTTGAGCTCGCGTATGTTCAGGTAAGTTGTGACTGACTGTTGGTAGTTGTTATCTGTCCCTAGAACGTCAAGGTTAGGTAAGTTGTGGCAGAGTGTTGGTATTTGTTATCTGCCCCTAGAAGGTCAAGTTTAGGTAAGTTGTGGCTGAGTGTTGGTAGTTGTTATCTGACCCTACAAGGTCAAGTTTTAGGTTAGGTGTGGCAGGGTGTTGGTAGTTGTTATTTGCCCCTAGAAGGTCAAGTTTTAGGTTAGGTGTGGCAGGGTGTTGGTAGTTGTTATTTGCCCCTAGAAGGTCAAGTTTTAGGTTAGATGTGGCAGGGTGTTGGTAGTTGTTATCTGCCCCTAGAAGGTCAAGTTTAGGTTAGGAGTGGCAGGGTGTTGGTAGTTGTTATCTGCCCCTAGAAGGTCAAGTTTAGGTTAGGTGTGGCCGAGTGTTGTTAGTTGTTATCTGCCCCTACAAGATCAAGTTTAAGTTAGGTGTAGCAGGGTGTTGGTAGTTACTATCTGCCCCTAGAAGGTCAAGTTTAGGTTAGATGTGGCAGGGTGTTGGTAGTTGTTATCTGCCCCTAGACGATCAAGTTTAGGTTAGATGCGGCAGGGTGTTGGTAGTTGTTATCTGCCCCTAGAAGGTAAAGTTTAGGTTAGGTGTGGCAGCATGTTGGTAGTTGTTATCTGCCCCTAGAAGGTCAAGTTTAGGTTAGATGTGGCAGGGTGTTGGTAGTTGTTAACTGTCCATAGAAGGTCAAGTTTAGGTTAGATGTGGCAGGGTGTTGGTAGTTGTTATCTGCCCGTAGAAGGTCAAGTTTAGGTAAGTTGTGGCCGAGTGTTGGTAGTTGTTAGCTGCCCCTAGAAGATCATGTTTAGGTAAGTTGTTGCAGAGTGTTGGTCGTTGTTATCTGACGCTAGAAGGTCACGTTTAGGTAAGTTGTGGCCGAGTGTTGGTAGTTGTTATCTGCCCCTAGAAGGTCAAGTTTAGGTAAGTTGTTGCAGAGTGATAGTAGTTGTTATCTGCCCATAGAACGTAAAGTTTAGGTAAGTTGTGGCCGAGTGTTGGTAGTTGTTATATGCCCCTACAAGGTCAGGTTTAGGTAAGTTGTGGCAGAGTGTTGGTAGTTGTTATCTGCCCCTACAAGGTCAGGTTTAGGTAAGTTGTGGCAGAGTGTTGGTAGTTGTTATCTGCCCCTAGAAGTTCAAGTTTAGGTTAGTTGCGGCCGAGTGTTGGTAGTTGTTATCTGCTCCTAGAAGGTCAAGTTCGGGTAAGTTGTGACCGAGCGTTGGTAGTTGTTATGTGCCCCTAGAAGGTCACGTTTAGGTAAGTTTTGGCCGAGTGTTGGTAGTTGTTATCTGCCCATAGAAGGTCAAGTTTAGGTAAGTTGTGGTCGAGTGTTGGTAGTTGTTATCTGCCCGTGGAAGGTCAAGTTTAGGTAAGTTGTGGTCGAGGGTTGGTAGTTGTTATCTGCCCCTAGAAGGTCTCGTTTAGGTAAGTTTTTGCCGAGTGTTGGTAGTTGGTATCTGCCCCTGGAAGGTCAAGTTTTGGTTAGATGTGGCAGGGTGTTGGTAGTTGTTATCTGCCCCTAGAAGTTCAAGTTAAGGTTAGTTGCGGCCGAGTGTTGGTAGTTGTTATCTGCCTCTAGAAGGTCAAGTTCGCGTAAGTTGTGACCGAGCGTTGGTAGTTGTTATGTGCCCCTAGAAGGTCACGTTTAGGTAAGTTGTGGTCGAGTGTTGGTAGTTGTTATCTGCCCGTGGAAGGTCAAGTTTAGGTAAGTTGTGGTCGAGGGTTGGTAGTTGTTATCTGCCCCTAGAAGGTCTCGTTTAGGTAAGTTGTGGCCGAGAGAAGGTCAAGTTTTGGTTAGATGTGGCAGGGCGTTGGTAGTTGTTATCTGCCCCTAGAAGGTCAAGTTTAGGTAAGTTGTGGCAGAGTGTTGGTAGTTGTTATCTGCCCCTAGAAGGTCAAGTTTAGGTAAGTTTTTGCAGAGTGTTGGTAGTTGTTATCTGCCCATAGAAGGTCATGTTTAGGTAACTTGTGGCAGCGTGTTGGAAGTTCGTGCCTTTCTAAACTCTTAGTGTTTGTTATATAAGATCATATGCCTATTTAAATACAACATAATTATAGATGCAATATGAATTTTTATTTGTGACTGACTGTTGGTCGTTGTTATCTGTCCCTAGAAGGTCAAGTTTAGGTAAGTTGTGGCAGAGTGTTGGTAGTTGTTATCTGCCCAAAGAAGGTCATGTTTAGGTAACTTGTGGCAGCGTCTTGGAAGTTCGTGCCTTTCTAAACTCTTAGTGTTTGTTATATAAGATCATATGCCTAATTAAATAAAACATAATTATAGATGCAATATGAATTTTTATTTGTGACTGACTGTTGGTCGTTGTTATCTGTCCCTAGGTCAAGTTAAGGTAAGTTGTGACCGAGTGTTGGTAGTTGTTATCTGCCCCTAGAAGGTCAAGTTTAGGTAAGTTGTGACAGAGTGTTGGTAGTTGTTATCTGCCCCTAGAAGGTCACGTTAAGGTAAGTTGTGGCCGATTGTTGGTAGTTGTTATCTGCCCGTAGAAGGTCAAGTTTAGGTAAGTTGTGGCTAAGTGTTGGTAGTTGTTATCTGCCCATAGAAGGTCAAGTTTAGGTAAGTTGTGGCAGGGTGTTGGTAGTTGTTATCTGCCCCTAGAAGGTCAAGTTTAGGTAAGTTGTGGCTGAGTGTTGGTAGTTGTTATCTGCCCCTAGAAGGTCAAGTTTAGGTAAGTTGTGGCAGAGTGTTGGTAGTTGTTATCTGCCCCTAGAAGGTCAAGTTTAGGTAAGTTGTGGCTGAGTGTTGGTAGTTGTTATCTGTCCCGAGAAGGTCAAGTTGAGGTAAGTTGTGGCCGAGTGTTGGTAGTTGTTATCTGCCCTTAGAAGGTCAAGTTTAGGAAAATTGTGGCCGAGTGTTGGTATTTGTTATCTGCCCTTAGAAGGTCAAGTTTAGGTAAGTTGTGGCTGAGTGTTGGTAGTTGTTATCTACCCCTACAAGGTCAAGTTTAGGTAAGTTGTGGCTGAGTGTTGGTAGTTGCTATCTGTCCCGAGAAGGTCAAGTTTAGGTAAGTTGTGGCAAGGTGTTGGTAGTTGTTATCTGCCCCTACAAGGTCAAGTTTAGGTAAGTTGTGGCAAGGTGTTGGTATTTGTTATCTGTCCCTAGAAGGTCAAGTTTAGGTAAGTTGTGGCCGAGTGTTGGTATTTGTTATCTGCCCTTAGAAGGTCAAGTTTAGGTAAGTTGTGGCAACGTGTTGTTAGTTGTTATCTGGCCCTACAATGTCAAGTTTAGGTAAGTTGTGGCAGAGTGTTGGTAGTTGTTATCTGCCCATAGAAGGTCAAGTTTAGGCAAGTTGTGGCTGAGTGTTGGTAGTTGTTACCTGTCCTAGAAGGTCGAGTTTAGGTAAGTTGTTGCAGAGTGTTGGTAGTTGTTACCTGTCCCTAGAAGGTCAAGTTTAGGTAAGTTGTGGCAGAGTGTTGGTAGTTGTTATCTGCCCATAGAAGGTCAAGTTTAGGCAAGTTGTGGCTGAGTGTTGGTAGTTGTTACCTGTCCTAGAAGGTCGAGTTTAGGTAAGTTGTTGCAGAGTGTTGGTAGTTGTTACCTGTCCCTAGAAGGTCAAGTTTAGGTAAGTTGTGGCCGAGTGTTGGTAGTTGTTATCTGCCCCTAGAAGGTCAAGTTTAGGTAAGTTGTTGCAGAGTGTTGGTAGTTGTTATCTGCCCCTAGAAGGTCAAGTTTAGGTTAGGTGTGGAAGAGTGTTGGTAGTTGTTATCTGCCCATAGAAGATCAAGTTTAGGTTAGGTGTGGCAGAGTGTTGGTAGTTGTTATCTGCCCATAGAAGTTCAAGTTTAGGTTAGGTGTGGCAGAGTGTTGGTAGTTGTTATCTGCCCATCGAAGGTCAAGTTTAGGTTAGGTGTGGCAGAGTGTTGGTAGTTGTTATCTGCCCCTACAAGGTGAAGGTTAGGTAAGTTGTGGCTGAGTGTTGGTAGTTGTTATCTGCCCATAGAAGATCAAGTTTAGGTAAGTTGTGACTGAGTGTTGGTAGTTGTTATCTGCCCCTAGAAGGTCAAGTTTAGGTAAGTTGTGGCTGAGTGTTGGTAGTTGTTACCTGTCCCTAGAAGGTCAAGTTTAGGTAAGTTGTTGCAGAGTGTTGGTAGTTGTTATCTGCCCCTAGAAGGTCAAGTTTAGGTAAGTTGTGGCAGGGTGTTGGTAGTTGTTATCTGCCCCTAGAAGGTCAAGTTTAGGTAAGTTCTGACCGAGTGTTGTTAGTTGTTATCTGCCCCTAGAAGGTCACGTTAAGGTAAGTTGTGGCCAAGTGTTGGTAGTTGTTATCTGTCCCTAGAAGGTCAAGTTTAGGTAAGTTGTGGCAGAGTGTTGGTAGTTGTTATCTGTCCCTAGAAGGTCAAGTTTAGGTAAGTTGTAACCGAGCGTTGGTAGTTGTTATCTGTCCCTAGAAGGTCAAGTTTAGGTAAGTTGTGGCCGAGCGTTGGTAGTTGTTATCTGCCCCTAGAAGGTCAAGTTTAGGTAAGTTGTGGCAGAGTGTTGGTAGTTGTTATCTGCCCCTAGAAGGTCAAGTTTAGGTAAGTTGTGGCAGAGTGTTGGTAGTTGTTATCTGCCCCTAGAAGGTCAATTTTAGGTTAGTTGTGGCCGAGTGTTGTTAGTTGTTATCTGCCCCTAGAAGGTCAAGTTTAGGTAAGTTGTGGCAGAGTGTTGGTCGTTGTTATCTGCCCCTAGAAGGTCAAGTTTAGGTAAGTTGTGGCAGAGTGTTGGTTTTTGTTATCTGCCCCTAGAAGGTCAAGTTTAGGTAAGTTGTGGCAGAGTGTTTGTCGTTGTTATCTGCCCCTAGAAGGTCAAGTTTAGGTAAGTTGTGGCAGAGTGTTGGTCGTTGTTATCTGCCCCTAGAAGGTCAAGTTTAGGTAAGTTGTGGCAGAGTGTTTGTCGTTGTTATCTGCCCCTAGAAGGTCAAGTTTAGGTAAGTTGTGGCAGAGTGTTGGTCGTTGTTATCTGCCCCTAGAAGGTCAAGTTTAGGTAAGTTGTGGCAGAGTGTTGGTCGTTGTTATCTGCCCCTAGAAGGCAAGTTTAGGTAAGTTGTGACCGAGTGTTGGTAGTTGTTATCTACCCTTGAAGGTCAAGTTTAGGTAAGTTGTGGCAGGGTGTTGTTAGTTGTTATCTGTCTTTAGAAGGTCATGTTTAGGTAAGTTGTGGCAGAGTGTTGGTCGTTGTTATCTGCCCCTAGAAGGTCAAGTTTAGGTAAGTTGTGGCAGAGTGTTGTTAGTTGTTATCTGCCCCTAGAAGGTCAATTTTAGGTTAGTTGTGGCCGAGTGTTGTTAGTTGTTATCTGCCCCTAGAAGGTCTCGTTTAGGTAAGTTGTGGCAGAGTGTTGGTCGTTGTTATCTGCTCCTAGAAGGTCAAGTTTAGGTAAGTTGTGGCAGAGTGTTTGTCGTTGTTATCTGCCCCTAGAAGGTCAAGTTTAGGTAAGTTGTGGCAGAGTGTTGGTCGTTGTTATCTGCCCCTAGAAGGCAAGTTTAGGTAAGTTGTGACCGAGTGTTGGTAGTTGTTATCTACCCTTGAAGGTCAAGTTTAGGTAAGTTGTGGCAGGGTGTTGTTAGTTGTTATCTGCCCCTAGAAGGTCAAGTTTAGGTAAGTTGTAACTGAGTGTTGGTCGTTGTTATCTGCCCCTAGAAGGTCAAGTTAAGGTAAGTAGTGGCAGGGTGTTGGTAGTTGTTATCTGCCCCTAGAAGGTCAAGTTTAGGTAAGTTGTGGCAGAGTGTTGGTTTTTGTTATCTGCCCCTAGAAGGTCAAGTTTAGGTAAGTTGTGGCAGAGTGTTTGTCGTTGTTATCTGCCCCTAGAAGGTCAAGTTTAGGTAAGTTGTGGCAGAGTGTTGGTCGTTGTTATCTGCCCCTAGAAGGTCAAGTTTAGGTAAGTTGTGGCAGAGTGTTTGTCGTTGTTATCTGCCCCTAGAAGGTCAAGTTTAGGTAAGTTGTGGCAGAGTGTTGGTCGTTGTTATCTGCCCCTAGAAGGTCAAGTTTAGGTAAGTTGTGGCAGAGTGTTGGTCGTTGTTATCTGCCCCTAGAAGGCAAGTTTAGGTAAGTTGTGACCGAGTGTTGGTAGTTGTTATCTACCCTTGAAGGTCAAGTTTAGGTAAGTTGTGGCAGGGTGTTGTTAGTTGTTATCTGTCTTTAGAAGGTCATGTTTAGGTAAGTTGTGGCAGAGTGTTGGTCGTTGTTATCTGCCCCTAGAAGGTCAAGTTTAGGTAAGTTGTGGCAGAGTGTTGTTAGTTGTTATCTGCCCCTAGAAGGTCAATTTTAGGTTAGTTGTGGCCGAGTGTTGTTAGTTGTTATCTGCCCCTAGAAGGTCTCGTTTAGGTAAGTTGTGGCAGAGTGTTGGTCGTTGTTATCTGCTCCTAGAAGGTCAAGTTTAGGTAAGTTGTGGCAGAGTGTTTGTCGTTGTTATCTGCCCCTAGAAGGTCAAGTTTAGGTAAGTTGTGGCAGAGTGTTGGTCGTTGTTATCTGCCCCTAGAAGGCAAGTTTAGGTAAGTTGTGACCGAGTGTTGGTAGTTGTTATCTACCCTTGAAGGTCAAGTTTAGGTAAGTTGTGGCAGGGTGTTGTTAGTTGTTATCTGCCCCTAGAAGGTCAAGTTTAGGTAAGTTGTAACTGAGTGTTGGTCGTTGTTATCTGCCCCTAGAAGGTCAAGTTAAGGTAAGTAGTGGCAGGGTGTTGGTAGTTGTTATCTGCCCATAGAAGGTCATGTGTAGGTAAGTTGTGGCAGGGTGTTGTTAGTTGTTATCTGTCTTTAGAAGGTCAAGTTTAGGTAAGTTGTAACTGAGTGTTGGTCGTTGTTATCTGCCCCTAGAAGGCAAGTTTAGGTAAGTTGTAACTGAGTGTTAATCGTTGTTATCTGCCCCTAGAAGGTCAAGTTTAGGTAAGTTGTAACTGAGTGTTGGTCGTTGTTATCTGCCCCTAGAAGGTCAAGTTTAGGTAAGTTGTGGCAGGGTGTTGGTAGTTGTTATCTGCCCCTAGCAGGTCAAGTTTAGGTAAGTTGTAACTGAGTGTTGGTCGTTGTTATCTGCCCCTAGAAGGTCATGTGTAGGTAACTTGTGGCAGCGTGTTGGAAGTTCGTGCCTTTCTTCACTCTAAGTGTTTGTTATGTAAGGTCATATGCCTATTAAAAACAACATAATTATAGATGCAATGTGAATTTTTATTTGTGGATATGTTGTTTCAATTAGAATAAGCAAAATTGTGTATACATGTATGTTCATGTTTTTCTTGTGCGCGGTCAAAGACGGATCAACATCACATTTGCATCCCTTAATTTCAACATCTAGTTATCTTTGCATTGGCCATTACCTGCTAGTTTGTTTGATAAAATAGAAAAAAGACATTTGTTATTTCCTCTTTACAATCTTTTGCAATGTTTTGAAACCAGAGAAATGTGACCGATTTGTGGAATTATTTTTTCCCGCAAATTTTGGGGCGCGGCTAAAATAGTATTGCCATCCCTAAGAATACGGTCACTTGCACTATGCTATTATTTCTTGTCTATCCTTGCCGGCAACAGTATAACGATGAGAACCAAGATTTTTTAAAAAAGAAAGAAAAAGATATACTATATGTTCAATAGTTATTTGATATTGATAACTTAACATGAAAGTAATGTAAATATTTGGATTAAATCGTTGGTTCGTGCTGATTATGAGATTTTGACGTTTGTTTTGGCTGTTCAACTATAAAAATATTGTACACCATACACAAAAAAAACACAACAAAAAACAACTTATTCTGTAAATAAAAGCGCTAAGAAAGGTGCACAATGTGACCGGCTTTAAGCGCATGCGCGCTGGACATTGTATACGTTTCTGTGATAGCACGTGGCGTTTTAAGGAATAGTTTACCATTGTACTTTAGGTCCAATGTTTATACTACGTCTGTGCACGTTTGCTTGACCCCTAATTTGGGCTATTTCTTTTTCGAATTCAGGAAACATGTGAAGGTACGTGCCGACAATGCGTAGATAATACTACGCCATCAGAAATTCAGTCTACTACACTTATATGATTGCTGTAAAATATATTATTTTTATAACAGAAAATCATCTAACAAATACCATTTCCAGACCACGATCGAGCGCCTTGGCAAGCCGCACGGAGAATGTGAGAAAGGTGGGGACATCCAGGATGTATTTGGCTACACATACACCAGATCGGTAATTAGGACCTTGTTCGAGTGCAGATCAAACATGTACCGCCCTGACTAACAGGCTGTTAGCCTTACATTTATCATTTAGAACCTTAATTATACTTCTTATTGCTAAACCTGGTATTTTCCTTATTTGCTTAACGATCATGTGACAGCCAAGTATTTTCACGTTTCCAACGACGGCATAATTAAATAATAATGACTGCTTCCGTCACAGTTAAATACACAATGTATGTGATTACATTTTTAAA
Source organism: Sinonovacula constricta (assembly GCA_007844125.1). Taxonomy (NCBI): domain Eukaryota; kingdom Metazoa; phylum Mollusca; class Bivalvia; order Cardiida; family Solecurtidae; genus Sinonovacula; species Sinonovacula constricta. Next base: position 13,933,626 of record CM017562.1, read on the forward strand.
AGTATACAAAAGCCATATTAAAGACTTATAAGAGCAGTTTACTTGTATGTTTATAAAATAGGAAACTCACTCTTTCCTATACAACTTTTTTCGCTTATTCAGGATACAATACTGACAATTCCAATTACACTGTATTGTCTGAATTTATATCCCTGGTTGGTAGGTATTTCGTGGCAGTTAACGAAAAATGTTATAATTTCTCATATTTTCAAACTATTTCAAACATCTTAAATTTCAACCTGCGCATACAAACCTTACCATGTAGAAAATGAATGATTAGAATGAGATTAAGTGTACGAACATTTTGATGAAATTAAGTAAATATATAATAAAAATATAATATTTAGTATGTCAAGAATATGACTATATATATATCTAGATCAAAGAAAAGTATAGAAATGCATTTTTTTAATCGAAAGTAATTTCGATGTCAATCTTTTAACAACACAATCCGGAAATCAATATATATCAGTGTATATGTTTATATTAATTGCTGTAAGGAACGCCAGTGGTCTAGCGATTAAATTTACCTAGAGTCCTAGGCGAAGCCGGAACGAACGCTTTACATGGCAAGATGTTGCGATTGACACGTGTAGATAAATCCAGCATTTTATTATCACTAATAAAAATGATTGTAATACCTATACTAAAATAACCATCTGTGTAAGTAATTATCCTCCCTTCTCTGTACGGCAACCTTCAGAGACGAAAGCTTCTCTTCCACGTCGCTTTAAACCCATGTCGTTGCAATGCACTGGCTTAAAGAGAGTACCTTTACACACACAGGCATGTCAGCGGCTCTGTTTTCTCATCACCGTTATAAGGACGTGCAACTGCTTCAGCGATCAGACGGAGGAAGCTGCACTGAAAAGGGACAACACCCTTAAACCATGTAGAACAAGGGAAGGTGAGGATTTGATGATAGTATGCTAAAGCTGCTAAGAAAACGGAGGGGTAGAACATGATGATGATGATGATGATGATGATGATGATAATGATGATAATGATGATGATGATGATGATGATGGTGATGATAATGAATGATGATGGATGATGATGATGAATGATGAATGATGATGGATGAAGATGGATGGTGGATGATGGATGATGGATGATGGATGATGGATGATGGTTGATGGATGAAGGATGATAATGATGATGATGTATGATGATGGATAATGATGATGATGATGATGATAATGAATGATGATAATGATAATGATGATGATGATGGTGATGATAATTAATGATGATAGATGAAGGATGATGATGATGATGATGATGATGATGATGATGATGATGATGATGATGATGATGATGATGATGATGATGATGATAATGAATGATGATGGATGATGATGATGAATGATGATGGATGATGGATGAAGATGGATGATGGATGATGGATGAAGGATGATAATGATGATGATGTATGATATGGATAATGATGATGATGGATAAAATTAGAGGATAGATGATGATAGTTGATAATGATGGATGATGATGATGATGATAAATGATAATGATGATGATGATGATGATGATGATGATGATGATGATGATGATGATGATGATGATGATGATGGATGATGATGGATAATGATGGATGATGGATGATGGATGATGATGGAGTATGATGATGATGATGATATATGATGATGATGATGATGATGATGATGTATGATGATGATGGGGGATTATGTGATGATGATGATTATGATGTTGTTGAGTCACGTGGTCAAAAGTACACTGTGGCCGGCAGGGTGGGTCGCTGGAGTAGGGAAGCACCTGTGAATATTTTACCTAGACAATTTCGATAGAATGATACAACAGTTGACTACGATTTGGCTGCAATGTGTTCATGCTCAAAGTGACGAATATAATAATAATAATAATAATAATAATAATAATAATAATAATAATAATAATAATAACAATAATAATAATGATAATAATAATAATAATTATAATAATAACAATAATAATAATAATAATAACAATAATAATAATAATAATAATAATAATAATAATAATAATAATAATAATAATAATAATGATAATGATAATAATAATAATGATAATAATGATAATGATGATGATGATGATGGATGATGGATGGTGATAATGATGATGATGATGATGTTGCTGCTGCTGATGACGATGGATAATAAGGAAAATGATGAAGCTTTTTTTCTTCTTATTTTAGAAAGACAATGCTTTAACAACATTTCCAGGCTAAACGCACAAAAGAAGATAGAGTGTTCCTGCCCTAACCCATGCTCGTATGTTACAAACATTTTTGTTTGTTTGTTTATTGGGTTTATCGTCCCACCAACAGTATTTCTGTTATCTGGAGACGGTGTCCACTTGAAGCAGACATAATGCTGCCTTCACTGTGTATAGCATGCCGTCAACACCTGGCATGATACCACACCCAGTCACATTCTCCTGACGACGGGCAAACCAGTCGTGGAACTACCCTTATATCTGCTTGAGCGTTAGCAAGGGAGCTATACCACTACCATTTTTAACGACTTTGGTATGTCGCGGCCCGGGATCGAACCCGGGACCTCCCGTACCTGGAGCCGACGCTCTACCGATTGCGCTACCAGGTCCGGTAGACATTTTTGTCTCTGTTGATTAAAGGCAACATGGCCATACTATATGCGATGGTGACGCACAGAACCACACAATTCGCACTTCATATGCATTAAAACGTCACTATAGAAAATCATAGTATTGATTATAAGTGACATTTATTTTTCAATGCTCAGTTTGAAGTTAGAGTCTGGAATTGATATTTGTTAAGCTTAACGGTAAAAATCGTACTGACCTAATTGATCCAAACAACAACAACAACAACAACAACAACAACAACAACAACAACAACAACAACAACAACAACAAATCCAGTAGTTTATGCTCACAATTTATCAAGCGATCAGAGGTAACTGAGAGAGGTATTCAATGTTTTAATTGATTGTGGTTAAACAAAGTTTGCTTTTGCAAACATAAATTTAAAAAAAAATGCGAAGCTGACCAACTGTGACCGAGTCACTGTAATCATTTTTATTCGGTATGATCCCATGTAGCGAGTTTGTAATCATACTCTGTCTATGCTCAAACCATGGTAATAAAATCGCACTGAGTTAAACGAAGAAAGGTATAAGTCAACATTTCGATCCAATGATTCAGATATAAGACTCCGGATCGGAAGGTGCTGGGTTCGGACACCCGACCGACGAACACCCGACCGACGAACACCCGACCGACGAATACGCTAGCGACGAACGACCGATCGACAAAAGCCCGACCGACGAACGCCTGACCGACGAACGCCCGACCGACACATACCCAACCGACAAATACCCGACCGACGAACACCCGACCGACGAACGCCCGACCGACGAACATCCGACCGACGACGCCCGACCGACACATACCCGACCGACAAATACCCGACCGACGAACGCCCGACCGACAAATACCCGACCGACGAACGCCCGACCGACAAATACCCGACCGACGAACGCCCGACCGACAAATACCCGACCGACGAACGCCTGACAGACAAATACCCGACCAACGAACGCCCGACCGACAAATACCCGACCGACAAACACCCGACCGAGCATAACATTTAAGTTCTCGCGCAGGACCATTTACTGCACATTGCTCCTAGATTTTAACTACAAAGTGGGCAGTCGAAAAGGATTATTATAAGTTTGAAGATTTTTTTTTTCACAATAGCCTTAATTTATATGTAGGTTAAACGTTTTAATTACACAAATAAAATAGTAATGTTGTAGTCATAAGTGACAAATACTTTGTTATTTTAAAAAAGAAAGCAAAATTCTATTGTTTTCAGCGAGGTTCGATGGACAAAAACTGTCAGTCAGCGACAGTGGCCGACTGATGAATATGCGGTAAGTGATTTTTATTCAGCCTACTGTATACTACTGAAATGAAACTAAACATTTGTTGGTCCAATTACAGTCAATGTCAGAACACTATGATCAATATTGAACCTGGTATTGTCTTTATTTATTGTGTGATTTTGTTTATTGATTTTTTGTAGAACAAAAACAGATTCACAGCAAAAACAACAAAAACATTTAAAAAACAACAAACAACAATAACAACAACAAAAACACCATACATCTTTAACTAATGTACTCTGCAAACATGAGGTAACATTTTAATATCCTTTTTCTTTTTTTTTTTGTTCACTTTTTAAAAAAATGCTTATATAATTTTGTGACCACAGTTTTCGTATACATGTATGCTAAACGATCACTAGCAATTTTCTAATGAATTAGTAATAATAAGACAGAACCGAAATTAACTGTTAGAACTTAATCACATTGCCACCACATTTCATGTGACATAAATGTTATATGAAGCTGGCAATAAGCGTGATAAAACAAACAGGAATAAAGTCTTATTGGCACGTTGTGCTGCAAAAGCAATGGCGGTGTTTTCCTGGAATATCAGACACATTTTACAGTACATCGTATATTCTGTCTGTTTTTAAGTTGGAAAATATCAAAAAGACCCAACAGTTATTAATGCGGTCAGCAAATTCATAACTCTGTGTACAGTGGGCTGTTCTAGGCATTCATATGTGTTTGTGATGCAGGGTAGCACAAGCCACACATTGGGGCAAAAATGTTTCATATTTTTTACACATCGTTCTTCTCCGCCTCTTCTCCATTTATGTATTTATATATTGATATCAATATCAGGGATGAATCCAGGTGATGGCGGTGGGGGGATGCATCCCCCCAACCAACCAGGTAAAGAAAACACATACATGTAAGCTTAAAAATACTTTTAAAGAAAATGTTGTCTGTTGGCTGTTAAGGTTGAAGTTAGGGTACCTTATTGTGTATATATATATATATCTAGTATTTACTGCGTTAAAGGTGAATGGGTTTTCATTCATACCCCCTCCCCCTACACACACAACATTTTCTGGATCCGCCCCTGGTCAATATATGTACACATGTTTTGCTAATTTCTTACAAAACTTGATAAATGGCGGTGTTGAACTCTGCCTTCAGTTGGTTCTAACACAAAGTGTATGCGAGGAACATCCAGGAGCAGTTTGTAGAGACGCGAGAGAAAACTTTGACGACAATAAACGGAGTTTCAGGCAAGTACGACAGCCGAAAAATGTCCAATTATCAGATAAGTAAAAGTGTAAAATAATCTAAATAACAAGTAAGAACAAATTAAAGACAACAAATGAAAGTAAACGCGCCAACAAAAATGCAAACACATCTTATGTACACGAGGGAATAAAGGGTATGTACGTTATCAGATCTGTTGTTTTAAGTAATAACATAGCTTTTGTGTACGTTAGAGTTTATCTCTGTCGATTTAATGAATAAAGCATGCACTTTCCGAAATTTCATGGTCCATTGCACGATAAAAATCGTGGAAGGTTCTAGATCTAATTGTCTGCGTGCACCTAAGTTCAAGACTTGAAAGGTGGCACTTACCAAGAAAAAGGCTTCATTGTCCTTAAGTACGGATTTGTAAGTTTTGCACGTTCATCCAGTATAAAGGTGTTGTTTCTTGCCATGTACCTTTATCGCAAAAAAATATTCTGATTTTATCCATCATAACATTAATACAAATAAGGCATAACTTTAATACAATATACACACCAAAATTGATTTCAATATTGTGCAACGAGCCGAATTATTGGGGCGATGGCTTCCGCCATGTCTTCTGGCAATGTTTCTGCTCCTATAGTAGATAGACACTAAAGGACCACCATCTTAGACCCCCCCCCCCCCCAACAACACCGGACACATTATCCAGTAAGTATGCAGAAACAATAGAAATGAAAGAACAAATAAGTCTATCAGCTTAGATTCAGGACAACAACTAACAACAGATAAGTACGTAAGATTAGGCATATAAAAGATCTTCTGCTAAGAAAGAAAGGAAATCTTGAGTCAGCATGCTCGAATGAGAGGAAATAACCCTCCAAGCCAGTCTCTGGTATATTGCTTAACATATCCATAAAATTATAAAATGGCACGAGGTTTAAAATTTATATTAAAAAACTAATTAGTTGATAAAGTCCAGTAGCTATCTATATGCAACAAAGAAGAAAAGAATTGCGGCCGTTCCGATGTCAACAATTACATTCCTACACCATCCATGTTATGAATATGTAGGGCTTAAACCGCCGCTTATCAGTCCATCCGGATAGATGTCGGACCGGGTCATTGGTCAATATATACTGTTTTTGTAAGCCTTTTGCGACAACTGCTTCTAAAATTGGAATTGTTATTTACAAAAAAAAACATATTTTCTTACCGGAAATACCATGGCCTCAAACGAACGCAAATACAATAGAAATAAAAGAACCAGTAAGTAATAAAAAATAGACCATTACACAATTAATAAACCATTATGCATGTTTGCAGTAACAGGAGTGGCCTCCGTGGAAATACATGTGTGCATCATGTCTTAAATTATTATTATTATTATTATTATTATTATTATTATTATTATTATTATTATTATTATTATATACCAAACTTCTTAAGCACTTTTTTCTACGTACATTAACACGTTCAAAAGTACTGTACAGTGTAACCAAATAAATAATACAATATTTAAAAATAAATTAAAACATAGATATTGCTCAAGTCACACATAAAAATAAAATACAGGTGCGACTTAAGAATTTATTAGAAAGCGACTCTGGTACAAACAATAATCAGTCCAGATAAAACCTCTTAAATAAGTGAGTTTAAGTGCTCTCTTAAACACTGTTAAAGTTTCACAGCTTTTAAGTAAATTAGGAAATGAGGTTTCTAATAGCGATATAAGGGTTTCCCGTGTCCAATTAGATAGAGTCCTCTGTGGTCCCGTGGAGAAGTCTTACAGTAGACCGGCGGTGCGCCGATGATTTTACTCAGACAATTGCCAGTTAAAGTTTAATGTCGACATAATTACTTCTTTACCCCTGCAATGCTCCTCATTATACAATATTCCCCCTTTTCTTATGTTAAGGGACTTTACTCTATTTAATTCTAAACTACATTCTTACCTCCCATGTGGGTAAATATTTGTTATATATTTCCTATAGAAAACATAAGATTTTTCCGGTTTTTTTTTAACTTTTGAAAAACACATAGGACTGAAATAAAATCTTGTTAATAAAGATAAGAATTTATTTAAAAGGGCTTGAGTGCTTTTTGAAGAAATAAGCACATTAAAAATAAAATTGATTACATTATTCTGTAAAGTATTTAAAAATACCTTCCCACAAGGGAGATAACTAAAACATTTCTTTCATTTCGACAAAGGGGGACAACAATGGCTAAAAGAAACGTTTCAGATTGAAACTGAAAATATACATAAAACAAAGTTAAAACTGATCATGATTTAAACGACCGTATCAGATTTAGCCGAATTTAACTTTTTGGAAAAAAGTTTTTATTTAACTTTTCTTTATATTGTAGCAATGTATACCGTGATATTTTATAACTAAAGCTACAACAAAGTAAAATACCCCAGAATGGGGTGAAATAAAGTCCAGTCAACTATTGTTTTTTTTTTCTTTTCGAGCTTGCAACTTTCACTTATAAGAGTCCACAATAGGTCCAAAAGGCCATTGACTTGAAATTTTTAATGTTCATTATCTTCAATGTCAGAACCCGATTGAGAATTCAATAAATACTTCAATAAAATCCAAAAAATGGCCGCTGTAATCACGTTAATGAATACAATAAATGACTTTGTTTTTCTTCTTTCAGCAATAATTTCCTTCGTCTTAACATATATTACGAAGAACTCAATTACCAAAATATCACAGAGACACCAGAAATCGAGGTGAGTTAGAAGACTTCATTTTTAAAAGCAACAAAACTCACCCTGATACTTTTGTTATCAAATTTTCAAATGTCGTGTTTTTTATCAAATCCGTAATGTGTTGGGATGTCCGTGGCAAAACTGTCCGAGTCACTTTCGTCTCAGAACAGAACAAAACTTTATTATAACTCAATCTGTGAAATATACAATACATGAGTATACAAAAGAAATATAAAGGAACACAATATGCAATATAAATGATACACGTGACATGGTGGAAACGACACCTATAGAAATAAAAAGTCTGAATTTGTCCAAGTAACTTTGTCAAAAAAAGGAAAATAGAATTCACAGTTTGCTTGTCATGTCTTTAATATTCTAATATAAATTTGTTTTACATATGGGAAATCAAAACAATATTAAAATTGTCTTACTGAAACGGGCTATAGAATGTATATTGCGGGCGTGTGATTTAGAATTACGTCACCCATTGGTCAGCTGGTTTATGATTGAGTAAATTTATATTGTGTGTAAAAAAAAACAAAAACACTCTCACCCCGGTCATAAAAATCATGCGAGGTTTCTTCCAGATGTGCTTCCTCTTCCATTCAAATGACACAAAAAAAAACTGATTTTAAATATTTCACGGGGGATTTAATTATTTATTTATTTGAATGTTTAATATGTATATATACAAATGAATCTACGATGGAACTTTTCAGTCATTTTTTCTCCGCCGACAAAAGCTGATTGTCGCCATCTGATCAGTATTGTGTCAAAATCTATAAGCTTAACAATCTTCGGTAAGATAAAAACCTAAAAATTGGCGAGGAAGTCTCTTTCGGATAAAACCTTCTCTAAACCTAAACGTATTTCTCTGTTATATAAACCAGGGTCCACAGTTCGCATCGGACGTTGGCGGAGCCATCGGTTTATGGATCGGCCTGTCCATCCTCAGCATCTGCGAGCTTCTCCAGTTGTTCTTAGAACTCTGTGACTATGGCATCAACAGATCCGTCGGTAGAGAAGGACAGACGCGGGAAGAACGGAAACGACGGCGCGAAACCGCCAAAGCGCATGCGCAAGCGCGAATAAAAAGTCATCCACGTGACTTCCGGCGATACAAATCGGATTATAACAACCGATACCATCATCAGGGCCGTGATTGGGATGGTAAGGAAGCGGTCAGGGAGATCGACTATGTACTTGATCGTCATAAAGATTCTCTACGCAGTGGCGGCATTTCTTCGCACGAACCATATGCGTGGCCATAACGAACATAAATCGAATTTCAGACATGCTCAGTCACATAATTCAGATGATGACTACCTTCGAAGACACAAGCCATAAACACTGATTGGCTTGTATATTTTGTGTCCTAATATGGTACAAGTAGACCTAGCAAGTTGCAACGAATCTCCCGTGTAAATAAATTAAAGAACTAATACTTTTTAATTGCAATTATATATCGTTTTCGTTACATTTCGTAACTTAAACATTAATTCACATACTCCCCCCCCCCCCCCCGCAATAAAAAAATAAAATAAAAATAAAAAATAAATAAATAAAAAAACAAAAACAAATTAAAAGTTTTTTTTATTATACTCCGATTTTTATTAATGTACAATACCAAAACCAAATGATCCTTTTAATTATTTAAATGAACTTTACAAATCACGTTTAAAGTATGTTTGGTATTATTTGTATTATTTGATATTACCATAGAATTCAAAATAGATTGACAAAAAAGAAAAGAACAAAGTCGACACTACGAAACTACCTGTCCTCTTTTAGCTTTGGTGACGTCTCTGTTTTATACAATTATTTCTACTTCTGGTGTTCCGGCCACCCATGCGCACTGGCGGATGTAGTTTGCCTTTAACAAAATTCACCTTGTCGCACCAGTTGCTATCAATGGGATTACGAAGTATATGTATCGTTACGGCAAATGGTCTTCAGAGACATGCCGAAAAGAATCTGCACAAGCCTATTTATAGTTCACTGGCGACCCGCTGGGGCGCTACGCCTATATATGGAATGCTCAATGAAATCTGCACATGGGAAAAGTCTGTTTTGCAGACTGTCATAACCATAATATAATACGGGTCCCAATTCGGTAAACGGTGTTCTTTTTATTATTTATGTTTATGCATTTTATATTTATTTTTGTGTGCCTGTAACTTTCACACAAACATGGCAGAAAACGTGTTGGTTTCTTTCTTTTTCTTTCATTAAACTGTCTAAACCTTGAACGTAAATGTATATGAATTCTAGATGATCTATTAGCAGCGAAAGAGCGACGAGGAAAGCATTTAAAACATGCTTAAAGAAGTATTGTTCAAACAGTTAAAGTTATGGTCTCGGTATCGGATGGTTCTGGGTTCAATCCCAAGAACCGACATAAGATTTTAGTCAGAGCTCCCATTCTTTATTTTCACGAACATTTTGCAAAAACAGTCCTGTTCAGACTAATGATAACTATCGTGACTTCTTCTTTACCCCCAGATGTACTATATAGCAGTATCTATCTTGTACTCTATTGAAAACTTGCATCTCATATTATGAATCATTTGATATTTTGTAGTGCTGGGTCTTAAATTGAATGACATTCTACCTTTCATCTTTCACCTGACAGCAACTTGTGTAAAGCCATAGGTTTGCTTACTACCATTTTTCCTGATCTCGTTTTATAAATGTTTGTATTAAATGACAAATCATGCCAGATCCTTTATGCATGTATACACATAGTAAACATTTATTAAAATACTCAATAAAATATTTAATAATTGTTCTTCTAGTGCCATATGAGTTCCGGTTGAGAGTGTACACTTTCTCAGATTTTTTTTTTACACTTATTAAAGGGCCGCTGACTAACTTTGGTCAAAAGGTTTTGTAAAATAGGATTCGCCAATATTTGCTAAGCGTATTTTCATTGACCAATAAAAATATTAATGTTTGTGAAAAATTCCTATGCCCATGTTCACTAATGTTAAATAAATTATGTCATGTTAACTTTAAACTATATTGCCTATAACACAATTCCTATCAAGATAATGATGCTATTCATAAATCATTTTACATTACCTGCCTGCCTACACGCCGGTCTGTAAACTGCTGTAGTTTTGTGAATCATGCCATATTGCATATTGAACTGGTTGAAACTGGACGTAAATCTGTTTAAATATTAAGCATTTAGCAATTTAATTCATTAATTACAATAACAGAAGAAATCAATTAGGACTCCATTAACGACGAACATTCTCATTGATTCATCTCGAGAGTATTTGTGTTTTATCATAGAACCATGAACAAAGAACGGTGTATTTAAACTGATGCATCGGCTCGGAAACATCCACTATTGTTAATGACCCTTAGTTAAATAATTGTTTGAAACAACCACACGCACAGGTAAAATGACATTACTAAACACTATAAAGTTAAAGGTATAGCTCCTAATTACAGCCAGCTTAAATTGGATTTTCACTATTTATCTAATCCTTAACAATTCGTGTTAAGCAGATTTACGTGTATGATGAATCAACGACTGAGCTATTATCGATAGAACCGATCATGGCTGATCGTAGGACAAACATGACACCATCGGATATTAAACACAGAGAGTAAAAAACACATAAAAACATGGTCTTGGTGCTGGGCGTAGAGAGCAATTTAAATCGCGGACAATTATTTCAACAAACGTGGCGGAAATACCCCTACCGAGTAAAAAAAACCAACAACAAAACAAACAAACAACAACATAAAATGACAGCTACTTGTATGGTCCAGTCAATAGCGTGTTCGTCTTTCCTGTCTTGTGCCCCACTTGCAGAATTTATTGTTATAACTTCAACCGAACTGTAATATGGTGAATAAGAGTTGGTTTATTGAAAAATTCCACAAAACTAGAAAACAACAACAAAAAAACAAACATAACAATTTATGTTGTCAATTTAAAACTTTTAGAGATTTTGTAGAAAATTATGACAAACTGGCTGGACATGAAAACTGCCAACAACACCGTTAATAAACATGCAGGGAACATTACACCTGCTGCTATAAAACACAACACCTGATATCATGATTGGATGGAGTTACCTGCTGCTATAAAACACAACGCCTGATATCACGATTGGATGGAGTTACCTGGCGCAATGTGGACGCAGTCACCTGGAGCAATGTGGACGGAGTTACCTGGAACAATGTGGACGGAGTTACCTGGCGCAATGTGGACGGAGTCACCTGGTGCAATGTGGATGGAGTCACCTTGCGCAATATGGATGGAGTAACCTGGCGCAATGTAGATGGAGTCACCTGCTGCTATAAAACACAGCACCTGATATCACGATTGGACGGAGTTACCTGGCACAATGTGGATGGAGTCACCTGGCGCAATGTGGATGGAGTTACCTGGCGCAATGTAGATGGAGTTACCTGCTGCTATAAAACACAGCACTTGATATCACGATTGGATGGAGTAACCTGGTGCAATGTGAATGGTGTCACCTGGCGCAATGTGGATGGAGTTACCTGGCGCCATGTAGATGGAGTTACCTGCTGCTATAAAACACAGCACCTGATATCACGATTGGACGGAGTTACCTGGCGCAATGTGGATGGAGTCACCTGGCGCAATATGGATGGAGTAACCTGGCGCAATGTAGATGGAGTCACCTGCTGCTATAAAACACAGCACCTAATATCACGATTAGACGGAGTTACCTGGCACAATGTGGATGGAGTCACCTGGCGCAATGTGAATGGAGTTATCTGGCGCAATGTAGATGGAGTTACCTGCTGCTATAAAACACAGCACCTGATATCACGATTGGATGGAGTAACCTGGTGCAATGTGAATGGAATCACCTGGTGCAATGTGGATGAAGTTACCTGGTGCAATGTGGACGGAGTCACCTGGCGCAATGTGGATAGAGTCAACTGGTGCAATGTGGATAGAGTTACCTGCTGCTATAAAACATAACACCTGATATCACGATTGGATGGAGTTACCTGGTGCAATGTGGATATAGTCAACTGGTGCAATGTGGATGGAGTCACCTGGCGCAATGTGGATATAGTCAACTGGTGCAATGTGGATGGAGTTACCTGCTGCTATAAAACATAACACCTGATATCACGATTGGATGGAGTTACCTGGTGCAATGTGGATGGAGTCACCTGGCGCAATGTGGAAGGAGTCACCTGGCGCAATGTGGATGGAGTCACCTGGCGCAATGTGTATGGAGTTACCTGGCGCAACGTGACGGAGTTACCTGGCGCAATGTGGACGTAGTCACCTGGAGCAATGTGGATGGAGTCACCTGGCGCAATGTCGATGGAGTCACCTGCTGCTATAAAACATAACACCTGATATCACGATTGGATGGAGTCACCTGGCGCAATGTGGATGGAGTTACCTGGTGCAATGTGGATGTAGTTACCTGGCGCAACGTGACGGAGTTACCTGGCGCAATGTGGACGGAGTCACCTGGAGCAATGTGGATGGAGTTACCTGGCGCAATGTGGATGGAGTCTCCTGCTGCTATAAAACATAACACCTGATATCACGATCGGAAGGAGTCACCTGGTGCAATGTGGATGGAGTCACCTGGCGCAATGTGGATGGAATTACCTGGCGCCACGTGACGGAGTTACCTGGCCCAATTTGGACGGAGTCACCTGGAGCAATGTGGACGGAGTTACCTGGCGCAATGTGGACGGAGTCACCTTGCGCAATGTGGATGGAGTTACCTGGCGCAACGTGACGGAGTTACCTGGCGCAATGTGGACGGAGTCACCTGGAGCAATGTGGATGGAGTCACCTGGCGCAATGTGGATGGAGTTACCTGCTGCTATAAAACACAACATCTGATATCACGATTGGATGGAGTCACCTGGAGCAATGTGGATGGAGTCACCTGGCGCAATGTGAATGGAGTCACCTGGCGCAATGTGGATGGAATTACCTGCTACAAAACACCTTATATCACGATTGGATGGAGTTATCTGGCGCAATGTGGATGGAGTTACTTGGCGCAATGTATATAAAACACAACACCTGTTATCACGATTGGATGCAGTCACCTGGTGCAATGTAAAACAATGGAACAATTACCCAGATTGACTACATTTTGTTTATTTGACAATTGTGTTGTTTTAGCTTTTATTTAAGCATGCATTATAGTAAATTGATTTTAGATTTTAACTTTAAATTATCATATTTTTACAAGAAACTTTTTACTTAAATTTGTATAATGTTATTAGATTCTTTTCACCTGAAAAATCAATTTGGTATTTCATTTTAAAAAGTGTCCTTTTCAATTATAGGAAAGAAGCACACAGACTTAACAGATCGTTTAGGGACCATTCACTTAAAAACGAAGGTCTGTTTAATTCAGCGATCCGTACCAGATAGCGCATTCGGCTGAGCGACGTCGCAAGGTAATGGAGGAAATGGTTCCAAACACTGGCTATGACATATCATAATCGTTAAAAGCAATCATTAGGGTAGCTCCCCTCTTGCACAGTAAAGGCAGCACTATATATGCTTCAAGTGGACATAATCTCTGGATAAGTGAAAAACTGTAGGAGAAGAGAGAGAGAGAGAGGGGGGGGGATAGAGGGAGAGAGAGAGAGAAAAAGAGAGAGAGAGAGAGAGAGAGAGAGGGAGAGAGAGAAACAAACATTAATCCAAGGTGAATACAGTCTTGACGGTGCGTCCCGATGTCAACAGTGTAGGATTTTAGCGTAATAGAGTCACGCGTCATTATCACCCAAGTCTCCCGTATGAATGGTACCGCTCAGCTATTTTTAGACCTATCCTGCTCGCTTTCGATATTTAGACAGGTGAGTTCGTCCGATTATTTGATAAAAATCCTATTGGGTGTGTTTACCTGGGACAAACGTGACTTCTGATGACTTTGTTTTGCATATCGGGAAAGCAATTTACTAAAATGCGAAGGATAAACATAGACTGTAAAAGCATTGCTTTGCCGGAATGATGAAATTTACTGATTTAAAAGCAAAGTTGATTTCAAACGTACGGAATCTGACGGCTTTTGAAAATGACTGCTTTTGAGGTTTAGTGTTGTTTTTTTTTTTTTGGTTGATGGGTAGTCAGAATTTTTTAAAAATAATAAAAAGGATAAAAAGTTTGGCAACCAAATTAAAGGCGACTTTCTGTAAGTATAAATGTTGTTTTCAGAAATGTAAATTACGATATTGATTGCAACCATCAGTATACGTTCCTTATAAAAGCAACAACAACAACAACAAAAACAACACCATCATCATCATCTGCTACTATAACTACTACTACTACTACTACTACTACTACTACTACTACTACTATTACTACTTCTTCTACTACTACTGCTACTACTACTACTATTACAACTTCTGCTACTACTACTACTACTACTACTACTACTGCTACTACTACTACTACTACTACTACTACTACTACTACTACTACTACTACTACTACTACTACTACTACAACTACTACTATTACTACTACTGCTACATACGATTGATTTTTTAAATTAATATTTTGGGTATTAGCATCAGACAAGTACAAGGTAGGTTTAATGTTCTAAATCATACATATAAACACTTTTTGCAGGTCAAATAGACTTTCACAAGCTTACTGTGTAGAAAAATCTAATAAACTTTACACTAAAAAGTTCAACATTGCAAATTGTGAATTAATTACCGTGATTGTTACACCTAGTTGTGGAATACATATATATGTACTTGAACAAAGTAAAATGAAACTCATTAAAATAATCGTCCCTAAAGTAAGATTCGATTGTTATACGTGTGATCTTGACAATTTAAACATTCGCACTAAATCTTTCCTATAGATTTAATACGAACGATCAGACTATATGAATGGTATGGTATTGCTAACAGAATATATGACTTTAAAACAAGCCCACATTGTTCAGTCTATCAAGGGTTTCAGTTTACAGACTTCCAGGATCTAGTATTGAAATATCATTAATTGGATCACGGAAAATCAATTAAAATGTCAACACCTAGTTTTAGTTCTAGCTAATCAATCCTAATTAATGTAAAATGACTGAGAACACGTTCGGAGTTCTTAAAAAAGGTTTTTAATATTTTACCTCGGGTTCATTTTAGTTACCAGGATACACATATGTTACTTTGCCTTTTTTATTACTACGAAACATAATTTTAATTGCAATAATCCACATTTTTTATCATATTTTGTTTCTTGTAAGTAGAGTTTATCTTAGCATATTTTCCTTCAGAACATTTTTGTTGTACGTAGTTAAGACAATATAAATGTTTTAAACGTTTTTGTGACTTTAAAAAAATCGACTAGTTTATCTAATCACTCGACTGATATTTTCAAGTGCAGGAGTGCATCCGTGACAATGCAACTTCAGAAATTGACTATTTTCGTTCAAGCCACTTTAATTATCCTCACTGGAAATCACATGTTACAAAAATCCGTTGTAATATTTCGTAATATGTGTAATAAATCTATTGTTGTGAATATTGCGGGCACAAAGCTCGTTATATACATAGACATTTTAAGGAAGATGTTCATAAAGCACTGAAATTTCTTATAAAGGAAATACTACCCAATTCTTGTCTTTACAATACAGTCTCATAATTCACCGATCCACCCCGCTTACTAATCTTATTGTATTTGCCAAGTTTCACAAGCTTTCTAACTTGCCACACAATGATTGGTTAAAAATAGCCATTTTGAATATAATTTACATCTACTTCTATCTCGTTGTGCAGACTTACATTACTATTTAACCGAACGTTTCGAAAGGAGTAAATATTATTATTAAAACTTAAAACTTTTCCCTATTCCGTGTCTTGTTTAAGGAAAGCTGATATAAAACAGGTATTGACGCCCCAGCATACGGGGACAGTATGGATTTTAAATTATTGTTAATCCAAGGCTTCAGAACACAGCTTGAAATTTTCTAAACATATGTTTTCTATGGGTATGATATCGGGTTAAATAGCGATACATTTTGAACTTCATTATAAATCAAACAAGTGGTTCACCACACTCGTCAACCAATGAAGAGGTTAGACAAATAGTTCATCTATTTATAGAACATATATACACTAAGTATAAGTCTGAATCACGATTTACATTATCAAATTACGCTGAGTGTCATCCCCTTTATGATCATTCTCATTGCGCAGTCACGTGATTTATTAATAATATTATTATCAAAAGAATGCGAAAATTCGGGATTTTCTTTCGACATAATCTCAGTTGTGGAGATTTAACCATTTGGAAAACATTAAAAAACTTATGAAAAATGGGGAAAACAACTACTAACGATTACGTTAATTATTGTATAGAACATGACAGGGGTTTATCGGCGTGTATTAATTCACGTATATTTAACTATTTTTATGCCAGCTTTAAACTGATTGAACTGTGTTGTTACTTCTTTAGCCTTTAAAGTGGATGTTTTAATCATAATTGCATACTTATTATTGATGCAATCTTGAATCACTGTTAATAGCTGCTAAGACTTTACTTTTTATGAGATGTACATATAGGACACAATCTCTTTGATTTGATGACACATAACACGCTGGCTTCTGAGATGTACATATAAGACACAATCTCCTTGATTTGATGATACATAACACGCTGGCTTCTGAGATGTACATATAAGACACAATCTCCTTGATTTGATGACACATAACACGCTGGCTTCTGAGATGTACATATAAGACACAATCTCCTTGATTTGATGACACATAACACGCTGGCTTCTGAGATGTACATATAAGACACAATCTCCTTGATTTGATGACACATAACACGCTGGCTTCTGAGATGTACATATAAGACACAATCTCCTTGATTTGATGACACATAACACGCTGGCTTCTGAGATGTACATATAAGACACAATCTCCTTGATTTGATGACACATAACAAGCTGGCTTCTGAGATGTACATATAAGACACAATCTCCTTGATTTGATCATACATAACATGTTGGCTTCTGAGATGTACATATAAGACACAATCTCCTTGATTTGATCATACATAACATGTTGGCTTCTGAGATGTACATATAAGACACAATCTCCTTGATTTGATCATACATAACATGTTGGCTTCTGAGATGTACATATAAGACACAATCTCCTTGATTTGATGAC
This sequence comes from Sinonovacula constricta, assembly GCA_007844125.1. NCBI lineage: Eukaryota > Metazoa > Mollusca > Bivalvia > Cardiida > Solecurtidae > Sinonovacula > Sinonovacula constricta. The sequence continues at coordinate 13,951,638 of CM017562.1, forward strand.
ACATTACACGCTGGCTTCTGAGATGTACATATAAGACACAATCTCCTTGATTTGATGACACATAACATGTTGGCTTCTGAGATGTACATATAAGACACAATCTCCTTGATTTGATGATACATAACATGTTGGCTTCTGAGATGTACATATAAGACACAATCTCCTTGATTTGATGACACATAACACGCTGGCTTCTGAGATGTACATATAAGACACAATCTCCTTGATTTGATGACACATAACATGTTGGCTTCTGAGATGTACATATAAGACACAATCTCCTTGATTTGATGATACATAACACGCTGGCTTCTGAGATGTACATATAGGACACAATCTCCTTGATTTGATGACACATAACACGCTGGCTTCTGAGATGTACATATAGGACACAATCTCCTTGATTTGATGACACATAACACGCTGGCTTCTGAGATGTACATATAAGACACAATCTCCTTGATTTGATGACACATAACACGCTGGCTTCTGAGATGTACATATAAGACACAATCTCTTTGATTTGATGACACATAACACGCTGGCTTCTGCGATGTACATATAAGACACAATCTCCTTGATTTGATGATACATAACACGCTGGCTTCTGCGATGTACATATAAGACACAATCTCCTTGATTTGATGACACATAACACGCTGGCTTCTGCGATGTACATATAAGACACAATCTCCTTGATTTGATGACACATAACACGCTGGCTTCTGAGATGTACATATAAGACACAATCTCCTTGATTTGATGATACATAACACGCTGGCTTCTGCGATGTACATATAAGACACAATCTCCTTGATTTGATGATACATAACACGCTGGCTTCTGCGATGTACATATAAGACACAATCTCCTTGATTTGATGATACATAACACGCTGGCTTCTGAGATGTACATATAAGACACAATCTCCTTGATTTGATGATACATTACACGCTGGCTTCTGAGATGTACATATAAGACACAATCTCCTTGATTTGATGATGCATAACATGCTGGCTTCTGAGATGTACATATAAGACACAATCTCCTTGATTTGATGATACATTACATGCTGGCTTCTGAGATGTACATATAAGACACAATCTCTTTGATTTGATGACACATAACACGCTGGCTTCTGAGATGTACATATAAGACACAATCTCCTTGATTTGATGACACATAACACGCTGGCTTCTGAGATGTACATATAAGACACAATCTCCTTGATTTGATGACACATAACACGCTGGCTTCTGAGATGTACATATAAGACACAATCTCCTTGATTTGATGATACATAACACGCTGGCTTCTGAGATGCACATATAAGACACAATCTCCTTGATTTGATGATACATAACATGTTGGCTTCTGAGATGTACATATAAGACACAATCTCCTTAATTTGATGATACATAACATGCTGGCTTCTGAGATGTACATATAAGACACAATCTCCTTGATTTGATGACACATAACACGCTGGCTTCTGAGATGTACATATAGGACACAATCTCCTTGATTTGATGATACATAACATGTTGGCTTTTGAGATGTACATATAAGACACAATCTCCTTGATTTGATGACACATAACACGCTGGCTTCTGAGATGTACATATAGGACACAATCTCCTTGATTTGATGATACATAACATGTTGGCTTCTGAGATGTACATATAAGACACAATCTCCTTGATTTGATGATACATAACATGCTGGCTTCTGAGATGTACATATAAGACACAATCTCCTTGATTTGATGATACATAACACGCTGGCTTCTGAGATGTACATATAAGACACAATCTCATTGATTTGATGATACATAACATGTTGGCTTCTGAGATGTACATAAAAGACACAATCTCCTTGATTTGATGATACATAACACGCTGGCTTCTGAGATGTACATATAGGACACAATCTCCTTGATTTGATGATACATAACATGTTGGCTTCTGAGATGTACATATAAGACAAAATCTCCTTGATTTGATGATACATAACATGTTGGCTTCTGAGATGTACATATAAGACACAATCTCCTTGATTTGATGATACATAACACGCTGGCTTCTGAGATGTACATATAAGACACAATCTCCTTGATTTGATGACACATAACACGCTGGCTTCTGAGATGTACATAAAAGACACAATCTCCTTGATTTGATGACACATAACACGCTGGCTTCTGAGATGTACATATAAGACACAATCTCCTTGATTTGATGACACATAACACGCTGGCTTCTGAGATGTACATATAAGACACAATCTCTTTGATTTGATGACACATAACACGCTGGCTTCTGAGATGTACATATAAGACACAATCTCCTTGATTTGATGATACATAACATGCTGGCTTCTGAGATGTACATATAAGACACAATCTCCTTGATTTGATGACACATAACATGCTGGCTTCTGAGATGTACATATAAGACACAATCTCCTTGATTTGATGACACATAACACGCTGGCTTCTGAGATGCACATATAAGACACAATCTCCTTGATTTGATGATACATAACATGTTGGCTTCTGAGATGTACATATAAGACACAATCTCCTTGATTTGATGATACATAACACGCTGGCTTCTGAGATGTACATATAAGACACAATCTCCTTGATTTGATGACACATAACACGCTGGCTTCTGAGATGTACATATAAGACACAATCTCCTTGATTTGATGACACATAACACGCTGGCTTCTGAGATGTACATATAGGACACAATCTCCTTGATTTGATGATACATAACACGCTGGCTTCTGAGATGTACATATAAGACACAATCTCCTTGATTTGATGATACATAACACGCTGGCTTCTGAGATGTACATATAAGACACAATCTCCTTGATTTGATGACACATAACATGCTGGCTTCTGAGATGTACATATAAGACACAATCTCCTTGATTTGATGATACATAACACGCTGGCTTCTGAGATGTACATATAAGACACAATCTCCTTGATTTGATGATACATAACATGTTGGCTTCTGAGATGTACATATAAGACACAATCTCCTTGATTTGATGACACATAACACGCTGGCTTCTGAGATGTACATATAAGACACAATCTCCTTGATTTGATGATACATAACATGCTGGCTTCTGAGATGTACATATAAGACACAATCTCCTTGATTTGATGACACATAACATGCTGGCTTCTGAGATGTACATATAAGACACAATCTCCTTGATTTGATGACACATAACATGCTGGCTTCTGAGATGTACATATAAGACACAATCTCCTTGATTTGATGACACATAACATGCTGGCTTCTGAGATGTACATATAAGACACAATCTCCTTGATTTGATGACACATAACACGCTGGCTTCTGAGATGTACATATAAGACACAATCTCGTTGATTTGATGACACATAACACGCTGGCTTCTGAGATGTACATATAAGACACAATCTCCTTGATTTGATGACACATAACACGCTGGCTTCTGAGATGTACATATAAGACACAATCTCCTTGATTTGATGATACATAACACGCTGGCTTCTGAGATGTACATTTAAGACACAATCTCCTTGATTTGATGACACATAACACGCTGGCTTCTGAGATGTACATATAAGACACAATCTCCTTGATTTGATGACACATAACACGCTGGCTTCTGAGATGTACATATAAGACACAATCTCTTTGATTTGATGACACATAACACGCTGGCTTCTGAGATGTACATATAAGACACAATCTCCTTGATTTGATGACACATAACACGCTGGCTTCTGAGATGTACATATAAGACACAATCTCCTTGATTTGATGACACATAACACGCTGGCTTCTGAGATGTACATATAAGACACAATCTCCTTGATTTGATGACACATAACACGCTGGCTTCTGAGATGTACATAAAAGACACAATCTCCTTGATTTGATGACACATAACACGCTGGCTTCTGAGATGTACATATAGGACACAATCTCCTTGATTTGATGATACATAACATGTTGGCTTCTGAGATGTACATTTAAGACACAATCTCCTTGATTTGATGACACATAACACGCTGGCTTCTGAGATGTACATATAAGACACAATCTCCTTGATTTGATGACACATAACACGCTGGCTTCTGAGATGTACATATAAGACACAATCTCTTTGATTTGATGACACATAACACGCTGGCTTCTGAGATGTACATATAAGACACAATCTCCTTGATTTGATGACACATAACACGCTGGCTTCTGAGATGTACATATAAGACACAATCTCCTTGATTTGATGACACATAACACGCTGGCTTCTGAGATGTACATATAAGACACAATCTCCTTGATTTGATGACACATAACACGCTGGCTTCTGAGATGTACATAAAAGACACAATCTCCTTGATTTGATGACACATAACACGCTGGCTTCTGAGATGTACATATAGGACACAATCTCCTTGATTTGATGATACATAACATGTTGGCTTCTGAGATGTACATATAGGACACAATCTCCTTGATTTGATGATACATAACACGCTGGCTTCTGAGATGTACATATAAGACACAATCTCCTTGATTTGATGATACATAACACGCTGGCTTCTGAGATGTACATATAAGACACAATCTCCTTGATTTGATGACACATAACACGCTGGCTTCTGAGATGTACATATAAGACACAATCTCCTTGATTTGATGACACATAACACGCTGGCTTCTGAGATGTACATATAGGACACAATCTCCTTGATTTGATGACACATAACACGCTGGCTTCTGAGATGTACATATAAGACACAATCTCCTTGATTTGATGACACATAACACGCTGGCTTCTGAGATGTACATAAAAGACACAATCTCCTTGATTTGATGACACATAACACGCTGGCTTCTGAGATGTACATATAAGACACAATCTCCTTGATTTGATGACACATAACACGCTGGCTTCTGAGATGTACATATAGGACACAATCTCCTTGATTTGATGATACATAACATGTTGGCTTCTGAGATGTACATATAGGACACAATCTCCTTGATTTGATGATACATAACATGTTGGCTTCTGAGATGTACATATAGGACACAATCTCCTTGATTTGATGATACATAACATGTTGGCTTCTGAGATGTACATATAGGACACAATCTCCTTGATTTGATGATACATAACATGTTGGCTTCTGAGATGTACATATAGGACACAATCTCCTTGATTTGATGATACATAACATGTTGGCTTCTGAGATGTACATATAGGACACAATCTCCTTGATTTGATGATACATAACATGTTGGCTTCTGAGATGTACATATAGGACACAATCTCCTTGATTTGATGATACATAACATGTTGGCTTCTGAGATGTACATATAAGACACAATCTCCTTGATTTGATGATACATAACACGCTGGCTTCTGAGATGTACATATAAGACACAATCTCCTTGATTTGATGATACATAACACGCTGGCTTCTGAGATGTACATATAAGTCACAATCTCCTTGATTTGATGACACATAACACGCTGGCTTCTGAGATGTACATATAAGACACAATCTCCTTGATTTGATGATACATAACACGCTGACTTCTGAGATGTACATATAAGACACAATCTCCTTGATTTGATGATACATAACACGCTGGCTTCTGAGATGTACATATAAGTCACAATCTCCTTGATTTGATGACACATAACACGCTGGCTTCTGAGATGTACATATAAGACACAATCTCCTTGATTTGATGATACATAACACGCTGACTTCTGAGATGTACATATAAGACACAATCTCCTTGATTTGATGATACATAACACGCTGGCTTCTGAGATGTACATATAAGACACAATCTCCTTGATTTGATGATACATAACACGCTGGCTTCTGAGATGTACATATAAGACACAATCTCCTTGATTTGATGACACATAACACGCTGGCTTCTGAGATGTACATATAAGACACAATCTCCTTGATTTGATGACACATAACACGCTGGCTTCTGAGATGTACATATAAGACACAATCTCCTTGATTTGATGACACATAACACGCTGGCTTCTGAGATGTACATATAAGACACAATCTCCTTGATTTGATGACACATAACATGTTGGCTTCTGAGATGTACATATAAGACACAATCTCCTTGATTTGATGACACATAACATGTTGGCTTCTGAGATGTACCTATAAGACACAATCTCCTTGATTTGATGACACATAACATGTTGGCTTCTGAGATGTACATATAAGACACAATCTCCTTGATTTGATGATACATAACACGCTGGCTTCTGAGATGTACATATAAGACACAATCTCCTTGATTTGATGATACATAACACGCTGGCAGTTTGTGCAGAGAACTTATTTGTACCTAATATTTACAATAAAACACATAAACATCAACCAATCATGGATCTGCTTTTATCTTATTTACAATGTACCTATTTAAAGACTCCATAGACGCACATTGGTTTTGGATTCTTTCCTATGCGTTTAGTCCAAAAATTCACATAGACAATGCGGATTCTATATTACTTTCATTTTCCACCATTAGCTGAAAAACAACAACAGCATTTCTTCACAAGAAACAACTACAACAACAACAACAACAACAACACAAAACAACCTTACTTACGAGAATGACCACATTCAAAACTCCTTTCTGGAGTTATTGTAAAAAGTACCGGATTTCAAAATTTCAGCCGTTGCTGAAGACTAAACATAACTGCCGATGTTTGCTACTAGATTGAACGGGATTATACGAACGCTTTCGTTATTTATCGGAATATTTCGGGATAGTACCGGAAATAACATAAAATATTTTATGCCTGGACAGTGATAAAATATGTATGAATTCATTTATTTATCTATTTTGCTGTCGACTAGTGTGAAGTAACATTAACAAATATTATCAAAGGTCTGTTATACATATAATAATACATACCTTAAAATGTTTGTAAACTTTTTTTAATGCTGAAAACTCGTTCTTTATATAAATTTAACGTGTAAATCGGTATTTGACTAAAAAGACTGTATGCACAGATTACATTTGTCAAACATATCTAAAGCCGCTCAAAAGAGTTTCAAATACAAATTATAAAAAAAAGAAATTAAAATCATATCTTAAAAGGGCTACGACAAAAATGTCATACCAATGATAAATGTGTTCATGAATTTCGAACATGTTAAAATGAGGGCACAAATAATGATTCGGCAGTTAAGAATGATTACATAATTAATAATGTATGCTATACAAATAATAAATGTGCTAAATGATTTCTTCGTACATGATACGGTAAACAAATGATTGCAGAACTTAAAAATAATTATATACAACACACTGTATGAGAGACTGATTTTTAAGCTGGACAAATAAGGAGCCAAAACCATGCTGACGTCAGTGAAATTGGTACATAAAGCTGAAAAAAAAAGGAACAGAAGATTTACACAAAAATCGATTGACCTCCTCTTCTAGCCCAAGTTCAAACATAATTAACGGAAAATCGTTGGTGACATCCGTCTAATTCATAACACAGTTTATGTTGATGATTTTTTTAAAACTTTATGCCGCGATGATGTATTCTGAGAGTTCAGACAACGTTTCTGAACAAAGAGCCAGATGCGCAGTAATAAAGCATTCAGAGTCGCGGATTGTAACGCCTCTGACTCATCGGCCTCGCGTCGCGTTGGTTCGAGTCCCACTAGGGGCGAAGAACTGTATGTTACAAGTTTATCCAGCATACCTGCGGAGCGCCGTTGGTTTTACCCAGGCATTTGTCTAGAATCTTTATAAACCAAAATAACTCGACTGGATCATTACTGCTAATGTTTCGCAGCGATCTACAACTAAAAAACAACACCAACAAAAACAACAACAAAAACAACAACAAACAACCAAATAAGACGCTGTTATAGTTTTCCTGAACTCTAATATTACCTTTAACAAAATTGTATTTTAAGTGTTCACCTTCATACTCTCTCTGATCTAAATCACGAAATGTTATCAATAAAACCTATTACTATCAAACGCACGGAACATACACATGAAAGTAAACATGACATATTTATTATTAACTTTGTCGGCATGTTTTTATTTAACCCGACGCAAGTCTCGAGTGAGAACATATTACGCAGAAACCATTTTATCACGGTCCACTGATGTAAAGGGTGGACCAAAATCGACCTCTTTACCTATCTGCCCAGACCTATTTAGAAATTGTTTTCTCTGGGCAAAGACTAGCTCTATTGTTGAGAGTACGTTCATAATTTGAGAGTAAGAAAGTAGATCGGAAGGGGTATTCATCGCCGGCAACAGTGTTTAGTTTAAGATTAGAAAGTAAACGGAATAGTTTTATTTAGTTGTCCACCGTTAAATGTTTAACGAAAGCGATATAATTTTACTTTTTTTAATCTGGTGGTGTCTTGTAAAAAGATGTTAGGATAAACGAGATAAATTTGTTTATTTCTGACTATTTATTTGTTGGCGTGTTACATATAGGACAAACAAACTGACTTACATGAAAGCGCCAATTTATACCATCTAAGAAACGAATCCGTGGATCTGCCAGTACAAGTATTTAGTGTAAGAAAAGTGATATACAGTTCTTTGGATATATTTTGATGCACATAAGTTCATCAACAATGGCCGACCATGATTCTGGGTTTTCTCCCGAACGAACTAACATTAGTGACAACTCGAGAGATTCGACGAAACACAAGAAAAGTTTCCGGCGTCTTGTAAAACGATTTGCTGAAAAGACGTCTATGCAAGGAGTCCCTTACATCAACAATGCCAAACTTTGGTGGGCCAAACTTATTTGGAGCGTTCTACTCATTTGCGCAATAGGAGTGATGGGACTTCATCTTTGGTATTTGTTTGACCAATACTATGCCTACCCTAAATTGACGAAGGTAGAACTTGGTTTCGCAAATCTCGATTTTCCTGAAATAACAATCTGCAATACCAACATTGTTCATAAGGGCCGTCTTGATCATTATGATGACGCGGAAGAATTGAGTGAACTCGTGAATGATTTAAAACCAGAAAATCTAGTTCCAAACCAGTTTGATCCTAACTATGATCCGGAAAATCCTCCTGACCAACAGCCGGCTCCGAACGGCGGCGGGTCACCGACCACACCGCCGAATGAAAATAATCCACAGTCGCCGGGTCCGACAGAAGCAACACAAGGTATGGACTTTGTTTATACAGTATGTCAAATGAAAAACAACACATAACTGAAATATATATGTATGGAATGTGTAAATGAATTTTCATATTTAAGCACGTAATGTATATGAATGGCTAAGTGTACAGAATCTGTAACCGGTTGGTCTTTACAAGGCATGGGCGTTTTGCCTTTTAAACATAGACTTTTTGCAAACATCTACCTTTATAAGATATTTTAGTTTAAACATATTTTATTTCAAATATTTTACATGATTTTACATAGAGTATACAATGCAAATGAAAAAGGATTGAAACGAAAGCTAAGCTTATCGTGTTTCTCTCCCAGCACAATAATGTACGATATGGCAATAGACTGACATTACATTTTCGATATAAGTAAAAAAGTGAAGTATTCAGCAAACTAAAAAGATTAATACTGTATATAAAAAGTAAGAAAAAAATAAGAAGAGAGTAATGAAAGTGCAATTTAGGAATCTAACTGAAATCCAAAGAAAACGAAAAGAAAAGAAAAGAGAACCATGACATATGGCCAGAAGTAACAGTTTTAGAGGATTGAGAAAAGGACAGGATATTATACCTTTATAAGATTCGTCCATGTACGATGGTAAATCGTTGTTTTTTCTCTAGAGACGACAGACAATATACATTTTATTTCATTTGGTATTAATACTATTTCATAAAAGCAGCTTCCGGTTTGAGGAAATAACTGATATAGGAATTGTCATGGTCGGGAAACAATGAACTCGACTAATCGCTTTCATATGTTACCCAAACATGTGCATAGACGATCTATTGTAGTAAGTGTAAATGATTTTTATTTCTTTTCGTTTACTTTAAACTACTGGATTTTTATTGTCTGTTTTACTGTATGATTTATGTTTATTTGTTTCCCTCTGTATTCGCCTTATACTCCATATTCTTTACAGGTCCCCTACCACAGCCTACGGGTAATGAACCATTACCACCGGGCAAAAAGGTATGAGTGTAAATCCTGCTCCTTAATCTCCATCTCCTCCACCTCCTCCATATCCTCCTCCTCCTCAGCAGCAACAGCAGCAACAGCAGTAACATTGTCGTCTCGTAATCTTTCTTCTCCTCCTCCTCCCCACCCCCTCCTCATTATCATTTACATCCTCGCTCCTTTCTCATATCGACCCTTTCGAAGGAGTTATAATCAGAAGAGCCACGTCGAAGAGATGTATTCAACATTTTGCTTCTTAACTACCTGAGGCAACAAAGTGATTGTCTTTAAACGATTAAAGGTGTGCAGATAATGGTCAAGATTACTTCGTGGTAAATTTAAGGATTAAAGAATTGGAAAGCAAAAAAGTTTTCACCTTTAAAAAACCTCGTCTAAAATAATATGATTATACTATTTTTTAAAATATAGGTTATACATTGGGACACAAATTACAACACAGTCGCTAACATCTGACATTAGGTCTAAAATTAAATCTCAACAGTGATCCCGGACGCGGCCACAATACACTAAATTCAAATTTAAATCCCAGTTAATTATATAATTCGTCAACATTACACTACTTTGATCTGAATCTAAAAATCCAGAGTGCGCCATTCGTTTCCGAAAGCATAACCTGACTAGACAGTTCCCACAAAGCAGCAATTAGAGCATAACCTGACTAGACGACTCCAATATATCATCAAAAAGAGCATAACTTGATCAGACAGCTCATATATAGCATTGATTAGACAGCTCCCATATAGCATCAAATAGAGCATAACTTGATCAGACAACTCCCATATAGCATCAAATAGAGCATAACTTGAGCATACAGCTCCCATATAGCATCAAATAGAGCATACCTTGATCAGACAGCTCCCATATAGCATCAAATAGAGCATAACTTGATCAGACAGCTCCCATATTGCAGCAAATAGAGCATAACTTGATCAGACAGCTCCCATACAGCATCAAATAGAGCATAACTTGATCAGACAGCTCCCATACAGCATCAAATAGAGCATAACTTGATCAGACAGCTCCCATATAGCATCAAATAGAGCATAACTTGATCAGACAGCTCCCATATAGCAGCAAATAGAGCATAACTTGAGCATACAGCTCCCATATTGCAGCAAATAGAGCATAACTTGATCAGACAGCTCCCATATAGCATCAACTAGAAAATAACTTGAGCATACAGCTCCCATATTGCAGCTTATAGAGCATAACTTGATCAGACAGCTCCCATATAGCAGCAAATACTGAATTGAAATCCGTGCTGATAGCCTAAGCTTAATCAAAGTGTGCGAACAGCCTATATTACTGTTGTTATAAGTAAAACCTTTTTTGACCATTCTTATACGTTAATTCCAGTGTTCTTTTTGTCAAAAGATAATAGCTATATATTGGTTCCCTAAAAATAATATTGTTTCAGTCCAGGCCAGGTATTAAATTAGTACGTACTGTATTTGGTACCTAGATTAACAAGTACACATTACAATAACTACATAACCTCCAGGTAGGCCAACGTACGTACTAGATTTAGGTCTTAGAGTTGAACTATTACATTATACATTAACCCCCATACTTTTTGGCTAGTAAAGAAAAACATGGTGGTCACTTTGTATCTTTGATTTTACTATGTATTAAAATAAGCTTAACTATGTATTACCTCAGTTTATGTGTAGATATACACCTGAGGTAAGTGATAACGTAGAAGGAATGGTTATTTTAAAATAAAAAGAAATATATATCTTGGTTATCACACTTGTGGGAAGGTATTTTTTTATATACTTTATATAAGAAATGTTCTTATTTTATTTATAGTACGCTTGTTTTTAGAGTATCGCTCAAGCACTTTAACTCATTCTTATCTCAATCAACCACTTACAATAGTATGAGCATGTTTCAGTCATAAGTGTTCTAAAAAGTTAAAAAAAATGATTTTTTTTTCATTCACCATATATCAAATACATTCCCAAGGGAAATGCAAGAAAATGGAATTTAAAGGTGGTATCCGAAGTGTGCCTATATCAAATACATGTAACAATATCTGGCCCCTGGGGGTATTTGTGCATAATTTCTGCAGCAACGTCTTAGCGAAGATGTTTGTATACACTATCCTAACTATACGACTCGTTGAAAACTTACTCTAAATACTCAATCTTTTCTAAACCGGACCTGGTAGCGCAATCGGTAGAGCGTCGGCTCCAGGTACGGGCGACCCCGGATTCGATCCCGGGCCTCGACATACCAAAGTCGTTAAAAATCGTAGTGGTATAGCTCCCTTGCTAACGCTCAAGCAAATATAAGGGTAGTTCCACGACTGGTTAGCCCGGTGTCAGGATAATGTGACTTGGTGTGGTATCATGCCAGGTGTTCACGACATGCTATACACAGTGAAGGCAGCACTATATCTGCTTCAATTGGAAACCGTCTCCAGATATCTGAAATACTGTTGGTGGGACGATAAACCCAATAAACAAACAATCTTTCTAAATCTATAAATAATCGATAAATAGATTTCTGCTTAAAATACATCGACATTTGATTCCAGATATAACTTGGTCATGTGTATTTTCAGTTTAAAAAAATGCTTACTGTGCAGCGTGCCTCAGTTAGGAATTACATATTTGTAATGAATATTGTGGTGTTCTGTTTCATAGTTAACATATATGTAATAAATTAATAACCAGCATTTCTTGGGATCTGGGCAGGTTACTATAATTTAGTATGTTGTTTGAGGAAAAATTGTTCGTTCCCTTATGTCGGATACCATCTTTAAAAAATTGAAAAAACGTTCTTTTTATAAACGAAAGCGGTAATAGATTAAACATAGTTACAAAGATCCTATGCAACCACTTTCATGTGCATATATTTCTTGAGGTAACTTTTGTTATTTTTCGTTACTTATCACAGGCTCATTCAAAGGGGATTGGTATACGTAGAAGGCAGCATATTTGTATTTCTTTGTAAAAAGTAGGTCCATTTACAAACTTTACAGACATAATAACAAAAGTATTGTGAGGTAACTGTTGTTACGATTTAAAAATAGTTTTTACACCTGTGGACAAAGAGTCAAGGGAATTTGTCTGACTTTGTGTAAGTACAGATATTACACAGTGACATCTATGTCTAATTAACTGCGCACGTGATACTGGAACACAGCTTATACAAAATTATGTAATAAGTCAACCTCGGTTCATTAAAGAAAGAACAAATTGACAATATTAAAACTGTCTCACTTAATTCAGTTTTATAATTAAAGTATAAGGCAAATAAATGAAGAATTGAGACAGATCGATATAAATGAACGTATGTAGCTCTCTGACTTGTCCAAAATTACAATGTGGGCAATAAAGATATTGCGTAATATTTTAAGGCTAGTCATATCCATTAGAAGTATAAATTTGTATATGCAGTACAGACTGATTCAATCTCTGTTAACTGTATATGCTAATTTTTGAATGTCTAATTGAATAGCCTAGTTGATTTGCAAACTTGTATTCAAACATGAACCTTTTTCACTTTTGATTGAAAGTTCGATGATAACTTTGTGAAGAAGGACTTGCAAATTGCAAAGATAATCATTTTATATCTGATTTTCTTTTTCAAAGCTGTCTAACCTCGGGCACTTATTTTTAAAATTCATGTTTATACATTTCAAGATGCTTACACCCATAGAAAGGTGTACATTCGTGTTAACTTTGAGCCAAAAATTAATATCGGAGAAAACACAAAGTATGGCAACCCATCACCGTGAGGGATCGTGTCGTAAAAAAAAGAGATTCGAATTGTACATTGATCGAAATTCCCACTGCCTATAAAACTACATATATTAGAAAATGATGAAAATTCAAATTGAGTAGTGCATGGCTAACACTGTCTTGCAAATAATCTCAAATAATCTTTATTAGTCAAAACGTACGTACGGCCAAACACACAAATAAAATGAATTGTTATCGTTACATGTGAAGGGCTGTGTTAAATATAGGTGAATCGTCGGTTTACCACCGTTAGCATCGAAATGCCCCCCCCCCCCCCCCCCCCCGCACCCCATTAAATCGACATACTCATCAGCAATTATTTTTAAACACAATATATACAGTTGCCATAAGAAGCAATAAAGAAACCGATTAAAGCTTAAAGATAAATTTACAATGAGGCCCGAAAATGATTATTACAACTGATGTTTACATGTGACCATCGTAGGCAAGTGGCCAAAATGATCCCGTTTTACACTTGGCCTAGCCATAAAGAGTGCATAAGGTCAAACACCCGTATTCGGAATGTGGTTATTTTTGTGGTTGATTTAACACTATCACAAATGAGGCGATTTTGACCGGGCTGTAAAATCCGATTACAGTTGGTTTGTATCCGAGAGTTAAACTCGTGTGGACATCATTACAATTTCTACAAAACACATCTTTAGTACAAAACAGGTTATATCGACGAGTGTAGCTTCCATCCTATTTTTGTAATAAAATTACTTTAAGGAACTGGTTTTAATTTCATAAATGGCTTTGCTGCGGGAATTACAGTATCAAAATAGCATTAACTGCGGATGCGATCAAAATTGAACTAGAAGAACACAATTTATAACGACTAAACTCGTTTCAATCATAAAAACACCATATAAATAAATAATGCCCACCCATGGTGCACGAGGAATGTGTATAGGTTTCTTATTTCCTTCCACATATATTATGACTAAGACATGCAAGTCAAAAGCAGTAATTGACAAGTTGCCCGTTTTCCTACAAACATAGCATTAAACCATATCAGTCAACCCATCATTATTTAACAGTTGGCTAAATTGAAATATCACATGTCGTGTGTTTGAGAAACGTTTTATTTTTCAGATCAAAGAGTTGAATTTCGCCGGCGGCAAACCAGAACTTGCAAATATCTATTAAAAAGCAACCATTGGGCGGTGTTCCAATTAATAAAAAGAGACCTATAATGGTCGGGTGGGGGGGGGGGGGGAGTTTAACACCCAGTATAGCATAAATAAATACATAGTAATCCACACACTGTGAGAAAACACAACATGAATTGAACGTATGCAAAGAGGTTTTAACTATAGCAATAAGAATGACCTGTATAGATAAATGTTCATATTAGTTGGTTAATCGCTCAAGAGAGTATTAACGAGTTTGGCATAAGTACGCGTATATTGTTACGTATTTAGTCAAACGCGTTTTACAAAATAAAAAATATATTTTTAAAATTTTAATTTGTAATCAATAATTCAAACATACATGGCATAATTCCAGTTAGATCACCATTATGTACGAGGTAAATGTTGGTTTTAAAACTTTCACAATTTACCTTACGTTCATAAAAGATAGATAAAAACACGTAGTTTTCCTTACAGCAAATCAACGTACAATGATTATATTATTTTTACCGAAATTTATATTAACAAAAAAACAACAATAAAATAACTTTTTAACTGATAAAACTAACTATAGTGTGTTTCTAGTATTCACTAAATATGTGCTTTATAAGCTTTAAATTGCTACTGAATATGAAATTATTACATTTTACCCGAAAGAAATACACTTAGATTGGCACTCTTTTATTGCAAGAGTTTGCTTCATTTTATAAAAAAACAACAATACAACAACGATGTAACTTGGGTGAAAAGATTCGTGTATATATCGTCTTATCATTTTTCTTTTTTTCTAGTTAGAAAAACGGAAAAGGTAAAAAATGTTCTTTTTTTTTGTTTTTTTTTTATATATCAAATTAAAACAAAAACAAAAGAAATATATGTATTCCAAACCGCTTTCCTAACGTAAACATGTAGATTAAAAAAAGCAGAACTATAACCGTTTTACAAAACGAAAAAAACGAGTGGCGCTGCGATCGCTTGGGAAGGGAAATAACTAGCAAAACAAGATACACAAGTTTCAATGGCGGCTAGAAATCAGTGTGTGGTCTTTCATCTTTACTGGCGTTGATATTATTTGGTACTGTTTCTGGCCGCCGAAAAGAGAAAAGACGGCATAGACACGGACCTGAAAATCCACTTTTGTCACCGCAGTGGAATAACTCTACATCTGAACAGGAAACAGCAGCTGCAAAGCTTACGAAAAAAGTTTACCAAATGAAATATAAGGTCATATTGCAATTTGAATGAAAATATTTAAAACAGATAACCGCAGTCGTGTTTCTTGTTTTCTGTCAGTATACAATGAAAACGCTATAGGTTAGTTACAGATGTTTTACTATGTTCAAAAAAGTTTTTTTTTCTCCATTGTTTTTACGTTGTTCAGCACATGTCTAAATTATTGTAGGTATTAAAAATCATTTGTTTGTGAAGGGATTTTAAATTTATTTATCCATCTATATTTTGTTTACTTTAATTAAAAAATGATGTAGACTTTAATGTCAGTAGTACTATTGTCTATGCTTTGATCGAAATGAGAGAAGTTATATTATAAAACATAGAAGAAATTGTATCTTCTCCTGTCACACTCATCTTGAGGCGAGGTTTTCTAATACTTTCATTGTTTTTATGTTTTGATGGCAAGTAAAAATAGAAGTCATTATTCCGATGCTGACTTATTCATAATCGCCCCTTTATAATTACGGGTAATGGTACAGGGTTAGAAAAGATACGCCATTTCCGCTGGTACGTCCTATGTACTCTTGTGTTTTATATCCAAATTTTCTTTTGCTGATAAAACTTGAAAACAAATACATATACTATATCTTCTTATTTTATTTTATTTACATTTTTTACAACTTCACAACAACGATGTATAAGTGCATCATTTTTTCATTTACTTATATAGATTCACACACAAAAAAAACAACAACAACGTGTGTGTATTTTCTGCATTCACCATTTTTTTACATGCTTACTGAAGCGTTTGGTCGAAAACTGAAACATTCTGAACCTCGCTATGTATGCGACCAAATAAAATATTTATTCTCAATTCTTTCAGAGAAAGAAACGTTCCATACAAACTCAAATAAAATCTTGCTCGATCTAAGAACTCGGAGACGGTACATATAATATTCATACTATTTTTTTTTTCTATTTCCAACAAGCTTATAAAGAATGTGGCTTGTATTCTTGTCAAAATCGGTTTAATCTGGACACACATATTCTCTATTTCATACATGCTGACAGAGAAAGAAGCGTTTTGTAGACAACCTCGACAAACTAAACCGTACTAAGTATACGTCTAGTGATAAGCCCCCACCTCCGGACCTTGAAGACGATGACTACAGTGGCGCCATCACCTCTCAGACAGAGGTAGAGGAGTTATTCACCAGTCTTTACATGGATATCAAGAAGTGAGTATTTGCAGAGCCAGTGCGTTTTTTTACTTAATTACCATCTTCATGCCACCCGACACAATGAGTTATTTGTCGCTCTTCATGTGGTTGTCAAGAAGCAAGTATTTCCTTTAGTCACCTTTATACAGCGACGCTTCACATTCTAGAATTTGATGATTTGTTCTTCCGCATTGTAAAATAGTTCCGTGTATAAATAAAAAACATAAAGTATTGTTTATTTTTACAAAAAAAAAACGTTTATAAATAACACGTAAAAGGTTAATTGTAAGCACATAAATCACCGTCTTTATGGAAAACGCTTAATTGCTAGCTACAATGTACATAATATTTGTCTGAGAGTTGTTTTCATAATCCTTTGAGCTCTTGTACACTGACTGTTCATGAAGTATTGTGCTGACACATATGAATGTATTAATTACTGATCCTCCTCATGTTTCGTAGAACATCAGACTGAAACAAGGTACCTCAAATCAGTATTTGTTTCTCAATCATTTTTCCATGTCTCCCATGTTTTGATTTCTTTAGGTTGACCAGGTTTTGCCAGATAAAAATTAGATGCCCGTAACTGCGCCGGTACGAGTCCCTTTCCGATCGAAAACAATCAACAGCATGGCAGAATATGACAGTTACATATAAACACGAACTTTTAATTATCAATTTAATGCCAATTTAGGAAGCAATAAGCATTCCGATCAGATATCTGTTTAAGGATTTCTCCACCAGTTATAATGTGTTTCCTTTTAACTTACAAAACGAATGCTAAATGTACAATGACTAAGAACTGATAACCCTTTAAAATGTTTCAGAAAAGATCGGGCATTCCTTGGTCATAACATTACGGATATGCTTCAATATTGCTCTTTCAACGGCCGTGACTGCACAGCAAGGTAACACTCATTAACAGCTTTGGTAACTTGACTAAGCAAACAAGTCGGCACCATTGCCAACTGATTGTTCTGAGGCGGCTTCCTTTGGGTGTTTTCGTTCTTTGTGAAATATTTCGTTTAAGCATTTTGTCACTGTCACATTTTACTTGTGGTGTGCCTTTCATATCGCTATTTCAAATGTTAATATACTATGGTACCCTTAGGACCTTAAAAATATAAAATCTATAAAGATATAGCTCAAGTTTGAGTTTCTATTAAAAATACTACAATTTGCCCATCGCCTATAGTTCTACCTAGACATTAGTTGGCATAGAGTGAGGTGGTATTGGGTGGGGTGATATGGGTGGCTTAAGGGTGAGGTGGGTGGCTGAGGTGGGTTGGGTGGTGTAAGGGTGTTATGGGGTGGGGTAAGGCTAGACTGAGGTAGCTGGAGTGGGTGAGGTTGGTGGCTTAATGGTGAGGTAGTTTTGGAGAGGTGGGTTGGGTGGTGTAAGGGTGTTATGGGGTGGGGTAAGGGTGGTGTCAGGTGGGCGGGGTAAGGGTGGTGTCAGATGAGTGGCTTATTGAAGTGGGTTGGGATGGTGTAATGGTGTTGTGGGTTGGTTAAGGGTGTGGTCAGGTGGCTGGGGTAAGGTGGATGGGTGTGTTTCTGTGATGTGGGGTGGGCGGGGTAAGGGTGGGGCTAGGTGGGTGAAAGTGGGTGAAGTAAGGGTGGGTGTGGTGAGGTGAGATGGGGTGTGGGTATTCCCCCCCCAATAATAGGTGGACGTCGCTTTAATGACCATAACTGAGTCGTTGCGAAGTATCGTTTAAGGTGCTATCAGACAGTTTGCCTATATCTAATACACATAACACAACCTTACCCCGACCCCTTCTGGAGAATTTGTGAATAATTGATGTAAAACTTATAAAAAGTTTATGAAAAGGCTGTTTAACATTAGCTTAACTGTTAGACAATACAGATTGTGAAACATATCGCTGTAAGTATTCATTATTGCCAAATCTATAAAAAAAGAACATTGAGGATTTCAGTCGATTACCCGGATAATCCTGTAAAGTGATCTCAAAAGTAAGTGTAACATGGCTAACTGTGCAGCGTGGCTCAGATAGGAAATACATTTGTGTAATGACAAGGGTGGTGTTATGCTTTACATTTCACTCAGATGATGGGCACTGATTAACAGCATTGCGCGGGATCTTTTCAGTTAACACTAATTTATGGTTGCTTGTGAGAACAAAAAACTGATCCAAACTTTCGGATATCAACGTTGAACGTCCCTACTTTGCGTTTTCTATAAGGACAACAAATTTCTTATCGACTAAGTCCTGGATGGTCTTTGCTTTAAGAGCATGTCTTCAATTTGCGCGATCGGCAGTATACGTCATGTGCATACGTCAATCGGAACGCCTCAGATAATTCAAGAAATATCATCGAATGTATAACGGCAAATTCAAGCAAAACTAAACCTGTCGATGCCTATGACAGTTGTGGTTCTATACGCAAATCAGTTGTGGATACATTAACAATTTACGATGGATCTGGGCTGAGCGTTGATAATTTGCCGACTGGCAATTGTCATGTTCAGATTTTTCTTAACAGATCACGTTTCTATAAAAAATATGATGCTACTTTTAAAGAAAATTAATGTGTTATGCTTATATCTTTATAAATCTTGTATTTCTACTATTATTTTGTGAGAATATAGAAGACCACAAAACTGTATGAAAGTACTAACGCCATTCTGTCGGTAACACGATTTTAAAATTGTGTTGTAGAATGTTTCGACTTCATCAAACCTCCGAGTATGGCAATTGTTGGTCGATTAGTTCTAATCAGTTCGTGGCTCGATCCTCTGGACCCATTGGAGGTAAGTTGTAGTAGCTATGATAAAACCGTAAGTTCTGTGATCCAAGTCAATAGCCTGGATTCTTTAAAAAAAAATTAAATGGCTTGTTAATATTAATTATATTCAATACCTACCATCTTTATTTGCATAGAATAACATAGAATGGGTGCAACTTGAGAAAACTGAATGCGTCGAGAAGAGTTCTTACTACATTTAACCGTTATAAGTTCAACAACCTAGTGCAGCCTCGAACTGCGCATGCGCAAATATACGACAAGTGTCAAAAGACGCACATGAAAAGTGCATTGATTGGCTCAACAGTGGCAAAACTTAAATAAATAGTGCGGATCCTGTGTAAATCTATGCGACATGCACATATAATGCGATAAGGTCGCTTTTAGAAATATGACAATAAAAAAGGCTGATTAATTCATCACGATTTCACTCCCTTTTATATAAAACTAAGCAATATAAATCGCAACATTACTGAATTGTTCATTGTTGTAGATTCTTATATCTGTTAACAGTTCAATTGTTGTCCTTCATCGTCCGAGACTTCCCCCCGAAAAAATACTTTTAATAAAGCTCGACCATACAGACGGGGTTTAAGCTTATTAACCTCATGACTTTGAGCAAAGCAAAATGGCGATTTAGGTTAATTTTAGAAATATTGCTTTAGATAACCGTCTGGCACCAATAATATTTTATTTATCTTATTTGTCTGGTTATTGTCGGGAACTATGTCTTCTGGCGCAATACTGGTCCCGTTTTGTGAGATTATTGTTTTCTCCGTAACAATTCAAATACCGTATTCTAGAGGAAATGCTGAGCTCGGATATAACATTAATAAATACGAAACGCCATTTTCTGGAATTAATTTATTAATTTATTTAAAAAGTATGTTAAATAAAACTATGACTTTGTAATTAAAAATAATTAAAATAATTTGAACAAAATGGTCTGATGACCCAGTAGGTAGTGTAGTGAGTCCAGTCCATAAGGCCTGCGTAAGAGCCGAAGAACTTAATGTGGGAAGGTCTTCCAGCTTTCATGTTGTGTTTTCTCTCAGTGTGTTTCACTGACCCATTGTAGTGCGGCAGTCGCAAGAAGATATGCTGCAGCTAAAACATGTCATCTTCATCATGACTGTCGCATGTCAATTGGTCCATGAAGCGTGTGTTAATTCATCCATGACGTTTGTGTTAATTGGTTCCATGACGTTTGGCGTTTGATGTTTAATTATGTCTTGAGCAACGTAAACGAGGTATAGATTTATATAGTGCATCAATCAATTCGCAAAAAGTATCGCATACATGTATATATCGGTTTTCTTTTTTGCAAAAATTCACACGAACTTCGTGCAAAATTCGTTAGGGCCCCCCACCCCTCCACCCCGTTCAATGCATACGAGATTTGTGCGAATTTGGATTAATTTCGCAACGTTCTTTCGTAATATCGATATAGACATAGGAAATGTTTCGTAATTGTAACTAAAGGTTAAATAATTCGCAATTATTCGCTAATGTTGGCGCAATTTTACATTCATTAATAGTCGCAAATGTATCGCAGCCCAGTGTGAAAGGGGCTTATCCTATCTACAAAGTTGCTTAGAGGAAAACGTTTAACATGATTTATAACATAAAGTTTGCTTAAACGTAAAGCTGCTGCTATCCGCCCTACTTCCGAAGGTCTAAATTGACAAACAACAACAAACACCATACAGATCAAAGGCACAAGTGAGTCATTGGTGAATGGCAAATATACTTTTTTTGTGTAAATAATACGTACCTGACTGACATTTATTTCTTAAAATGTGACAAACATCGTCATACACTAATAACCAAAGGCATGTACACGGTTCATTTGGTATGGTAAGCAAAAACACATTCACATTTATGGAAAATAATGTTGCTGCTGGCATTAACGAACATTAGGTCGTCTACCGTAAAGCCGAACCAACAAAACATGTGTACAACCAACCGTCAAAAACCAATGGTCGTTACGGACAATTTACTTATTTTTGAAATGAAAGAGATGTTATTTATTTTCTTCGTGGATATGTACTTATATATATATAATATATATATATATATATATATATATATATATATATATATATATATATATATATATATATATATATATATATATATATATATATATATATATATATATATATATATATATATATATATATATATATATATATAAAGCGCAATACATAATGTCTTATGATACATAAAATGTTATACAAAATGGTATAAACGGACAGTCGCTGGTTTGGTTATACAATTTTTTATCAGGAAAACAATATCGAGTGTTTATTCGTATTCATAATTCTGAAGTATTCCTGCTGAGATTCCCCCAGTGATCTGTTCTTGGTCCTTGACTTGTGTCAGTGACTTCACTGAACATTTGTTAAGTTGAGTCAGACTATTTGTTGAGTGTTGTATTGTTGGGTTGTAAGAGATAACACTTGTGTGAGATCTTCTATACAGAGTTTATTCAAATAGAGTGTGTGGTACCTAACATATAGCTGGTGTATACATTAGACCTATGAGCATGAATCGGTAGAGCGTCGGCTCCAGGTACGGGAGGCCCCGGGTTCGATCCTGGGCCGCGACATACCAAAGTCGTTAAAAATGGCAGTGGTATAGCTCCCTTGCTAACACTCAAGCAAATATAAGGGTAGTTCCACGACTGGTTGGCCCGGTGTCAGGATAATGTGACTGGGTGTGGTATCATGCCAGGTGTTCACGCCATGCTATTCACAGTGAAGGCAGCACTATATCTGCTTCAAGTGAACACCGCCTCCAGATAATACTGTTATAAATACTATTGGTGGGACGATAAACCCAATAAACAAACAAACAAACTATGAGCATGCGCAGTGTATGTTATAGTCGGCTTCTATATTGAAGGGATCGATATTCTATATGAGGACACGCCATGGGCTCTCATATAATTTAGAAATTCTAATCATACTTATATTGCACCTTTCTGGGTATTGAGAACTGTTATATTTTTAAGTTAAACGTTTTAAAGACCCTGACACTCTGGTATATCCTGTACATTGAGACGAGCGAGAACCTACGCACACACTTCCTCAAAGTTGTGTGCTTAAAGACGAGCGATTCCGCCAAACTTACCTGCACAAAATCATGTACCTTAAAACGAGCGAGTATCCCAAAACATTCCGCAATGTTTCTTGAGACGAGCAAGTGCCCAAATACATACCTGCACAAACCACTGTACCATGAACCAAGCGAGTACCCCACAACATTCTTGCACAAAATCACGGAACTTCAGATGAGATTATTTGAATAAAATCTGCTACCTTACGACGAGCGAATACGTAAACATGCTTGCATCCTGTATATACTAAAACAAGCGGGTTACTTAAGGTATACTTGCACAAGTTGGGTAGAATCTTTTTTGATACTTATTTTCCTTTTTTAAAAAACACATTAATAAAGTGTAATTTCGTGGGTGAAACCCGGCACTGTATCATGAAAACTAGCAGCAATTAACTTTGATCTCTGCAGTAATCTGAATGCAGTTGTTAATTTGAAAAAAACCTTAAAATTGTGTTTAATTTATGTAAACGGTAAGCCCTTATCAATTTTAGGGTTGACTTTGATTTTGTACCTTGAGACAAGCGAGTACCTGAAGGGGATCACGACGGGATACGGAGCCCGCCTCCTCATTCACCGGAAAGAGACATACCCAACCCCTGCAGATGAAGGAATGTTCCTTTCGGCTGCCATGGAAACGAGCATTGGGTTACGTATGGTAAGGGTGTGACAAAAGGACGGAAAATTACAATAAGTACATACTTCAATGTTCTAACGATAATTGAGCTGTCTTAAAGTAGTTCATGTAGGTTGTAAGAATCAAAAGTGTCGCAACGCCTTTCATCAAGTGTTTTATTTATTTTAGATACATTAATGATACTTTTTTAGCTCAACACACTTTATATCTCCGAAATAATGAATGCGTTAATTTGTCATTTGTTACCATCAGTCATAACAATACACTTCTTTTTTATAAAGTGAAGCGATGATTGAAAGAGGCCCGAAGCGAGGATTATTTGATCCTATATTTCATGTATCTATGAAAGTATGTCAACAAATAGCTTGTAAAAAAAACTTTTTCATATAACCGAACCACCAGAAAAATGCTTAACTTGTCGTTTTGCTTGCAAAGAATCCTACTAGATGTACCTGTATGTGAATTATAGTAAATTATGATCAATAATACCAAATATGGGAATACATTTTAGACTACGATCGAACGCCTTGGCAGTCCGTACGGCAAATGTGAGAAAGGGGACGAATTCAAAAATATATTTGGCTACATGTACACCAGATCGGTAAGGACCTTTTTCGAGGGCTGCTAAAAATGTTAACGGTACAACCACCCTGACGAATATAATGTTAAGTTTAACATTAATCAGGTCGAATTTCAGATATACGTTTGATAGCTAAATATGATAGTAATCTTATTTGAAGCACCCGCTACCATAAAAACAATCACGAATAAAATGCACACAGCAGATATTAACTTCACAAATAGATATGCTCATATTTTTGAAAGTCTGGGATTTACTATTTCATTTAACGACTATAAAAAGTGTATTGCTGTAAAGTATTTTTTGCAACTTGAAGTCCACCTCTTTGTATTATAATGTCATACTTTAGTGACAAAATCATTTTACCTCAATTTCCAAGCAGTTCTATTCACCTACCAAAGCCTCCTAAAGACCGTCTCAACCTGGGGTCAGACCCTTGTCCAAGACAGGGTAAACCTTTCAAATTGTCTTCCGACTGACATAAAATGCGTCGTTGCTTCTACAAAGGCATTAGAGACGGATACAGCTTTTGTATTTATATCCATAATAAGTGCAATTATAGGCCAGTCCCTCTCTGAACGACAACTCTGATACGCAACTCTCTCTACTTTGACACATCAATCCCACACCGTTAAAATGCATTGCATTCACAGGAACGACACCTCTGCGTAACGATGCTATTTGCTAAATATTGCTGAACTGAAGATGTTTTTGTTAACTTTCAGGCATGTCAGCAGTTCTGTTTCCTAATGACCGTGATAAAGACATGTAACTGTTTTGATAATGAGGCGGAGGAAGCGGCACTAAAAAGTAACAGCACCCTAACACCATGCAGAACTAGAGATGGTGAGAACATAATGCTATTGATGGTGATGGGATGGGATGGGATTAGCCGGCTTTTTTGCCGATACTGCGCAGCGACATTTCTATCATTATAGCACAGGGGCACTTATGAGGTGCCCAGGGACTGAACCCGGCCGGTCCATTATACTGACACCGACGAGTCAGGCGTAATGCTGTCCCCTTAGCCCCGAGCGTTAGGAGGGAAGCCACTACTACCAACTTTAAAGTCTTTGGTAAGACCCGGTCGGGGTTCGAACCCACGACCTCCCGATCCGCAAGCCGACGCTCTACCACCTGAGCTATTGCGGCCGGTGATGGTGATGAGGGGCAGGAGGGAAAGCTTATTGTAGTATTTGTTGTTGTTGTTGATGATGATGATGATGATGATAGTTATAATGAGAGGATAATGATGATCTTAATAGAGTCTTTTGTTTCTTTGTTTCAGAACTGATATGCCTGAATAATATTTCCAGGCTTTACACTAAAAAGGAAATACAGTGTGAATGCCCAAACCCTTGCTCGTAGGTCTTACACTTTTAGTTTTGTCTTCATCAATTCAATTACTTATGTAACGATCGCAGAGATAGAAATATAAGCGCTTCAAAACCAGCCTCGCTGCTGGGTTAACTGTTTAGAAAGGTGGTTTAAGCGGCTTCCAAAGTTGCGCGGTTAAGCAACTGTGACTGTGGTTAGTGTACGAATGGGTGACCGTTTGAGGGTCCCGGCCTGCGTTACGTTATTTAATATGATTCCACCAGTCTAAGATATCCTTTTACAAAATAACAACAAAAAACTTAAACAACAACAACAACAGAAAGGCGAACGGAAGTCATGCCCAAACCATGAAGTTAATTATGTCCTTCCTCAAGCTCATCATAACATTTTTAACTTGTTATAAATTAACAGACTCACCTGGTATTTACATTGTCTGTGTTATAAATTGATTGGCTTTTATGAATTAGTAATTGACATCTTATTGGTAATTGTGCATGTAAACAAAAATCGAATTCGAAAAGATGGTGTAGATCTTAGTTCAAGATCAAAAGACGGTTAATTTTGGGGCATAATAATTATGCTAAATAAATTAATATATGTAAGTTACAATTTTTTTCTTAAACCAGACTAATGATAATATATAAAGAGTGAGATTAAATTCGTTTCTGGTATAAAATAAACAATTGTTGTGTTTTCAGCGAGGTTCAATGGACAAAGGCAGTTAGTCAACGGCAATGGCCGACAGATGAATATGCGGTAAGTTTATACCCGAAACTAAGTGGTTTCTTTTTTACATCTCCCTTGTCTAGAAGCAAATTTAACAATATGCTTTTATTTTGTGTTATTTTGTACATGGTTCTTGGTATATGTAAAACGATGACATACCCACACAACTAAAACAACACATTTAATGCAATTAATATAATTTCATGAAAAATTGCAATTACATCACTGTATTTGCTGGCATAAATTAACAATATATCTTTCTTTTCATTTTCTTTTCCAGAACGCATTGTCAAAATTATTTCCCTGGATTTTAAATAAAAACAACAAAAACCAACATTACATATTGAAAAATCAATGCCTGTTTTACTTATAAATAGTGTCATATTTGACAAATGAAATCAGGCCGAAACTAAATGTTAGAAATTGTGGCCCAAGCACATATATGTAGCTTTAATTTTAAATATCAATAACTATTCTATATTTCTAATAATATTGGTATAATAGTATGTTTAAACTTTCAAAATGAAAGGAAATGTCCAAAGCATATCTGTTTACTAAAAACATTGGAGATCTAACTGTTTGGCGGAATGTCCGATTAAATGTTACTATGGTATGGTTCTAGTGAGAAAGTCGAATACAACGCTTTAAACTTATTTCATAACCTTCCTTATACTATCATCATCTTATTATTAATATAATGTTACTTTACGATAGTTTTACTATGAAACATGTGCAACTATTTTAACTTCTACATTTTGTTTCTCTGTGCGTTTTGATTATATATTTTCTTTCTATCTTACGTGTTTGCGTTCTTTTATGATTTCTTACTTACATTTTCTTTCTTTCATTTCCTTTTTTGGCGGTCTGTCTTTTTATATCTCTGTTAACTTTTTATTCATTGTTTTAAAATTCAGTATATGGTATTAAATTAACACATGATTTTGCTATTTACCGGTGTGACTTGAGTAATGGCGGTGTTGATATTTTCCTTCAGCTGGTTCTGATAGAAGGTATCTGTGACGACCATCCAGCGGCAGTGTGTAAAGAACTTAGAAACAACATGGACAACAAACGAACACTCAGGTAAGTTCGCAAAACCAAAGCAAATAAAGGTATGTTTATTGAAACAAGTAGGAATACACAACTATAGAGCCAATAAAGTCTCGAGTAAGATCGCACAATAAAAATAATTATGAATTTCAATGTAAGCACGCAAAAACGAAAACAAGAAAACGCACAAACACACTTTTGAACAGAATTAGAATGTTGGCAGGCAACGAACTAATTCTAGTGTTACTCTGGAAAAGAAACATTTTTCTAAAAGAAACATTACACACGCATTCTTTTGAATGAAAACATGTTTGCACATAAACAAAAGTATTAAAGTGGCAATACTCTTAATCAGCATAAATAATAAATATCGATGTTTTTTCTACTTTCAGCAATAATTTCCTTCGTCTCAACATATATTACGAAGAGCTCAATTACCACAATATCACAGAGACACCAGAAATCGAGGTGAGTTAGAAAGAGCCTATAGTTTTCAGTAAATCAATAACGAAACAAGCATTTTTCTTTCTCAATTTTGTTATTGACT
This sequence comes from Sinonovacula constricta, assembly GCA_007844125.1. Classification (NCBI taxonomy): domain Eukaryota; kingdom Metazoa; phylum Mollusca; class Bivalvia; order Cardiida; family Solecurtidae; genus Sinonovacula; species Sinonovacula constricta. The sequence goes on from CM017562.1 coordinate 13,979,895, forward strand.
TATCAACTAATTCCTACATGTCAGGTTTTAACATGCACTGTTATAAGTTGTAGGGCGGCCATCCCTGTGGTCGAAATGCTAGAGTCGCATGGTTCTAAGACCCATAACTAGGTCTTGAAGACTTTTATATGATGATGTCTTCCAAATAATGTATGAAATCCTAGTTATACATTCTTCATAAACTGGAGACCGGCTGGATATCCCCACAATGTCCTTAATTGTGTCAGCGTGTATGAGCGAATATAAGTGAATTATCTTATAGAAAATCTATAATATAAACTAGTTTAGGAGATGTTGTGCTATAATTGTACGAACGGGTTTAGCAGCAACTAGGAGAATTGATCTCGAAGTGTTCGAAATAGACGCTTTGTGGGTAGATATAAATTACAACAACAACAAAAGCAAAACCTTAGATAGTGGTATTTTATAGACCCACCTGACTCGACTTACGATTACAAGAGACAAGTTTTGATAGAGCTTGCATCAACTCAAATTAATATTGTTGTGTTGTCATCTACAAGTAATAAAACGTCTCTTCAACATAACTTATTTGACAGAACACTCTAACTCTCTCATCGATCTAATGTATGTTACTGACCACGTTACTACAAATTTTACTTCAGACCACTTTGTTCCAAATTAATTGACTGTCCCATAATTACGGTACTTACGAAAAAAAATAAGAAACCAATAATTCCACTTTTAGACAAGAACTAGGCATTTCTAACCTTTAAAACATTATAACAACAATATCGATGTATCTGCCCGGTTGTTGCAATATTACAAACAGCTCACAACACCATACTATCAAAAACAATAACTGTAAAGACGTAATGACATCCCTTGGTTTTATTTCAAACTCTTCGCCGTCTTGTGCGTTCAAGTCAAAAAGCTAGATATCAAAGCAAAACGGGTTTTAAACATTTTTTCCCAAAAACTAGAGATCTTCGTTAAAGCCAAAACACTTTAAACAGTGTTTCTCTCTTAAACAATTCATTCTTTTTATGATAACTACAAAAGACTGGAAATTTCAATCCTGTACATTCATCCGTTTATAAACATGTCAAAGATCGACATGGCACTTTCGACGCTTCTTTTGGATATATATCCACATTCACACTTACCTGTAGATCCTCAAATCATGATCTGTTCTGTCGATCTCCTCTGTGGACAGGTGGTACAGTTGAATAAGTTTAATTAGTCATTGCCTTCTGTCCTGTCCCAACTGCACTATCCTAAGGCGTTTTTATTCTTGCAAACATACACTGTCCGTTTTACATCCAATAACATTTTATATAGAAAATAAACATGCATTGCTGTTCGTCATTGCATAGAAGCGATCAATCGATTTAATTGTCAAAGGTTAAAATTGACAGGGTCTCAAACCATTCTTTCATTAATGGTCTATTCTTTGACTTCCTTCTAAATTAACAATTCAACTACAACTACATTTTTTTTTATTTATTTCAGTTTATATAACTATGTACTCTAAGTAAATGCAGATACATGATTATTAGGCATAAACGTGTATCTATATATACATACAGTCAAACTTGTATTAAACAGCCACCCAAGGGATAGTCTCAAAACTGGCCGCTTAAGACAAGTTGGCTGCTTAATTTAAATATGATGTTCTTGATTGTTTGCCCATTAATATGAGCATGTATCTTTATAAAAAGTATTACTTAAATAGTAGATCTACTGCAAAGTACTGCTCGAATAGATATTTAATACTACAACGTAACAGCTTTTGGAATGTCAACTAATGACTCAGAATATCAAAAGATCCTCACTAAATCAAAGAAAGTATTGCCCCGTTATTAGTAGTTTGGTCACTAACCGTACAAAGCATGCCACTTTAATTATTTAAATGTACGGTCACACGCTTCGAGAAACATTGCTTCATATAAGTTGATCCTCAATTTTTTTCCCAATTCTAGCACTTTTTGTCACAAGGTATGTTGTTACATGTATATATGTATATGTGCAATTTCTAAATTGCAATGTCTAAATGTCTAAACTAAATTGTTCTTTCTTTTCTAATAAGCATTATATTAATACATGTAGTAATGCATTTCTGTATGATACAAACCAGGGCCCACAGTTCGCATCGGACGTTGGCGGAGCCATCGGATTATGGATCGGCTTATCCATCCTCAGCATATGTGAGCTTCTCCAGTTGTTCTTAGAACTGTGTGATTATGGCATCAACAGATCCGTCGGTAGAGAAGGACAGACGCGGGAAGAACGGAAACGACGGCGCGATAACGCTAAAGCGCATGCGCAAGCCAACGCGCACCTTCATAATCATCCAAATGATTTCCGGCATGACAAATCTGATCCGCACCACCGACACCATCATCATGGTCATATTTTGGATGGGAAGGAAGCGGACATGGAGATTGATTATATGAGTTATCATCGTAAAAACGCAGATTCTCTACACAGCGGCGGTCATTCTTCTCATGAAACGGATGCGTGGCCATATACGGTATTTCGCCATGGTAACGATCATAAATCGGATTTCAGACATGCGCATTCGCATCATCTTGATGCAGACAATCTTCGGAGGCATGTGCATTGAAAAAAATATTTCAATTGCAATATAACAATGTGCCGTTTCGGTGTTGTTGATTTTTTTCTTCTAAAAGTAATGGTTTTTTTTATATTATTGACAACGTGCAAATAAATTTTTCATAGAAACGAGTTTCTACTTATTTTGTTTGTCCCTTTCATATTATCACATCGTAAATATGTAACTTGTAAGTTTTTTTTATTAACGAACTACTAAGTTTTGTAAAAGTAAAACTGAAAGTAATAATATAATAAATGTAATGAAATTAAAATCATTCGCTTAGAATCTTTAAAAAGTGCAAATAAAATGGATATTAGGTCTTATCTTATTTTTTCTGGAATGTCGTCGCAGTTTTAAAAAGCTATTAAAGGTGGTATGCTACAATCGCGCGTTTTAAGTAATATACATGCTTAGCTGTGCTAATATAACGTTGAATGCCTGTTTTACGTAATTTCTCAAAATGATGACGCGTTAGGCTATAAAATAATTACATGCTATGTTTACGTCTCTTATTTATATTTTTCTAAAAAAAAAGCTCTCACTCAAATGTTCGGCAAATTGCTTAACCCTTGAAAAAGGCAATTTGCCGGAAATTTGAGTGAGATCGATTTAAGAAAAAATATATAATTAATACAGTTCTCGAGGTCCTTGCCTGGTTCCTAGATAGCATTTACTTTATACCAATTACACGATTAATTTTTTTTATTTGTATTTTTATTTAATGTGCCAGACACGTTTAAGCATACATGTTATAAGCACCGAGAATATAATCTAACAAAGTTTATGAAAAAATGAAATTTCACTTAAAAGATAATAATTTTACAAAAATTAAATAGAATGTAGAAATAAAGTTTGCAGGTTGAAGATAATCATGGTTCGTTTTAATCACGGGGTCATTAAGAAGAGTGAAATTGGGAAATATCCAAACATTATATTGATGAAAACATTATATTGATGAAAACATTATATTTATAAAAACATTCTATTTATGAAAACGTTACATTTATGAAAACGTTATATTTATGAAAACAGTACATTTATGAAACCATAATATTTATGAAAACATTATATTTATGAAAACTTTATATTGATCAAAACATTATAATAATGAAAACGTTATATTTATGAAAACATTATAATAATGACACCATTATATTTATGAAACCATTATATTTATGAAACCATTATATTTATGAAACCATTATATTTATGAAACCATTATATTTATGAAACCATTATATTTATGAAAACGCCATATTTATGAAAACAATCATATTTTTTATTGGAACACATGCAGCCTGCGGCGGAAAACCAATGACATTGAACAAAACACTGGTATTATATATTTTATTGAGAATTTCAATAATTGTTTCAATATTTAAAATATACAAAGGAGTATAAGCTTCAAAATATTGCGAAAATTACAAAATCAAACTGAAACAGCGCATATCGGCTTATAGATATGATAATTCTTTCTTACTCGTGTAAAAGTCAAGAAATAAGGCACAATACTGGCGGTTAACTGAAAAATATTCATAACATGTTTTTGTTTTGTATTAATGAAAGTTTTGCATGAGAGATGTTTAGGCAGTGTACTTTGGTATTTGTTATATCATCTTTATTCAGAATCCCTGCCAGATAAAAAAGAACTCAACACAGTATAGCTTTTTGTGGTAGTTGGCACTCGGTTGCATCAATATCCCACCATGGTAGGATATATAAGAAGGTGTGTTTGTTTAACTTCCTAATTTGTGATTTCAAATTTACTTGCCATGTAAGTCATAATAAACTAAAACATCTATATAAAGGGATTTATTTAAGCTATTTCATGCGGATTTCGTTGTGTTTCCCCTGATAAACCAGCTTTATAAACCAGGTTACCTCCGCATGGACAAATAGAGAGTTTTTTTAGAGAAAGGGGGGTCTTAAAACAGTGCATTATTTTTATATGGAGTTTAAAATGTATATACCAAAGATATAGTTCAATCTACTGGTTGAGTTGTAATATAAAAACATTAATTTTAGGAGAAACATTAGAGTGATACAAGGCGACTTATATTGCAAATGACTACTGGCCATATATAAAAAAGCAAAACATACACCTGTACTCACACATATATTCACCTCACTCACAAACAGGTAATTGTTTCCGTCTCGCACATTTATACAAGTAAAAGCTTAAAGCTATGCAAACTTAAACCCTAATACTTTATATATACGCATTTTAAATGTTAAATGTTGCTTTTAGTTAATTTTTCTTATAAAATTACAATATTTCGTAGACGCGTTAGTTTCTAATTTTTAATAAAGTAAAAACTAGTTCATGGAATTATTCTTAAAAAAATACATTTTAAGGAACATTGTTAGTAATAGATAACTGAACTGTTTACCAATACCTAAACTTTATACAAGCACATTAAACGTGTCGCTTTATGTCTTTATGGAAATATTTGCTTTTAGCTCATAAATGATAAATCTTTTAAATAACAGAACAACACAAGCGTAACGTTTCCATTTTTTCCGTTTTCTCATTCGTCAGTGACGAATGACGTCAGTAGGCGGGAAATAAAGCTTAAGCCACATACGTACAATCAACCTCGTTCGCAGTAATCTCTCTTAGTGTCGTTTGAATCTACCGCGAAACGAAGTTTGACTATATACACAAATATGTACACTGAACACGTGTTCAACATTAATTGTAAACGTGAACTCGTGACATTTAATGCAATCCACATACCTGGTTTTATTAAGCATTCAGCACTGTATGAAATTAAAACTATAAAAATATGAGAATATTTTATGTGTAATCTACACGTACATCTTTACAGTTGGTTTCGTTTTTTGGTATTATCCAAGCAGGAATGGACGTCGATGTACAAATAACAATTTCACGTCAATAGTTTTCGGTTATGTTTCACAAATAGTTAACGGTTAGCATTTTAATATTGAATAAAGCTTACACAGCATTGTTTTCATATAAAAAAGTGAAGATCTTTTATAAAAGATGTTTTAAGCAAGATTTTCAAAATTAACACAAAAATAGTGAAAAAAATGTATTGCAATTTACATGCAACAAAGCTCAAAGTTTATCAGTTATTATTTGCTATTTCATAAGTCTGAATTAAGATAGGAGCATTCAAAAATGAATACCTATATTTAATAATCTCTTTTCTATTCCTGTACATTCTACATAGAGACCCAAAGCTGTGAACATGTGTCATGTCACGGAACATTATTGCAAGTAATGCACACAAAACGTACATTCGAACATCAGTCTATCTTTTACATACGATGGATTTCCTTTAGGACGTCAAAGTCGTAAAAAAAACGACAGAAGAACAACATTACACAAACGTTAAATTCAAATTGTTATACATTGCCTGATGAATATTGATGTACATTCTTAAAATATTCACGTGCATGTTCAAAATATATTTACTTCACGTGTTTGCGCTATAAAACTAAAACACACAAATAAAAAGAATGTATTCCAGAAGCGGAGTCGCTTTATCAGTAAATGTAAATTGTCCGGGATGTTTTATGATCGTCAATTTTGTTTTAAATTTTGATAAGGCAAAAAACGGTGCAAAGTTAATTAACGTGTAATGTATGGCAAATAAACTTTATAAAAACAATAAAAAAAAAACATACTGAATGACAGCAATATACAACAATGCACAGTCAAGCAAATCATCCGGAACGAGTATAAGAGTATAATAATATAACAGTTCCAGACTTATAAGCTTGTACACAGATTATGTACGAATGTCGCACTTTTCATAATCATTTTAAAAATTGTAACCATTTATATAGATCTAAAAGCTTTTGCACAAGCAAAAAAATGTGTCGTCTAACAAGACATAAAAATGAACCTTATGGAAATTCCAATTTATAATGGTTTAAAGAAGTTTCCTTGAATGAAAAAGGAGTGAAACAACACATGCATGCAGCAACATTAAATGGTTAATGATATTGAAATGAGACACACACGCACGTACTGGTAATTTAGTAAAAAAGTAAGACATTAATGCATTAAAAAAGCAGACGGATACTAGAGCAACGTAACACACTTGATACGAAGTTATCACATCAGATATCAATATGGCAACGCCTACCTTTGTACATGCAAAACCAACTACTGCATTATCAATGCACAATTTATACAATACTTATAAAAATCTCATTGCTCACAAATCATGGAAATTCTAAATCACGTTTTTGTCTGTCTTTATGACGTCACTAAGAAACTGTGACGTCAGCAAATCAGGCAACACACGCCAGGCATCTTCTTCGGGTTTTCACACGTAGCAGGTGGACATTTACTAGTCTTGCATTTTACATTACCGTCCTGTAAATGTGAGAAGTTGATTTTTAATATTTATACATGGAATGCCTATCTTCATTGTATGTGAAATCATGACATGTAGGTCATGTTAGTTGTAAATAATGAAGATAATACTAAGGTTCAAGTAGACATATGAAGTTACATATAAATAAATATAATTCTAAATTGTAAATAAAACTGTCATATTTAGTTTTTAAATGCACGTTTATCGAGTGAATGTCATCAAAAGCATATATAACAAGAGCGATATATCTAAAATTGTTAATACCCCACCACCATGCTATCTGGCAGCAGAACCTGGTTCTTATTTGCACTTAGTCTTTCTACAGGTCCAAAAAGTGTGTCAAATAACTTTCTCAAGGTATTTAAAGTCCCCCAATCCTTTCTGAAGAAGATTCCACCAGCAAAAGCAATTTTAGTATTTTCTTCCCTTTAAATCTGCAACATTTACATTGGCATTTGAGCTAGCAATCTGTCTGCACAACCGGCGCGTATCTGGGCTGTTTTTGAAATTACGCACAATTACAAGGGAAATAACCTTCGTAGTAATACTTTTAAATCTATTTTTTTATGATTAAAAGGTAAAATGCGAAACGCGAGGAACTTAATGCAATATATGAACGACTAAAATCCTAATGTGTTTAAGAATCATATTAAACCTTTTCAACTTGATTGGTGTGGTAATAAGATTTAATAACATAGAAACTACGGAAATAAAAGATTTCATTCCTAACCTGGGTTAGGCATCGACTTGTTTTTGGTAATTTTAGATTTTCGATTTTTCGAACGGAGGTTACGCACGTGCGTAATGACAGAAACGCGCCTGCTGCACAAGGCACTTTGCTACATCATAATAAAAGGTGTATTCGTGTACTTACTCTACATTTACACTGGGTACAATCGTCTTTAGTCCATTTATCCCCATGCATGTGCTTCTGGCCGTCTGAATCCATGCACATGTGGTCCGTAGACTTCGACATCATGCGACGCATCTTAAACCAAAATAATGTTCAGAGGCAACCATTTATCTCATGATAAGTTATAATAAGTTCATTAAAAATGCATAGTTTTAAGTCTGTAAGATGGCATTTAACTGACGTCGATATAATCTGGTTGAGATGCATTCTCTCACCAGAGGGCGTGCTACACAAGTTTCGCTTACACCTCTGTCAACGCCGGGAAAAGTAGTTCCCATACACGTGATAGTGATCTTATTTTTAATTTTTACCTCCGCAAAATAGTTCCCCGAAAATTTGGATTAAAATATATCTTAAACATTGTTCTAAAAAAAAAATTAAAAATACCCATTTTCATTTTAAGTAAAATATACAGAGATCAAAATAATCTCACGAGCAATTTATTCATTATTTATATTTTGTACAAGAATCTTGTACACCGGGCGTTGACAGAGGTGTAAGCGAAACTTGTGTAGCACGCCCTCTGGTGAGAGAATGGTTGAGATGAAGCATCAACGAATATAAGAACATATTTAAACATTGTCATCAATCACGTGCCTTCCTGTTCACAAAACCTTTTTTTGTTATTTTATAATCCAACCTTAACCTGTTCCTGACCTATTATTAGCCACTATTCAATGCAACTTAAATACACAATAATTATTCAAAATCATTTTTCCTGCGAACGTTATCGTGTAACTTATAACACCAAGCGCGTTTTATTTTTAAACGTGCTTTTAAGTCCTTAATTATTATATAGCACTGTATCTAAATAAGTGCAATAAGGTCGAGATCAAGTCCCTGTGGGCGCATGCTATAATTATATGATTGTTGGATTCAGCCGTCATGAATAAAACCACGGGTGTCGTAGAGGAAACAAAAATAACAATATATACAAATATAACAACGTCGAAAATAAGTTACAAATATTGTGATATGAAAGAGTAAGTATGACTTTCATATCTTTTTTTTTTTGACTGAGAACCATTATTTACAAAATAACAAAATATTTTAATTTATCAATTTAATAATTTTTTAATTAAGTCGTTTCATACATCACTTGGGCATATAGATCAATAATTACACTGCACACATTTAGAGAAAAAAAGGAGTTATTACAGAGACTAAAATGGTGACATTATAGCGAATTGCTACGATCATTATGTTGTTAAAGATTTGACACTTATTTTCAAAATAAAATTTAGAGAAACATTCAAACGTTAATCATTGTAGAGTATTACTTGTAAATTTCACCTTTTATTCCAAATATGTGTAAGAAAACATATTAACATATTGCATGAGTATAAAAGCAAAATGTTGATCTTGATCAGAAAGCTTCCAGCGACATCTAGATCTACAGAATTGGTCAAGGTCTGATCAATTCGTGGTTTGTTTACTAAGAATTAACAATCCTCACCCCTCGTTTCATTTTCTTCATACTCTGTTCCATGGATTGCACCAAACCTTGCATGTCCTGTAGCTTAGTTTGCATGGCATGCATCTTGTGATCCATTTCGTGTTTGTTGTAAACCTGCTCTCGGAATTTTTCGATCATCTCGCGAGAGCCAGTATCTTCGCCATCGGCTTGGTACGAATGGTCTATGGATGACTGACGCCTTCGCCGGAAGTGGCTGGTTATAGATTTGAAGTCACCCGACTGACCACAGTCTGGAATTTATATGTCGTATAAAATGATTCATGATTAGTTCGAAAGATTGATAATCGCAATCCAAAGAAATACATTTCTGATGCGTTTTTGTTTGTCTTCTGATGAAAGCTTATTGAAAGCATCAACTACAGTAATAAAAATAACTTTAAACGTGGATGTACACTGCATGTTTTCAGTGATTAGCAATAATTTAAATATTTATAAAGAAGAAACCATCTTCTCTCACTAAAATCAGACTCACCCATACAACAGTCTGACCACATCTTGAGATCTATTGGCGGAATGTTTTCACACTTAATGTAATCGTCACGTGACTGTACCATGGAGAAGACGTCACGCTGCACGCGCGTGATGGCGTCGCTGCTGTCACAAAGGACGCGTGATAGCGAGGCTTGTTTGATCTGCACCAGTTGGTCCGATGTAAACACCATAGGGTCTTCGTACCAGAATCTGGAACAAGGAGACACTTTTTTATTCCCGCGATTTGGCAAAGCAGGCCACATTTATAGCCCCTTTTTTATGAATATACAGATGTCCTTTCAGAATTTTTGTTCTTCATTTTTATAGATTTATCAAATTTCTAATAAATAAATGTCCTTTTCTGGAACATTGTATGGTTATACTCTTATCTTTATCAAATATAAACACAAACGATATGCTAAAGGCTATTTGGGGTTTATGTATAGGTAGATAATGTTTTGTTTTTTTTCTCTATTTTATTGGGCCGACACAATTATAATAATTTTGACGACATCCATTTATTTATTGGTGGCGGAAAAGCCAAAACTTCTGTCTGGGTATAACCGCCGGTGTACCACAAGTTATGTTTCTTAATAATATATTCATGATTAAAACAGCCAATAATCGTATGTATTTTTTTTTTCCCCATTTTCTTCCTAATACCCTCATAACCATGCAATGTCCAATAGCCTTAATAAAAGATAATTATTTCTGCTTCTTTACCAAATAATGCCAATATACTAGTTCGGTTACAATAATTTTCTACCTTTCTTTAGCTTCGACTACAATTATAAATATAACAGGACAAGTTCGAAAGCCACTCAGACAAAAAAAGGGTTCAAAATATATCTTAATATATATCTAAACTTCCCTTTTATATCAATATCGAAGCAAACAGAATAGGTTCGAGACAAGCAAACTGGATCCCCACCTGTCTCCATCCCTGAGCCGCTTGAACTGATCCACCAGAATGTTGAGGAACAGTGGTCCAACCTTGGCGCCATCTACTGGGGTCTCCGCCATACCTCCCACAAACAGGTCGATGTTGTCTGGAAAACGTAGCAACATGGAGATATAATACACAATAATAAGTAACATTAATGAACTGTTTTTCCCGAAAAATAACCCTAACAGAAATATAAGTCACAGGTCTTACAATTATAAAATTCTTAAATAAAAAAGGAGATTTTCTTTCATCTGATTTTTCATTAAAAAAACAACAACAACAAAAACCAAGGTCGTTATTTAGCTCAAAATAAGTAGGCAGTCACTTTACCTGCAATCTGTTTTATAGTTTGCATTTGTGGAAATAATAAAATAAACGAAAATCCATTTTGTTTCAGTATAGTAATTCATATCATAACCTTAGTTATCATAAAACAAAAAGTTGTTAAATCTTTTAAGCGTTTTAAGAAAGTACAAGAAAACCGTTAATGCGAGGCATCAATGGCGACGCAGACGATTAAAACAATTATAAAAGAAATTATGACACACAGTTTTAAACTTAAATAAATACAAAAAAAAAAAAAAAAAAAAAAAAATAGAACTCAATGTACCGAATTGTGTCCCGTATTTTATTTAGTCCGCGAAACAGACTTTCCCCATGTGCATATTTCAGTAAGCATTCCATATATAGGTGTCGCGCTCCAGCGCCTCGCCATAAATTGCCATTATATAAATTCATCCAGTATAGGATACATTAAGAAAATTCAGTCCCTTTGAGAATATCAGTTTGAACTTTTTATTATCTGCAAGAAAGCATTAAAATAAAGTCGTAACTTACATGTAGCCACAGAATGGTAAAGAACACATGTTCCAACAATTTACGCACGCTACCTACCCACGTGACCATACAGAAGCTCCATATTGTCTAGGGTCTTTTTATCTTTGATTTCACCACGAAGGTCATTGAAGCTTCTGGCCCGCGTCATGTTGTACAATTCTCTGTAGTCGTTGTAAAATGGCAAGCCATGGTCACGTCCTCGCTGGATGTTCAATGAGGCTAGGTCTTGTCCTGGAATAAAAAAGTGGTACCCATGGCAACGTTTTGTAGCCGTAAATCCCTTTCGTTCAAAGTTCTTGCAACTAATGTTGTGTATGGCTATCTGACATTAGTCTCGCATTTTATGATAAGGTGAATAGTAACCATCGCGCATCTTAGCTGCTCTGTCAAAGGTTTTTTAAATATATTATAAGTATATTTTTCAAGTATGTTAGAATTCTCTCGGACAGATAGTAATTAATCTGGGACAAAAACATAAGCGCACGTACCTATTGAGTTAGCAAGGGCGAATAATTTTTCCGTCAACTCTGTGTTCATGATCTCGTTAGGCACTCGCATCTTGGCGCCTTGAGCAAACAATCCTCGCAAGATAGGATCAATACCACCTTCCTCTACAAGCCTGTAGGGGGAGAAAAATGCCTTGTGAAGTGGAAGATTGCCACCGCCATCTGCGATTGGCTGGAACTGATCGTCCAATCGGAAAAGGATTGGCTGTATCAATGAATGTCCGAACCTCATTGCGGCTGTGGCAAACTCGTTGGAGATCGAAGGATCGACGGAAGGATTGTAGCCCTTGTATGAGCCAAGTTTCTGCATTCCGATTTTGCCAAATATCTTCGGGAGCCATTTGGTGTAGGTTATATGTTGAAGCATTGCACCGATGACTTTCCTTGATTCATGGTACAACATGTTTCCGTCCCAGTGAGGGTTAACAACAAGCAGCTCTGCGGCGATACGGTTGTGTTCTCGCATCCAAAGAGTATGCATTGTAGTCAGACCAAGCTGCTCATTGACACGACTGTCTCCAGCAAGAAAGCAAGGTATGTACCGCTTGCTGGACTCGATCTGGCAATCAGCTGGGCCGATGATACCGTGGAAATCATATGGAAGAAGACGCTTGCCAAACGATCCTTCTGATCCAGTTAAAAGTTTACCATTCTCGTGGGCTTGATCTCGCAGTCTGTCGGCAAGATTTTCGGAGCTTCCATAAATCATGCTTCCGTCAATAAACGCCGTCAAAGCGTTTAATTGCTGACGTGGTGCGAATGTCTTGAAGAAAATCGACGTAGTTCCAGAGTTGCAAGTAGCACTACTTCGATGGAAGCCGAGACAGGATTGGCCACGGACGCGTTGATCGCTGGATGGGACAGGGATTGGGAAGCATGGGAAGCTGTTCTCACATGTTTCATTGCATCTCCTGCCGTCGTTAAAGATGTGTTGGCTGACTGACTGCGGTGCTAAGCTCATGTCGTGGTCAATAAACTGACCCCATTGCATGACCATGTGGGTGTCGTGATGGTCGCTTGATACAGTTTCTGTAGACATCATGACGGAAGATATGAGCCGAGGACTGGGAAGATGGATGCCGTTGTATAGACGGGCTTTGTTCCAACCTGATATAGGATAAAACAGATTCGTATCTATTAGGGTTTCAGATATCCGTGCAAATCAAGACTAAACAATTGAATGTAACACTGTGTTTGGCTGACAACTGTGTTTGGCTGAAACATTTGCTTATCTTAAAACAAAACTTTTGGTGATGCTGTTCACAACGTACTTTATGAAAACAGATTAAAACACCAACAAAACTTGCAGAAACAAATAAACCAAAACAGTAATGTCTTCGGTTGATATTTATCAAAGGATAAACCACTGGAAGTAAATTGCAAAATACTCACTATTAAAAATAAATATAAAAACATTCAGAAAAAGATGAAGAAAACGAAATATGGAAATACAATAAAACAAGTATAAAGTCACCTTTTGGTGAATTGAAGCCATTTTCATATTCAGAAGCTAAAAGCCGTTTCAATGCCGAGTTTGACGATCCCCAACTCGGATGCATGAGGTTATTACAAGATCCGTCCAGGGTTCGATACTTCTTGTGGAAGCACATGTTGGTGCATTTCTGGGGCAATGTCCGCCGGAAACACCCAGACATGTTGGCGATCAGCGACAGATGAGCTGGAGACACCAATTCCTGGTAGGACAGCTCTGAATGTAAGAGGAAATGATTATGGGTAGGGATGTAGTTGCGTTTTATGTGTATAATCCTTGCTTAAAATGATCTGCAGCATTTTGTAGTGCCCGTGTGGCAGTATTATGCAAGGGGTTTTGTACATTTTCTATATAATATTAAATTGCAAATACTATCATTGTGCAATGGTGCTCTGCTTTAACAAATAATGCTGCGCACGTCAGTTTGGTAACTTCTACTCATCGGAAATCAAATACATATATTTTACATCTGTGTTTACTTAGCTTGATTAAAATCAAGAAAATAACATGTTAAACTTCAATACGTTTTAAATCTGAACAAATTCCTCACTTAAGTATTTTAGAAAAAAACTAAATCATTATGGGATATATTTTAGTGCTTTTTCAACAAAACCTGCACAAATCTGCTATAGGCATATTTCTTCGTGAAACTGAAAACTGTTACATCTAACCATATCAAACGACGTATATGCACTAAAAGTAAGTACAATTAGTCTCCAGGGAGTGATCATTTTTAAGGAGTAACGTCAAAAGGGATTTATGACTACCAAAGTTCTCTGTATCGTACTGATGACCCTCGGCAACATGGCGGTGAATAAGTTCTAACGTCTGCTCAAATATTTCCTCTGCGCGCGCTATATCTAGGGCTTCGGCGGAGGGATATCGGAAGACAGAAAGTAGATCCTCGACAGAGTGTGTCCTGGAGCGATCAAACAAGGTGCTACGAGTTTCGTTAATGGCCCGGTTGACTTGGTTTGTGGCCTCAAGAATAGCACGCTGGACGAACCTGTCCCCGGGACGGCTGACGGGCACTAGGGACAGACAAAACCATTTTATGCTGTCAAAAAACCTGTTTTATTAATCAGCAATTTGGCTGCGCATGTCAGTGTTGTTATGGTTTCGTTGTCTGTTTAAAGTGATAATTAAATCCGGGTGACGACTCTATTTGTGACGTTAAGAGACATTTCAACGTCTGAAAAATCGCAGTAAGTTTTTATCTTCATCATTGGTTTATTTGCAGTTTAGACTGGAATAAAACTTGCAGCAGCAGACGAGGTCTGTTTGGCATCAGAAGAGGTCTGTTTGGCATCAGACGAGGTCTGTTTGGCATCAGAAGAGGTAACATTGAGACATTTTATAGTGTCAAATTTACAAAAAACAGCGACGTCACTTAGCAAATTCAAGCTATATAACTTCCGATAAATGTTATGCGATCGATACTTTTTCATCTGCCGTTTCTAGAATTAAAAGAAATGTTGTAAGTGGCAATGTATAGAGATATATGTACTTTGATAACGATCAAGTTTTTTTATACATAGAAATGACTCGTTTATGCACGATCAACGCAAATAACTATACTTACATCGCACATTGAGTTTGACAGAATGTCTGGCAAAGCCTAGAGAGTTTTCAGAAAAGCATTCATACAATCCCTCGTCGCTCTTGACAACCTGGTAAATGGTCAGCTGGTTCCCCTCGGACACGTACTTCCGGCTGTTACGAAGGCTGGTGCCCGCTGATATAGAAATGGACATATATAATTTAATACATTTATTTATATTGCTTCATTACTTTAGACGTTGTGTTGTGTTTAACCATGTTTTTGTAGTTTCTTTTCTTTCTAGTTTTCCTTTTCTTTCTGCTCAGTTCAAATAACGTGATGCCAAGGTGACAGAAATAATTGTTTCGATGATTTTTATGTGTGGATATGTATACACGTTTAGTAAAAATACATACATGCCAATAATGTTAACGTGTTCCTATACCTTCCTTCAGTTTGCTTTATCATGAGTACGTAAATGTCTTTTCATTTGTCATTTATTATAGGTAAAATTCATTAATTTTTCCCTAAGAAACCAAAAATGACTGACTCAATAAATTTGGTACAGTGCACCTGAACGCATTTGTTACATGGGCGGGTTCACGACAACCCCACCACCCCTCCGCCTCGACCCCCACCCCCCCACCATAAAATCCCGATTTCTGGAATGCCAAAGATGCTCTCTGACAGGTATCCGGAAAACACGATCACTTGTACTATTTATTTTTGAAGCTTATTTGTATCATATATTATATCACGTATTTTGTTCGAGTATTTTAGTGCAAATAACGTGCAAATATTTAATTTATTGACGTACCTTTGACCCATCTATACTGCTGCGTTGCTTGGCTTTCTTCTGTACATGTCAGGACAGCGTTGCTTCCTTCGTCCGCCTCAACCTCTTCTGCACGTGGTCGCTCGTACACCGTGGTCTCTATAACAACAGATCTATCCTTTATACTTACATATTTAAACATGTACGCGCATTAACAATGTATTTATAGAAAGGGATAATAATAAGATAAAAAAAGTCAAATTCATTTCTAACGTTTCGATTCGTCACAAATCTTCGTTTTTAATGCCATACTTACGTCCGAAAACATATTGTTTTATCTATTGTTTTATTAGGTTGAGGATGAAAAACAATACAATAAAAAATGTTTGTCGAAAGAATTGTGCTTTAAATATGTCTGCCAATGAAAGGAATTATACCAAGCGACCGGCACTATGTTTACATACAAATTTCAATATGGCCTATGGCAGGATTTTGATTGGGTTCAACTCGAGCTTATCTGTTCATGTGGGTTGCAGCCAGGCAGCGATCAATCGCTATTATTTTATTTTTTATCCGTCTCCTGTGCCGTATACTTTTTGAACCGACTGCATTGTTTTAAGGTCGTAGTTATGGTTGTTGTTTTTTAAAATAGGGGAAATTAAAAACAACAATAGAAAAACAACAACTTCTATCCTTGTGGATTTTATAAATTGTAACAATGCTTTTTATTTTAGATGCCAGTAAAATACTGTAGTTAATTGCTCGTATACTCAATATATATCTGTCTTAAGATGGTCTTCAATTGAGCGTATAATAGCGCTTGTATTTTACATATATAAGATTAACATTAAATGTAGGTAGTCATTTTAACAGTGTTAATGAACTAGATAATGCTGATAATTAACTTCTTTCTATGTCTTTCTTTCTTTTTGTAATAATTGAAAAGCGACATGACTTCTAAAATCAACATCAATGTGATTAAGCAGCGACAGCATGTAAATGTAAAAGTTATTATAAGTAAGCAAGTGTAAATGGTTGTTGGGCAATCAATTTATAATGCCAAAATAGACACTAAAAGATATTGTGATTTTTTTAGCAGTAAACATTATTCTAATGTCCAACGTAGGTCTTCTTGCATACAATGCTTCCTTATGGATAAGTTTTATTATGAAATATCTAAAACAACTGGTTTAACCATTACGTACCTCGTTGTGATGAGACGACCAATTCGGCCTCTGCCTCCATTCGACCCGCGTCACTCTCGGCCCGGCACACGTACACGTCTTGGTCTGCCGAGGTGATGTGCGTGATCCTTAAAGTCCGCCCGGAGTCCAGTATCTGGAATCGGCCGTTGTTTGGCACAGGGCTGCCTGTATTGCAAAGGTACGCATTTTAAAAAAGGACATTCGATGAATTTGACATCGTTTAACAAATAAGAAAACATTAAATTAGTTTTCACAACACGGGTGATGATGATGATGATGATGATGATGATGATGATGACGACGACGATGATGATGATGCTTATGACTTACTATTTTTAAACCAAGATATGAGTGGAGCGGGTTCCCCCATTGCGTCACATTGTAACACGGCCGTGCTGCCAGCGGGGAGGACAGTGTCACGTGGTCTCAGCACGAAACGAGGGGCCACTGAAAGAATTGATTGAAACAAACACTTTGTGAACATGTCATATCAAATTTTTAAGATCTATTATTTTTGTACATATTGAAATTGTCAATTATCTTTTTAATTTGTTGGTTTGTGTTTTCAATGAAATAAGACGTAGAAGGTAAACTATTTAATAGATACACTCAATTAAATCTTTTGAGACATCTTTCATTACCAGCAAACTTAAGACGTAAGAAAGTTCAAAGACAAACGTTCAGAATTAAACTCGTATCAAAGTAGTTTAACATTATCGAAATCAAACACACACATGATCAAAACGTCTACCTTGCACACTCAGACGGGCTGACGTGCTTATGACACCTCCGTCATTTTCCGCCATACATCGGTAATCTCCGTTGTCTTCTTCGTGTACACTGATGATATGAAGTCCGCTGCCTACTATACTGATACGTGAGTTCAAACGGATGCTGCGGCCGTTCAGTGTCCATGTAATTTCCGGTTGTGGGTTGCCGGTTGCCACACAGGGAAGGTCAACAGTCTCCCCGATTGAGACTTGCACATCAACAGGACGGGAGAGGAATGATGGGGCAACTTCAAAAGAACATAAACAATATGAGAACCAAGCATCGAGAAAAACATGCATGTTAAAGCTTTAATAAAAATACATTTTCCCGAAAAGGACCAGCAAGGCAGCTACCAAAGAGATGTGAAAAATCAGGAATCAACTTTACTCTAGACAACGTCAATTAAATGTGTAACGTTAGAAAAAAAATGTTTTCGTAATGAAACTTAGATAATATTTTATAAATACTCGTTATATTATATCAAAGAAGGGATTTGTTTTGACTGTGTTTACTTTGATATTGACAAATATGTTATCTGAGCTTATATTGTCGTAATTTATCACCCCAAAATAAAGTGATAATTTCTTATCTTCAGTTCCCCTTCAACACAGACAATATACATATAACATGTTAAGAAATATCAACCTCCTTATCAAGGTCTCGAAATATGTTTTAAAGGACCGTATTGCTGCATTTAAGACAACTGTTACTCCTGTAAATATTGTTTGGACTGAGAACACTACCTATGTAATTTCCGGACATGCGCAGTTCGACTGTGTTGGTCTTAGTCTCTCCAGCGGCGTTTCTAGCGATACACTCGTAAAACCCCCGGTCAGCGTCCTGAGCATCTTCGATCATCAAGGTGCCGTCGGCGAGGATCGAGTATCGACCCTGAGGGTCCACCAGTTGACTGTTTGTGTAGGAATCATTATTATTTTCTATTTATTTTAACGCTAACAGTAAATTCGCCAACACATGCAGTAGTGATTTAAACCAATCAACTGACTGTTCCCTCGGGAAAATAATGATTCGCCGATTCCTAAACAGGAATTATTTAAAATTAAATTATACACCGTTTAAATAATGTAATAAACGTTAACTTATGACTTTATATTACAAAATACTAACAACTAACCATGAGAGGTCCGGAAATTTGACCCATTTTATATGACACCTGGTCTGGCTGTAATTTTCTTCTAAGCGTGTATATGATGCAAAACAAAGCCTTAATCCCGATACTAGATGATTTTTTACATATAAATGAAGCGAGTACTTGGTGATTTGCACACGTGTTATTTTTGTAAGTTTGTGGATTTCCTTTAAAGAGGTTATTTCAGTTGCGGTTCTTGTGGGTTTCCTTTAATGTAGTTATTTCAGTTGCGGTTCTATAACTCGGTCCTTACTTACTTATTTTTCATCCAGGCGATTTCCGGTTGCGGATTGCCTTCTGCTCTACAACGGAAGTAAGCTGTGTTACCGAAGGTGATCTCCACGTCAGTAGGACCCGTCGTGATACGGGGCATGTCTGTTAAAAAAAAGTGCATACAGAAAACTATCAAAACTATCCGTCATTTTAACCCCGAGATTTTAACAATTTTCATCCAAATAATAGAAAAACTTTGCAAAATGCCAATGGTTTATTTTTTATTGCTAACGGCAGGACCTGGTAATGAAACAGGAAGAACGTGCCTCCAGGTATATACTAGCGGTCCGGGCTCAAACAACCGGGCTCCGCCACGACATACCAAAGTCGTTTACTATGGTTGTGTTGCAGCTCCTTTGCTAATGCTCAGTTTAAAGTAAAGTTAGTTCGATGACTGGTCGACTATAGTATCAGGAATGTGACCAATTGTGTTTTACAAGTATCATGCTAGGTGTTTACGACATGCTATTCCGTGTGCAGGCAGCACAATACCTGCTTCAAGTGGACTCCCTCTTTGAAAATAAGACAGACTATTGGTGGGTCAGACAGTCAAAAAGAAAAACTAAGTTTACAAGCGTCGTGCCATGATTGGTTGATTTGTTTTATAACAACGCAAATAAAAGTGCTATCATATCAGGCGTTAACGTCCCGGTAAAGGAAGTACTATTAACTCCAAAAGAAGACACGGCCCGGATTTTCTGCTTGTCGCCTTTGTTGAAATGATTATTAGTAAACATAATATCACCATTTACCAAAACGTTTGTAATTAACACAAATACAGTAGACCGATGCACTGTTGAAATGTTTACCTCTTAATTGCACGTACTGATTAAGTACAATATTATATAAAATCATGAAAGATTATCACAAAATAGAAAAAAACTCGAAAAGGTTAACTGATGTCAGAATGCATGCAAAAAAACACAACGTGCGATGTTACCGCAGCCTAATTATCATGACAACACAACATATGTTAATTTATTTTTTTTCCAGTCGTAGAAGAGGATACTTACAAAACAACCCACTTGGTCACATATGTATTGATTGTAAAAAGACAAATAATAAAACCAAAAGAGACGTCTTGCCGAATAACTGTATTTATTACTTACAACGTCCCCTTTCTAGGTCACGCATGCGCATTGAAGACCAAAACACGCGCATGCACATCGTTTATAAAACCCATATATGCGCAGTTAGGTATCAATCTAACCACGCATGAATAAAGATAAAGTCCCCCAGGTCAACCATTTCAGCATGCCTTGGACATGCCACATGCTAAATAGGGAACAACTACCTGGTTGTTGCTGTTGTTGACTAGAATTGCTAGAGCTGACATTGTACGTACTACAATTAAACTCTGAGTCGTTGATGTCCACAAGAGATCGACCCCGGAGTGTGGAAGGCGTGGCACATGTCGCAGCCGCCTGGGTATGCGCGAGGTTGTCTTTCAGCATCTGGACCAGCCAAATCAGACCACAGTCGCACGCCAGCGGGTTCGAGTCCAGACGTCTGTAAAAAAAGAATAACTTTAAAATTTTTAATTTGTTTTTTTAATTAAACAATACAAGCAACTCATTTAAACGGTCCGGCAAACACAAATAACAGGTTCGTCCCCTGATTCAATTGGCCCTCGGTAGTGATTGAAATCAGTTCTCCATGTCACTTATATTATTGGCAGTGGAACCATTTACTTGTTTACTATATAAAAAACAGTCTCAGGATAAATGGTCAATAGTCGGCATAACGATAAACCAAACAAGGTCTTTTGGACTTACAGATACAAGAAAGAAACCCTTTATTCAGGCACCAATTACTTTCCGGAAAGAAACAATGATAGTCTTGTCAAAGTGTAAGCATATACCAAAATTCAGGGCCCGCTAACCTCGAGTATAATTCAATAAGACATTTTCTCACGGTCTCTCCTGAATAAGAATTAAATTATTATTGTATTTATCCAACGGACGGGGTTCATATCGTTCAAAAAGGCAAACCTGCAATTAAACGTATTTATGTGAAACTAGTGTTTGATTTTGATAATAAAAAAATGCCATTACTTAACATTGATATGCGCATTGATATGATCTTTAAGGTAATCAATACTCATAATAACAAGAGCTGTTTGTAGACAGTACGCTCCACTTTTCTCAGTGCTGAAATATTGCTAAACATTGCTACCAGCTTCTAACCTGAACAACAACCATAACTGAAACAGAGGGTCAACGTCGAGAAAATGGCACAGTGGAGCTAAAACATTGTTTGGGTTCAGGGATGGATCCGGTGGGGTGGGGGGGGGGGGGGGGGGTAAGGGGGCTGGGGGGTTGGGGGTAGGGGGGTTATATGCATCGCCCTCACCACCAACCAGGTAAAAGAATATGGATATGAAAAAACAAACATGTAAGTTTAAAAATACTAAGCTTTTAAAGTAAGTTTTGTCCGTTGACTGGTAAGGTCGAAGTTAGGGTCCCTAACTGTGTATATTTTTATATCTAGTATTTACTGCGCTTTACTGCGCTAAAGTTGAATTGATCTTGACTCATAACCCCCAACAACCATAAACCCAAACTTTCTGGATCCGAACCTGTTTGTGTTATCTCACCTCTTGAAATTGGTACTGTTTATAATAGTATACAAGCACTCCATATTTATTATGAATATCTTAAGGATTATTTTTTAGAGAAAATGATCTAAAATGTTAACCCAGGCCAACGAGAGTGGCGTGACAATAGCTACCTTTTTAGAAAAACAATCAACGAAATCTGGTCGCAAAAATAATAACATTGGGAACTTTGCACATTTCTAGAGAAAATTATTTGTATAAGACATATACATTTAGAATTTATGAATTGATAAAAAGAATTTACAAAATAGAATTACAAAATTGATTTTGGAAATTGGAAAAAGGAGCGACAAACGATACAGGACCTATTCTTAATAATTGCAGGCTATTTTGAGTGCGTGGATGGGTATTTTGTTCAAATATCTTGTATTCATACATTTTTTTGTGTGCAATTATTTCATTTTAATGTGTTAAAACATATTTGTCCGTTTTAATACATAATCCTTTAAAAACAATTCACCTTTTAAGTCTATTCACACAATGGGTTTATTCTCCGCTGCTTATGCTTGTATACAAATTCCGATTTGATACAAATATAATAAGACAATATTATCTTCCTTGTCCACGCATATGTTGACTGTTTCGAAATATGATACTAAACACAATTAAGAAATAATAATACTCGTATAATTATAAATCGAGCCTTCCGACCACTGTGCGTGATCGGAAACATAAACGTGGGATCTAAAGCTCGAATTTGACCACAAATATTTGAAAACATACTTACAATCTTTTCAACTTTTTATTGAACGTAAAGAGACCCTGGGGCATTCCTTTCAATTCATTGCCATGTAAATATCTGAAAATAGTTAAGAAGATTAATTTAAAAAAGAAAATCTGCCTGAAGAAAAATAACCCAATAAATGTTAAGAAAGGATAACATATCAACATATATCAAATGTCTAGCTGCGTTGAAATCCTATTTTATTTCATCGAGAAATAATATTACAATAATGAATACTGAACATAATTATTGGCCTAAGACCTCTTACACTTAAATGCAATTTATTAACTGGTTGTAAATACATTGCTATTGTTTGCTACATGCTTTTGTGATTTGTGTTAAGGAATTAAGGGTTATATCTTTGCTTGGTAATCACATTCGTTATCGTCCTAGACTTTGCGTATTATAACCATAACCACACCAACGCCATTATCAGCACAAACATCATCACTAGCAACACCATCAGCAGCAACACCATCAGTAGCAACATCATTAGCAACACCATCATCAACACTATCATCAGCAGTATCATCATCAACACTATCATCAGCAACATCATCATCAACAACCACATATTCAGCAACAAAATCAGCAGCAGCAACATCAGCAACAGAAACACTCTCACCATCAGCAACTTTATCGGCAGCAACATCTGCAGCAGCAATATAGGAAGGGAAGGAGAAGAGAGACTGATGGACAGATAGAGTGAGAGAGAGAGACAGAGAGAGAGAGAGAGAGAGAGAGAGAGAGAGAGAGAGAGAGAAAGGAGCAGCGTGAGAGGAAGAATAATAAGAGACGGAATGTGGTTACTTACAATTGTTCAAGTTTATGTAAATGTTTGAAAACTTTTTCTTCGATCGTGTGGAGCTTGTTTTTGTACAGGTATCTGAAATTATGAAATAAATACATGGACTGATTTTAATAATATTATTGATGTAAATTTATATAGTAATACTATTTGATCACACGCTGAAGCTACAATATTGCTAACAAATACATAGGAAATCGTAAAAAAAGTAAATAATATAACAGAGTGATCATAAAGATAAATAAAATTCCTTTTAATCAGTATTTTATTAATAACATCAGTTATTTAAACTGTTTAATTTAAACACGAAGACCTTGGTGGCCCTAATCGCTCACATGAGTACCGTAGACATGGAAATAAATTAGTAATGAATATCATAAACCAGACCCAAAAATGTAACATTGTTAATTGAAAATTACACAACAGAAAATTGAACTATTTGATTCAATTTGATAATTTAGTCTGAGGTTGAAAGTTCTCAAAGTGTTATCACACAGACAAGTACAGAAAATGACCATGCTGGTAGCAACCACGTTTTTATTGATCATAGTTTAACAATCTTGACAGAAGGTCGCATAGGAACATTTATACCAAATACAAAAGGTCAGCTCACCATATGAAAAATTGTACCCGTGCCCTCATGTTACTGACAAATCGCTATATTTTAACGTTCAGCGAACATCAAAAAAGGAAACTCCATGTACTGAAGCTTCTGACTATAAGATTTTTATTTATGACTGTTTTGTCATTTATGAAAATGGCCGCACCTTATACTTGCCCAGCTCCCATTCGGTCATGTTTCTTAATGAAATAAAATATTTGAACAACTTTTAATACAACCATCTGATAACATAAAGGAATCTGACGGTTTGAGGTAATAGTTTTCTTGCGATCTCATTTGTCGCTAATGCAACCAAACAACTGAACAGACAGTCGCTATTGCAACCAAACAACTGAACAGTCTTTATTGCAACCAAACAACTGACCAGACAGTCGCTATTGCAACCAAACAACTGAACAGACAGTCGCTATTGCAACCAAACAACTGACAAGACAGTCGCTATTGCAACCAAACAACTGACCAGACAGACAGTATTGTAACCAAACAACTGACCAGACAGTCGCTATTGCAACCAAACAACTGAACAGACAGTCGCTATTGCAACCAAACAACTGAACAGACAGTCGCTATTGCAACCAAACAACTGAACAGACAGTCGCTATTGCAACCAAACAACTGAACAGACAGTCGCTATTGCAACCAAACAACTGACCAGACAGTCGCTATTGCAACCAAACAACTGAACAGACAGTCGTTATTGCAACCAAACAACTGACCAGACAGTCGCTATTGCAACCAAACAATAGACCAGACAGTCGCTATTGCAACCAAACAACTGACCAGACAGTCGCTATTGCAACCAAACAACAGACCAGACAGTCGCTATTGCAACCAAACAATAGACCAGACAGTCGCTATTGCAACCAAACAACTGACCAGACAGTCGCTATTGCAACCAAACAACTGACCAGACAGTCGCTATTGCAACCAAACAACAGACCAGACAGTCGCTATTGCAACCAAACAACTGACCAGACAGTCGCTATTGCAACCAAACAACTGACCAGACAGTCGCTATTGCAACCAAACAATAGACCAGACAGTCGCTATTGCAACCAAACAACTGACCAGACAGTCGCTATTGCAAACAAACAACAGACCAGACAGTCGCTATTGCAACCAAACAACTGACCAGACAGTCGCTATTGCAACCAAACAACTGACCAGACAGTCGCTATTGCAACCAAACATTGACCAGACAGTCGCTTTTGCAACCAAACAACTGACCAAATAGTCGCTATTGCAACCAAACAACTGAACAGTCAGTCGCTATTGCAACCAGACAACTGACCAGACAGTCGCTATTGCAACCAAACAACTGACCAAACAGTCGCTATTGCAACCAAACAACGGACCAGACACAAATTCAGATTTCGGTTTTGTTTGCCCTGATGTTTTATGCTTCTGAGAAAGTTTGGTTTAATAAATGTAAACTGTTAAAGAGGTGATGTCGTTCTGACATCGGATGCATGAAGCTGGATAACCATAGCAGCACACCATAAACATATGCTCATGTGAGATTAACACATACTAAATGTTATATGGTTAAGTGAATAAATGGCATTTATTCTTTAGTGGAAAAGCATGGCCGGCAATTATTTTCACTCGATAATAAACTCTCTAACTGAACAGAAAACAATAACAAAAACAACAACATAAAAGCAACAACAAACAAAACAACAACAACAACAACAACAACAACAAAAAAACAACAACAAAAACACACAAACATTTCAATAAATATAATTAATAATTTTTTGTCCTTGATGGAACCAAATATTTGCCACGTTCTGTTCTTAAATTGTTTGGAAAATTTATTATTAATTACTTACAAATATCGTAGGTCATGTAGCCCGTCAAACGCGCCTTCGTGTAGCGTTTCGATTTCATTGTTGTTTAACAATCTGGAAAAAAACGTTATACGTAATGGAAAGTAAGGAAGGATTTGTTTTACTTTTAATTATTTTTAAAAAATGAAATTATACTTCGAGATTAAAAAGCGTGATGAAAATGCCGACCAATCAGCATTACGGACATATAAGCATCTTAAGAAAAAGAGGATGAAATGAGTAGGATAATCAAAGTGTTGGTAGAAGTGATGATAGTGTTGGTGGTAGTGGTGATAGTGTTGGTGGTAGTGGTGATAGTGCAGGCGGTAGTGGTGATAGTGTTGGTGGTAGTGATGATAGTGTTGGTGGTAGTGGTGATAGTGTTGGTGGTAGTGGTGATAGTGCAGGCGGTAGTGGTGATAGTGTTGGTGGTAGTGATGATAGTGCAGGCGGTAGTGATGATAGTGTTGGTGGTAGTGATGATAGTGTTGGTGGTAGTGGTGATAGTGTTGGTGGTAGTGGTGATAGTGTTGGTGGTAGTGGTGATAGTGCAGGCGGTAGTGGTGATAGTGTTGGTGGTAGTGATGATAGTGCAGGCGGTAGTGATGAGAGTGTTGGTGGTAGTGGTGATAGTGTTGGTGGTAGTGATGATAGTGTTGGTGGTAGTGGTGATAGTGTTGGTGGTTAGTGGTGATAGTGTTGGTGGTAGTGGTGATAGTGTTGCTAGAAGTGATGATAGTGTTGGTGGTAGTGATGATAGTGTTGGTGGTAGTGGTGAAAGTGTTGGTAGAAGTGATGATAGTGTTGGTGGTAGTGGTGATAGTGTTGGTGGTAGTGGTGATAGTGCAGGTGGTAGTGGTGATAGTGTTGGTGGTAGTGATGATAGTGTTGGTGGTAGTGGTGATAGTGTTGGTGGTAGTGGTGAAAGTGTTGGTGGTAGTGATGATAGAAGTGATGATAGTGTTGGTGGTAGTGGTGATAGTGTTGGTAGAAGTGATGATAGTGTTGGTGGTAGTGGTGATAGTGTTGGTGGTAGTGGTGATAGTGTTGGTAGAAGTGATGATAGTGTTGGTGGTAGTGGTGATAGTGTTGGTGGTAGTGGTGATAGTGTTAGTGGTATTGGTGATAGTGTTGGTGGTAGTGATGATAGTGTTGGTGGTAGTGGTGATAGTGTTGGTAGAAGTGATGATAGTGTTGGTGGTAGTGGTGATAGTGTTGGTGGTAGTGGTGATAGTGTTGGTAGAAGTGATGATAGTGTTGATGGTAGTGGTGATAGTGTTGGTAGAAGTGATGATGGTGTTGGTAGAAGTGATGATAGTGTTGGTGGTAGTGGTGATAGTGTTGGTGGTAGTGGTGATAGTGTTGGTAGAAGTGATGACAGTGTTGGTGGTAGTGCTGATAGTGTTGGTGGTAGTGATGATATTGTTGGTAGAAGTGATGATAGTGTTGGTGGTAGTGGTGATAGTGTTGGTGGTAGTGGTGATAGTGTTGGTGGTAGTGGTGATAGTGTTGGTGGTAGTGGTGATAGTGTTGCTAGAAGTGATGATAGTGTTGGTGGTAGTGATGATAGTGTTTGTGGTAGTGGTGATAGTGTTGGTGGTAGTGATGATAGTGTTGGTGGTAGTGATAAAAGTGTTAGTGGAAGTGAAGATAGTGTTGGTGGTAGTGATGATAGTGTTGGTGGTAGTGATGATAGTGTTGGTGGTAGTGATGATAGTGTTGGTGGTAGTGGTGATAGTGTTGGTGGTAGTGATGATAGTGTTGGTGGTAGTGAAGATAGTGTTGGTGGTAGTGATGATAGTGTTGGTGGTAGTGAAGATAGTGTTGGTGGTAGTGATGATAGTGTTGGTGGTAGTGATGATAGTGTTGGTGGTAGTGAAGATAGTGTTGAGGGTAGTTATGATAGTGTTGGTGGTAGTGAAGATAGTGTTGGTGGTAGTGATGATACTGTTGGTGGTAGTGGTGATAGTGTTGGTGGTAGTAAAGATAGTGTTGTTGGTAGTGTTGATAGTGTTGGTGGAAGTGAAGAAAGTGTTGGTGGTAGTGGTGATAGTGTTGGTGGTAGTGAAGATAGTGATGGTGGTAGTGGTGATAGTGTTGGTGGTAGTGATGATAGTGTTGGTGGTAGTGGTGATAGTGTTGGTGGTAGTGATGATAGTGTTGGTGGTAGTGGTGATAGTGTTGGTGGAAGTGAAGAAAGTGTTGGTGGTAGTGGTGATAGTGTTGGTGGTAGTGATGAAAGTGTTGGTGGTAGTGAAGATAGTGTTGGTGGTAGTGATGATAGTGTTGGTGGTAGTGATGAAAGTGTTGGTGGTAGTGATGATAGTGTTGGTGGTAGTGGTGATAGAGTTGGTGGAAGTGAAGATAATGTTGGTGGTAGCTATGAAAGTGTTGGTGGTAGTGATGAAAGTGTTGGTGGTAGTGATGATAGTGTTGGTGGTAGTGAAGATAGTGTTGGTGGAAGTGAAGATAGTGTTGTTGGTAGTGATGATAGTGTTGGTGGTAGTGATGATAGTGTTGGTGGAAGTGAAGATAGTGTTGGTAGAAGTGATGATAGTGTTGGTGGTAGTGAAGATAATGGTGGTGGTAGTGGTGATAGTGTTGGTGGAAGTGAAGATAATGGTGGTGGTAGTGATGATAGTGTTGGTGGAAGTGAAGATAATGGTGGTGGTAGTGATGATAGTGTTGGTGGAAGTGAAGATAATGGTGGTGGTAGTGATGATAGTGTTGGTGGAAGTGATGATAGTGCTGGTGGAAGTGATGATAGTGTTGGTGGTAGTGGTGATAGTGTTGGTGGTAGCTATGAAAGTGTTGCTGGTAGCTATGAAAGTGTTGGTGGTAGCGAAGATAGTGTTGTTGGTAGTGGTGATAGTGTTCGTGGGAGTTAAGATAGTGTTGGTGGTAGCTATGAAAGTGTTGGTGGTAGTGAATATAGTGTTGTTGGTAGTGATGATAGTGTTGGTGGTAGTGATGATAGCGTTGGTGGTAGTGAAGATAGTGTTGGTGGTAGTGATGATAGTGTTGGTGGTAGTGATGGTAGTGTTGGTGGTAGTGATGATAGTGTTGGTGGTAGTGATGATAGTGTTGGTGGAAGTGAAGATAGTGTTGGTGGTTGCTATGAAAGTGTTGGTGGAAGTGAAGATAGTGATGGTGGAAGTGGTGATAGTGTTGGTGGTAGTGAAGATAGTGTTGGTGGTAGGTGGTGATAGTGTTGGTGGTAGTGGATATAGTGTTGGTGGTAGCTATATAAGTGTTGGTGGAAGTGAAGATAGTGTTTATGGTAGTGATGATAGTGTTGGTGGTAGTGAATATAGTGTTGGTGGTAGTGAAGATAGTGCTGGTGATAGTGAAGATAGTGTTCAGGGCAATGAGGGTGATAAGGGGGGATAAGGATGATAGGGGGGTGATAAGGATGAAAGTTATGATAATAAGGATGTTAAGGGTTGTGGTGAGTGTGATAATGGTGGTAATGAGGATGATAATGGTGGTGATAAGGATGATAAGGATGGTGATAAGGATGATAATTGTGGTGATAAGGATGTTAAGGGTTGTGGAAATGTGGATGATTATTGTTGTGATAAGGGTAGTAATGGTGGTGGTGATGAGGATGATAAGGGTGGTTGTTATGAGGATGATAATGGTGGTGGCAAGGAGGATGATAATGGTTGTGATAAGGATGGTAATGGTGGTGATAAGGATGCTAAGGGTGGAGGTAATGTGGATGATAATGATTGTGATAATGATGATAAGGGTGGTGGTGATGAGGATGATAAGGGTGGTGATAAGGATGATAAGGTTTGTGGTGATGAGGATGATAAGGTTGGTGGTGATGAGGATGATAAGGGTGGTGGTGATAAGGATGAAAAGGTGGTGGTGATGAGGATGATAATGGTGGTGGTTATGAGGATGATAAGGGTGGTGGCAAGGAGGATGATAAGGGTGGTGATAAGGATGATAGGGCTGGTGTAGAGGGTGATAATGGTGGTGGTAACGAGGCTGATAATGTTGGTAATGAGGGTGGTATTGGTGGTGGTTATGGGGATGATAATGGTAGTGATAAGAACGATAAGGGTGGTGGTGAGGATGATGATAATGGTGGTAATGAGGGTGATAATGATTATGGGGAATGCGATAAGGATGCAGATCAGCGAAGACGGGAAAAGGGCGAGTGAAGAAAGAAAAAGAAAGGAAGAAGGAAAGGGAAAACAAATAACGACAAGGATCAGCAGCTTCAATGTGTACTTTTAAGACAGAAAGAGCAAAGAAAGTTTCTTGTTTGAAGTACCGGTTGCTGTGGCTGGTGTTTAATATAGATTTATAAGAGGGCATGATGAACCATGACTAAACACATTGCAGATATGCCGCTTAAAACTGTATGTGAATAGCCTAAAAGATTTGTCTCAAGGTTGTTCTTGTTAAGATAGCAACATGCAGAAGATTAATGAACCTGGTCGAGACAAAAAAACAACAACTAAAGTTCATAAACAAACAGTACTGTGCTAGGAGCCTGAGTGATCAAGGTCGGCACCCACGGAGCAAATACTTACAATGTATGTAGAATGAGATGACCCCTTAATCCCCGGTGGATAAATACTTACAATGTATGTAGAATAAGATGACCCCTTAATCCCCGGTGGATAAATACTTACAATGTATGTAGAATAAAATGACCCCTTAATCCCCGGTGGATAAATACTTACAATGTATGTAGAATAAGATGACCCCTTAATCCCCGGTGGATAAATACTTACAATGTATGTAGAATAAGATGACCCCTTAATCCCCGGTGGATAAATACTTACAATGTATGTAGAATGAGATGACCCCATTAATCCCCGGTGGATAAATACTTACAATGTATGTAGAATAAGATGACCCCTTAATCCCCGGTGGATAAATACTTACAATGTATGTAGAATAAGATGACCCCTTAATCCCCGGTGGATAAATACTTACAATGTATGTAGAATAAGATGACCCCTTAATCCCCGGTGGAGAAAATACTTACAATGTCTCTAGAAGAGGAGTATCCCTAAATGCCCCGTGGGATATGTTCTTTATCAAGTTGAACCGGAGATCACTGAAATGAGAAAAGTACGGGGTTTATTAGCACACGTCATGCTGCATCTGTCAATGCAACTTTTTATCTCTTAATTAAATACCTGCTACCAATTGCTTGCACAGTTAAGTAGATATACATGTATAACGATAAATATTTATCCCAATAATGCATATACTGAGATAGATGGCTGACCTAGATCAGGAATATTTGCGTAGCCTGATTAATTTCTGCTTACTTGGTTTAAACTTAATGTAAGAGAACGTGTAAGCCCGAAAGGCATGTACTTGTTTAGAAAAGTGTTTTAGTGGCTGAAATAAACAAAACATTCGTGTGGTTTGGGTGCTTCCAAAATCAGACACACAGGTTTACAGTGATACTTGTATAAAGCAAGTCTTCCAACGGACAACCTAACGTTCGCTGCTTAAGACGAAATATTGCATTATTGATCGTTTGCCTATTACTGTGAACATTTACAAATAAGTATTACCTAAAAAGTAGAGTGCACAGTACTTTTCTAATACATAACTGCCTTTGAAATATCAACTAATGATTCTGAATATCAGAAGTGCCTTACTAAATCAAGGAAAATATTGCTCCATTATTGGTAGTTTAATCGCAAACAGAACAACATACCATTTTAAATTATTCACACCAATCTTTTACTGAATGCACCCAAATCTTCCTCAAATGAAATCTGCAATTATAGTGCCACAAATCGCCGAAAATTATACAGATATATTCCGGATGGAGGACAGGTTCTGTATACATATACACTACCAAGATCGTGTTTGTAAACGTAGTGGCGTCTATCGAAAATATGGGAAAACAATTCGGGACTTTATGTCATGACCTTCGCCATGCTGTGCTCTTTGGCTGCTTCACTCAACACGTAACACATTTTTCCCATCCTGGTTTGTTACCGGAAGTAGACTCAAATTCAATATCACATCGACATAAACGCGTCGACTGCTTTATGTTAGTGGTTGTTACAGATTAAACCACACATTCCACATTCTTACACTTAGTAGAAATTCACCACAGTGCTAAATTCGTGGCATCTGCACATGACTTTAACACGATGGAAATTTAAGAACAAGCACGCTTTGCTGTTACATAGGAGTTAATTTCCGCATACCGGTTAAAAAGAAAGTCCCCAAGCGGATGCCATATCTATCAATACCCGTGAGTCAATTACGACACTGCACGTATTGTAAAGAGCCAGATCTGGGTCCACATCCTGTAATGTTATTACCACTGAGTTAGACATGAACTTATACCACAAAGATAGCGTTACCAATATCTAACCAATTCTTTGGGGAATTAGTCATAGTTTTTGCATAAAGCCATACTCTCATCGTTATAAAGACGGCTCTGAATAGGTAAATACGAAAAGGTTCTATCAAAGTTTTCACAGATATTTAAATTTTATCTACCTGCAGACTATGGCAAACAAGGTAAATGTAAATGTGACAAAAACACAGAGACGAGACATAACACACAAAAAGAAAAACCATCAGTTACCGCCTTGGAACGGTCAGTCGGCAAAAGGGCCAACTGGGGTGCTTAAACCTGGTTTGTGGAGCGCTCCAACCTCGCACTTCCTGAAGGTTTTTCTATCAAACAAACAGTGTAAATAAAAAAATCCCGTCAAAGTGAAACAACTAACAGTAAGCATCTGCATCGGGAGTTAAAATAGATATAATGAACTTATGTACATACATGATAACTAGAACACTCACTTTATTGTCAGACTGTACTGATCGCGAAAAATATGTTCTAAGTGCGATAGTGGATACTGCTAAAAATAGATATCCACGTCAGAGCGGATTAACTGGATGACTATATAAGAGTAAGTGGTCACGTGGTTTTCTAAGTTTAAAAATAGCTACCTCTGCAGCGTGGCTCGGACAGGAAACACCAGTTTGCAATGGCAAGTGTGAATTTATCCTTGATTGTTCACACAGATCTTTGGCATCAATGAACTGCATTTTGCAAGACCTGTTCATGTACCAATAACTTACTTGGTAATCTGAGAAAAAACTTTTTAGCCAAACTGTCGGATACCACCTTTAGAGCGGAAATGAGCCAATGACTAACACGATGACAAAAGGATGGTGATGGTGTATCGTTAAAGTCAATGGCTGTTTTACTTGACACACCATAATAACATTTAACAATTCGAATAAAATACATGTAGTTTGTAGATATCCACCTTACGACGAAGACAGGGTTGAAGAAAATGGAACCATAACAATAATGTCACATATTTTTGTAAAAATGGCCAAAGAGGATACCAAGACAAACTGTTTATTGACAACCGTAACCAATTAGCTGTTTGGTGATGCTTTTTAATAAGCACTAAACAGAGAGACCTTTGGTTGACCGTGTTTAGATAGTGGCATGAAGACAGCAGGTTCTGGTTTCACCATGGAGTCGATGAACACATTTTTGGAACACCATTCTATAAGTGCTTGAACATGGCAATACTCGACTAAGCAATTTCCTGACAACTCTGTTAACATAGTGTTATGATAATGTCCATAAAAAGAAGCTGGTTGCAAAGCCACTGAATGCAAAGTCAAAGAATTAGCCGGCCTAATTTGGACTATCTCTGCATGCTGTTAGATGTCTTATATTGCACTATGGATTTCTCATATCTATTTAAAAATATTTTATTTTTCTACTTATACATAACATTTAAGCTTTATACAAGATACGCAGATACAAAATGCTAATAAGATGGACTAGTATAGAAACGCTCACTCAGAACGTGTACAGCCCAAAACAAACTCACATAAAACAAGTGGATGAAAGGTGTTTTTACAAAACAGCAACAACAAAAACAAAATGTTTGTTTCTGTAAAAAAGGTAAGCACTTAACGTGCGGGTGTTATTATAACGTAGAACGAAAACACACATATTTTTAAATTAATACTTTACATGCCAGGTTAACATCAGCAAAATAGATTGGGTGTGAAGAGTACTTGACTTTTCTGACTTCCACGTCAGAGAGTAGTGCAAGTATCAAACCACTCTCGGTCTCGCCCTACAGCGACTGTGACTGTCACAAGGTGTGTGTGTTTCGGGGGTGGGGGTGGGGTGGGGGGAACCTTTGATCAGGCGGGAGAAATCTATAGCAGACTTATTGAAGGTTTGACAGCTGAAATATGAATGCAAAACAAAGGATTGGCATATAGATGTGCCTTTTTAAGATTTCATAGAACTGCCTTGCTTTTAGACATTTAACAAAGGGCCAAAAAGGAATATAATTCTATCAATTCTTAAGATGACAAACATGTTAATTGTTGAAAATCACCGGGAGAGATTGTAATAACACGTGTTGGTGTTTCGGTGTTTTCGTTTTACGGAATAACGTCAAATATATGCAGCACAAATGTATCCATTTATAATACAGAGCAAACGTTTATATACACATTGATATAATTAATCATTTGATGTTTCAAGAATAAACAAAGACAGACCAAACTGCACCAGAACCGATCCCATTTATATTAGATTATTATTTATGTCGATTTTCATTTTAGTAACGCGGTAACCAATCCTCATGTACTACACGCTTCTAAGTAACATCAACAGTGAAGCAAAAAACAACATGCCGCTAGAATAGGCACTCCCGCCCACAACTTTTATGAACATACTAATTTTAAACGAGCTCGTCTAGTGTTGGAATGAGGAAAAATGTCGATTTAATCTGAAAACATGTTGAGCATGCTCTTATTTGTATTGTAGGTGAGTGCAGTATTTTCAGTGGCATGGTTTTAGGGATAGTATCAAATCAAGAATCGGTTGTAGCATGGGTGGGTGTAGTATTCCGAAGGCATCCTTTTAGGGATAGTATCAAATCAAGAATCGGTTGTAGCATGGGTGGGTGTAGTATTTTCAGTGGCATGGTTTTAGGGATAGTATCAAATCAAGAATCGGTTGTAGCATGGGTGGGTGTAGTATTCCGAAGGCATCCTTTTAGGGGTAGTATCAAATCAAGAATCGGTTGTAGCATGGGTGGGTGTAGTATTTTCAGTGGCATGGTTTTAGGGGTAGTATCAAATCAAGAATCGGTTGTAGCATGGGTGGGTGTAGTATTTTCAGTGGCATGGTTTTAGGGATAGTATCAAATCAAGAATCGGTTGAAGCATGGGTGGGTGTAGTATTTCCAGTGTCATGGTTTTAGGGATAGTATCAAATCAAGAATCGGTTGAAGCATGGGTGGGTGTAGTATTTCCAGTGTCATGGTTTTAGGGATAGTATCAAATCAAGAATCGGTTGAAGCATGGGTGGGTGTAGTATTTCCAGTGTCATGGTTTTAGGGATAGTATCAAATCAAGAATCGGTTGTAGCATGGGTGGGTGTAGTATTCCGAAGGCATCCTTTTAGGGGTAGTATCAAATCAAGAATCGGTTGTGGCATGGGTGGGTGTAGTATTTCCAGAGGCATGGTTTTAGGGATAGTATCAAATCAAGAATCGGTTGTGGCATGGGTGGGTGTAGTATTTCCAGAGGCATGGTTTTAGGGATAGTATCAAATCAAGAATCGGTTGTACCATGGGTGGGTGTAGTATTTCGAAGGCATCTTTTTAGGGATAGTATCAAATCAAGAATCGGTTGTGGCATGGGTGGATGTAGTATTTCGAAGGCATCTTTTTAGGGATAGTATCAAATCAAGAATCGGTTGTGGCATGGGTGGATGTAGTATTCCGAAGGCATCCTTTTAGGGGTAGTATCAAATCAAGAATCGGTTGTGGCATGGGTGGGTGTAGTATTTCCAGAGGCATGGTTTTAGGGATAGTATCAAATCAAGAATCGGTTGTGGCATGGGTGGGTGTAGTATTTCCAGAGGCATGGTTTTAGGGATAGTATCAAATCAAGAATCGGTTGTACCATGGGTGGGTGTAGTATTTCGAAGGCATCTTTTTAGGGATAGTATCAAATCAAGAATCGGTTGTGGCATGGGTGGGTGTAGTATTCCGAAGGCATCTTTTAAGGGATAGTATCAAATCAAGAATAGGTTGTGGCATGGGTGGGTGTGGTATTCCGAAGGCATCTTTTTAGGGATAGTATCAAATCAAGAATCGGTTGTGGCATGGTGGGTGTAGTATTTCCAGTGGCATGGATTTACGGATCGTATCAAATCAAGAATCGGTTTAAGTTTGGTATTCAAATAAAATAAGAGCTATGTTTAGATATATATCTAGAATGTTCACAGGAATAGTATGTAACGAACTGTACGCATATCCTTGGACACGTACGATATAACTGTGAAATAAAATATGGGTGCAATGGTTTATACTGTAGCTTGATCGTGGCATCTGAAACAATAAGAGGACTTAAAATTCAGGCACATATTATCCTTTCCCTATTTAAGAAGTAAAAACTTTTTTGATGGAAAATGTATGTATTTATGATAAAATACTTTCATGTATTTACTAGTTCATTTTCATGTTCAGATATGTTTATATATCATTTTGCATAACATTTATATAAGATATAAAAGAGAAACCTTCATAAATATCCTCTGTTACCTTCATATGCGACTCGGAAACCGATATCCGGGTTCTTTAGGTTTACATCTCAACAATAATAAACAAACATGGCGCGCATTCATCACCCTGTCATGCCCCAGACGTAATCTGCATTATTAATCTGAGCCATGAAAATAACATAGAGTGCACTCAAACACGTGACGTCATTGGAATTAAAAAGCGCGTGGAATTCACGTTCAAAAGAAAACAATGAGGGCGAGAAAAGTGGTTGGGTGCTTATTATGTAAAAAAACCCCGTAAAAATGCGAATGTTTTCAAGATCAAAGTTTCCACCATGACAATGATAAGGACACAGACACGATGTTCTGATAAAACGTGTCAGGAATTCCCATATTCAGAAAACCCGGGCATTTCTACGTATGCGTCATGCCATGCACCGGTGGAGATTTAATGAAATTAATGCTGGGGTAAACTAACTTCTTTGCAAACAATGTCATTGGCCTAAAGAGGCAACGAACTCGAACTTGTCCACCTTGTTTCTAGCTAATTGTTTCCAGAAGTTTATTGACGTTGCCAAAAAGAACAACAACAACAACAACAACAAAACTACTGCGACTATTTGTTAGAATGAGGTTATATGTCTCATAATTTGCTATGGTGCATTTTTGTGTAATGGCTTTTTCTAACAAAAATGCGAATCATGCTATACTTCCAGGAAGCATGTCACGGATAGTTGGCTTTATCTACATTCCAAAGAAATTAACCACAAAAAAGCCACATCGTTCGGGTCGAAAGTTCAGTCGTATATTGCTGTCTTGGAGTAATTTCATGATAATTCAATGAAACAAGAAACTGACAAAGGACGTTGGCTTTAATCAAAATTATTTACACTATTCCTGTCAGTTTCTGTACTGCTGAAGACATTTTTCTACAATATTTACGACAGACAATGAACTGAAGGGACAAGATAATGAATAAGCCATTTTATTTCTTTGTCTAACGTCTGCAGTGGACGTAAAAACAAGTCCCGCGGAACGTCGAAAGGCATTCTGGGACGATAAAATGGCGGACGATACATGAAACAAGGGGTGGAGTGATGAATCTCTTATTTCCCTTGCAGACGCTCTAACAAGTGCTTCATTCCATGCATCATTGTCAATCAAGAGAGCTGTAGAGCAGAAATGTATTCACTCAGGTAAAAGTAACGTGTGTCTGTTTTACCCGGGTTCAGAATGTACGCGAGGTTGTAATTTGGTATTCATTTTTTTAATACAACACAGCGATTATGATCCCTGTTGCGGCGTCCTGCTATTCTGTGGAAGAAGACCCTTCAAAAATGCCTGGGTACATCCTTCTTAATCAGTTTAATTAATTTTCCATTATATACCATTTCCATATTATTAACATGATATCGTTATTTGGCATTATATTTCCCAACTATGAAGTATTTATGTTGCTTAATTTTTGGAACAAGTGTGTTTTCATTTTGAAACGGTCT
Source organism: Sinonovacula constricta (assembly GCA_007844125.1). Classification (NCBI taxonomy): domain Eukaryota; kingdom Metazoa; phylum Mollusca; class Bivalvia; order Cardiida; family Solecurtidae; genus Sinonovacula; species Sinonovacula constricta. The sequence continues at coordinate 14,017,832 of CM017562.1, forward strand.
CAGAAGGTAGACAATTGAACCAATATGGCATTTAGATATATGACTTTTAATTACATAAGGAAATCATTTTAAAATTACATTTTTCAATTCATTAAACGCATTGTTAAAACGTTTTTTTCCGTTATGTGTTCTGTATGAGGTCCGAAAACGTTGTCTTAGATATGACATATTAAACTATGCTTTGTAAAGTGAGATCAATTGTGTTTTTGTTGTTGTTGTTGTTTTGCGTGCATCAACTAAGGTGCATATTGCTAGGTACTATCTGGGCTTCGCGGAAGGACACGGCCAACGTCAGTTTCCGACGAAAGACGCCATTTTACAACATGGCCGAATAACAGACACGCTATCCATATTTTTTTAACTACGTTCGTCACGACAAAAACTTGAAAAAACTATGAAAACAATCGTGGTGCTAACTTGGTGATTCAAGACCACGACATTCGTCAATTTCTGCTTCTTGACATTATCAATGATGAATGTCTTCCTGTGTGGTGGAAAAACGATTAACTTCAGTCTCTTCACGTAAAAGAATAGTGTACTTATCTTAACATTTCTATATTAATGTTTTAGGAATTCACACGTCGTTACACATCACCCACACAAGGTCAAGTTTTTTATGTGAAGGTAAAATAGATTGTGAACTACTTTGTGTCTTTGAGGATTCGTGCGTCAAATCATTCTCAGCCTTTGTTGTGTGATGTTGGTTTGAATGGAACGCATTTAAGCACATAATAAGGAAGTTGTATATTGAAAGAGTCAGCAACGAAACGACATTGAGTGCTATTTCAACCCTCTAATAACATTTCTAAAGGCTTTTTCGCCTTAAACATAAAAAAAACAATAATAAATATGCAGCATAAAGTTTTATCGCAAAGAGGGCGCACATTGAAGTTTAATGCAATTACATTTATAACTCGTTTATTGTTCGGTAGTAAAATATCACATCGTTATATTAAACAGTGCCTGGAGCGAATAAGTTTCTGCAATAATTTGTTTAGTTTGTGAGCATACTTGCCGTAATTAAAGTTTAATCACTCAATTAAAACAGCTAGAAGCATAACCATTAAAAACGAGATATGTTGTATTTTATTAGTGCTATAGCTTCAAATTATGCTTAATCAAGATACCGTTACAAATGAGCAGTACACGTAATATTTGCAACCACGGAAAAGTCCCCCCTCACTTACTCTTAATTAATATTTGATCATGAAAGAGCTCAATGCAGATTCGACTTCCTGTCATAAAATGTATCTAATTATCCTGAGTTTAATTTCTTGCTTTTGAGTCACAACTAACGCTTAATTGCCAAATTGGCTGACAAAGTGACGGTAGATGAATAGGGACAACACGCTCAGGTGTGACCAAAAGGTCAATGGCCACTTTACTGGACACCATGTGGTGCTTTGACCACAGCGGCACCGGGTCACAATCGAGGTACGTGTAGCATAACAGGGCACGTGTAATTGATTTCGTATTACTTTAATGACAATTATGGTTACGTAGACCTACTGTTAGATTGTCTTTACGTATACTTGACGTTTATGTTCCAGAGGTATCTATTTTATTTAACTCTTGTAATTTCATTTACAAAGGAGCATTTCCCATTTAAACGTATGCACAATAGTAGAAAAAGTATTACTGGATGGCCGGATAAAAAATTAAACCTGTTGCACTTGAATGATCAATTACAAACAAAACACTACGATAGCCCATGAAAAGTTGTTAATATGAATTCTATATTACAATACTAGCATTTAGTTAAGACACATATTTGTATAATGAGTATGCATTTGATAAGATATTATAGCACAGAACTGATCCTACTGAACCGGCCGCAATAGCTCAGATGGTAGAGCGTCGGCTTGCGGATCGGGAGGTCGTGGGTTCGAACCCCGGCCGGGTCAAACCAAAGACTTAAAAGTTGGTAGTAGTGGCTTCCCTCCTAACGCTCGGGGCTAAGGGGACAGCATTACGCTTGACTCGTCGGTGTCAGTATAATGGACCGGCCGGGTTCAGTCCCTGGGCACCTCATAAGTGCCCCTGTGCTATAATGATAGAAATGTTGCTGCGCAGTATCGGCAAAAATGTCGGCTAATCTTGATCCTACTGACGACAGAAAACGTACCACTGTAATGTTATGCATGCCGTCAATCAGCGGTTAGCTTTTTGAAGATGAAATGAAAATACGAAGGTGTGAGAAGCCCTCAATCCTCTAGACCTCTACGTTAGAGAGTGGCCTAAGTATCAACATCCTATCGCTTTGACCTTTCAATTACATGGTATGTCAAACGTTCAATCGGTACAAGTGGGTAGCAAATGACAGACTCAACAGCTCTTGTTAGAGATATATCTGCGGACTAGAGGGCCAATCATGGCAATTGTGCTCACAAGAGCTTCCTAGGTGGGTCTGATAGTCTCAGTTACTGACATTACCTTTGATCCGGCAGGCGACACATTATAGCAGGGCTTATTGACGGTAGGAGTCTTGAAATAAGACAGCAAACAAATACTTACAATGATATATGTAAGACGTTTCAAAATAAGGTGTCGGTTGCAAATCTTTATGGCCCATATTTCTACAATACTAAATCACCTTTATCGATGAAAAGTAAAAAGCAAAATAAAAGTTTAGAGAGATAAGCCGTGTATATAAAAAATAAAAAAATCATGCATAAACAAATGGGACACTGACAGTTTCAAGTGACAGCTAATAATGTACTAACGTCAAAATACGATCTTATTTAATTCTGTTATACGCCCAAGTTGAATAACAACCAAAAGTCAGTGCATGAAAGCGTCGCAATTCATTTGGAAAAATATAGCGCCATCCATAGGACTTTTCCAGGAACGATTACATATAGACCCTGCGCGCATGCGCGGCAAGAATGATAGGTACTTCCTGGATAAATGTACAATAGGACAAAAACGAGACGTACTTAGGTAGATATGGGATGTAGGAACAGGGAAAACGTTTTATGCTTCTGTTTATGACCTTCAAAACTACAAAAGTTGTACGTCCAAATAAAAGAATAGTATTGTAAGATGGGATGCTGTACAATGAAGTATCTATTGTAATATTCACTTGAGTAAAATGCATAAAACAAACATATGTTTAGCTTATTGCTTGACTGTATTCACAATCAACTGCTGTCCAAACTGCCTAATATTAGAATATTCATACAGTTGTCTTGTTTAATACTTCAAAGGTAGGAATCTATAATTTGCATGTTAGAAGAAATCTAACATATCCATTTTAATATTTAACAAAAGTAAGAGTCGTTCTATATTAAAAATATATACCAATACTCATTTATATTATATGTGATGTTATGAACATCGCACGCCGTTCGCAGAATCGGTGACAATATGGGCGACAAATCCATCAGCAATAACAAACAAAATAGAGTCTGCATTTATCACTATGTCGTTTCCAGATTTAATCACTATAATAAAGCTGTTGTGTGCACATTCCACAGAGTGCATCATGACACGTGACGCCAGTTGAAGATTTCTAACAGTCGAATGCATGTTCGAGAGAATGCAAGAGTGGGAGAGAGAATTGAGAAATGTTTATGTGAGGGAACCATGCTGACAATGCTTCCAAGATCAAAGCTTCTGTTTTGACAAGTGTAACGACATAGACCTGATGTTTTGATAAAACATGCCATGAAATCAGATAATCAGATATCATTTATTGCCACGCATGTACTGCTGGAGGAATTCGAAGCGAAAGCAAGCTTATATTATAGGGATTGTGATACAAAAATGTCATTGGTCTAGAGAGCACTCACCGTTTTGTTGTTGTCTTATTTTCTTTATTGTTGACATTTTTTTAACAACTAAAAAGTACTTTTTTTCATCGGCAACAAGAAACACCCACGACCACCATTTTATCTTCTTGTATTATTGTATAATAGGATTTTAGGTTTTATATTCAAATTTGATAAAGTCGGATCGTGATACGTACACAAAGTCAGGAATTGTCATCGTTAAATTTACAGACACCCAAAACTTGCTCAAAAGAAAGCTTCTACAAGAGAATCCAATACATCAGACAAATAGTCAGTGGTTAATTGTCGGATCCAGGACAATAGCAAGATACACATCAGCAAGCAATCTTATTTACACATTTCTTGTCAACATCACAGATTGCAAAAATGCCTGTCACTAAATGCAATATTCTTATTTTTCACAATTATGCTTACATTCAACGCATTCCCATCCACGGTAAAAAGATACAAACTGTATAAAAATTAGCAAAACGTGCTTACATTGGTTAGTTATGATTGCAAACTGCTCAACGAAGCAAGAACTATTTTTTCATCTGCTCTGAGTTAATGTAAATAAAGTGTTCTCGAATGCTTTGAATATTAAGTCTGAAGACGAAACCACTTATAATTTAAGCGATATTTGAATTAATTTGAAATCATAAATCTGCAACAGAACATAAAATACAGAAATACATTCCGTAACGCAATATGACATGACTTCTTTTCATAACAACATATAAGATATACGCTATAAATACCAAAAGTGTCCAATTCAGGTTGAAAGAATTTTATCAATTTTTCGTTTCAACAATATAACGCGCCACTTTGACAAAACATTCTCAAAATAAACTGCAACGCATGCAATTATTTTAGTTGCACCATTAAAGGAGACATTTAAATGAACAGAATTCAATTTAAAATAAAATGTTCTCTAGATTCAAATTTTGTATTGAAAGATCCCCACAATAGGCAATAAAGGACACAATATGAGACACAGAATAATATGTGCACGGATTTCTTTATTATAGGCAGCAGGTGCCCTTTCTTCACTTTGGCAAGCATTACAGATTAACAATGTAGCATGCATGGTTGTAAAAACATACAACAAATCTTTAAATAACAAATTCAGCGAAGGAAGCCACATGTTTATGGACATTTATACATCATACACAACTACAAAAACGTAGATAAATGAATGCAATCCTAAAGCATGTTTTCAGGGGGCGTGCCTGGGCTTACGCACTTACGCACGTGCGTACAGTTGCTTCCAAAAATTGAAAAAATAAAAACGTCAAAAAGCAAATAAAAATCCTACATAACCTGTGTTTGGCACTTGTTGTTACTGTTAGCTGTTTCATTTTTTTTAAATTAGAGTTCTTTAACCCTTTTCCAAATTAACCCTTTTCCAAAATCTACAAATACTTCTGCAATCCTACCTGACATATTTCTGTCCCTTCCTGCTCGTTGTACTGTGACAGAGTTTCTCCCCAGAATGCATCTACGGCGTTCTAAGGAAAAAAATCCGGGGGCGGTGGAATGCCCCTGAACCCCCCCCCCCCCCCCCCCACACACACACCCCCCCAGGAATAGAGGAATAGTGCGTATACTCAAAGGTCGCCTAGGCACGCCCCTGGTTTTATCCAAATACTAAATATAAATTCCTTTATCTCTGGCTTGTCTGCTTAATGCTGTGATTATTCAGCAGATGAGGGGGTAAAAGAGATGAAAACAAATAACGATATAAACAGCCAAAAACACACACAACGTTTTTGCCATGTTTAGTTATGAAAGTAAACAAGATGGATTCCACATCCTGTTTTATGTTGTGAAGCATTGAGTTTAATTTGTTGCAAATGAACCACAGTTTTACACAGGACATCTGACATCAGAGTCAACTGTCACTTTATTGTACACCACACAATGGTGCTTGACCAATCAGGAGATGGGGTCATAACAAGGACTGTACAACCAGTGGCGTAGCCAGCGATACGCACGTACGCACGTGCGTAACATCAATTTGAAAAATGAAAAAAATAAAAATGCCAAAAATGCAATAAAAGTTGAAAATTTTTATGAGGGAGGGTAAGGTTTTTCGAGGCAATGGTGGACTAGCCTAGCTGTAAGGGGAAATGTAATCATTTGCACATCAAAATCTGAAAAAAAATGAACTCGGACGTTGTGTGGCTAGTTTGCTGTCTATGTTCAGCACGTTGGAAACTGTTTTACAAATAAAGAAAGGTAAGTATGAAACAGCCCATTTTTCTTAGCAACGGAAGAGTTGCTTGCCCTTTGTTTGAAGTTTTTGACGCACTTTTTTTCAAAATGGCTTCTAATGAAAACACATGTAAATCTGCGGATCCGCCATATCCTGATGTCTTTTCTCGTTCGGATGAGGGTAGTCTTGAGGTCTCCGAGAAGAAATCGTTGCTGACGTCGAAGTGGGATGCTGTGCATCAGTATAAATTCCCGGAAAGGTAGATTTTAACTCTGTTTTATTATGAATTATCGATTTTAATACCCTGCAATAGGACTACCTTACAATTTAAGTTTTAACTAATTTTTTATGTTTTTTAGATTTTTTATATCATATATATTTATATTTAAGTTTTAAGCAACATCTTATTGAAAGTTGTACAATATGAAAAAAAAACTTAAAAGCCGATTCTAAATGTGATTGAGTCATATTAAACATAAGATATATTCATATAGTAGTTATAAACTTCATATTTTCGAAAGCGCTGTAGTGTAAAGGTAGAGCATATGACTGCTGATCCGAAGGTCTGTGGTTCGATCCTCACAAGCACCTTCTTCTGTTGTTTTTTTCTTATTAAATATAACATTCTTATACAAAACATGCGTTATGTTTCAGATTCGTGGGCGGCAAATTCAGAAAAATCCAGTGTCACTGGTTTATCAGCAACAGCTGGCTGCGGTATTCAGTGAGCAAGGAAGGTGTGTATTGTGCGCCTTGCTACCTATTTGCAGGGAAAACGTCTCAAGACAAACAACGATCTTTAACAGCAGTGCCTGTGACGGATCCGAGCAACATCGGAAAACTGATTAAGTCGCACGCATCGTCTCCCTTGCACTCCGACTCATGTGAAGCTGCCCACAACTTTGTGGAGATCTTGGAAGGCAAGAAAAAGGACATCTTGAGTAGTATATCAAAGGCCCATGATGAACAGGTTGAGCAAAATAGGCGTATCCTTACAGCAATAGTGGACACGATAATTTTATGCGGGCAACAAAATATTGCTATTCGCGGCAACGATGAAGACAAAAGTAACTTTGTTGCTTTGTTGAAATTCAAAGCTCAAGATAACAGCCTTCTCGCAGACCACTTACAGAACTGCAGCTCACGGAACAAATACACGTCTCCGACCATACAAAATGAAATAATCAGTATTTGCGGAGAGCTTCTGAAAAACCAAATAGTGTCCGCGTGTAACAAAGCCCCATTTTTTGGGTTTATCGCCGACGAGGCTACGGACGCTGCAACGATGGAACAGATGGCTCTGGTTCTTAGGTAAATGTAAAATCTGACATCCAGCTTCTATCAGTCAATTGCAAAACTAGTACATGTTACACAACTGTAATTCTATTTAGCCCTTTACCCAATGGGAACTCATATTCACACATTTTCAAACAGAGAAGATCCTGATAAAACGGCTCCTATTATAGATGTTTCATCAGGGTCTGCTCTGTTTGCTTCGGTGTGAATGCTTTTTAAGTCTTGAATACAAGTGAAGCTACAAAAGACATCGGAGTTTTGTCAGTGGATAAGTGAATTATGTTTTCTATAGCTTTCGATTTCATTCATCGATTTTATTAATTTAAACAGATTTTTTAAAAAACAAATAACGTTTGAACAATTGATTATATTAATTGTGTATACATCACGTATTTCGTTGGGAAACATAGAGTTTGTTTGCTACGGCTAACAGAAAAGCATAAGCATTTTACATAATGACAGCAATCGTTTACAGTCTCTTTATACTAGTTGTCGTGTTGAAAGCGGAACTTTAGTACAAATGTTTTTAACAAAATCTCGCGATTTCTTGCGTCGCAAGGTCTTTAAAGCGTCAATGATGCGATATCAACACGGGTTGAACCGCGTTAGCTTTTCAAATCCCTAACGTGTATGTATGTATCCCTACATGTATGTTTTAGGTACTTTGATCACAGCAGCGGAAAGATTTTGGAAGATTTTATCGGTTTCGCCAAATGCGACTCGACAACAGGAGAGTCACTAGCCGCAGCTTTTATTGCCCAGTTAACGGCAGCCGGTGTCAACATTGACAATATGCGAGGCCAGGGATACGACGGCGCTGCCAATATGTCCGGCATTCATCGTGGAGTCAAGACGAGAATTCAACAACTGATCCCACGCGCCACTTACACGCATTGTAAAGCCCACTCTCTGAATTTGACTATAATACACGCCTCAAAAGAGCAACATCCACGAAACATGATGCAGATCGTTCAAGAGGTTGCGTTTGCGTTCGACTACTCTGCGAAGCGGCTGCTTCGATTTCAGGAGGTGTTGGGTGAGAATGACGCGGACCGAGCTGAAATGGAGAGGAGGACAAAGCTAAAGACGTTGTGCGAGACAAGGTGGGCAGCAAGAGCGGACGCTTTGTACACCTTCAAAGCTGCATTCGGCACCGTGGTACAAACACTGGATGAATTAGGTCAGAATAACGATGCCAAGGCGGTAGCGTTTAAAGCTGCAGTATCACAGTTCAGTTTTGTAATAACATTAGTTGCTGTTGAGCATGTGCTATCAGCGTGCGTGGCGCTCTCCAAGCAGCTGCAGTCTCCATCATGCGATCTACTGCAAGCTGTAGTTGAGGCTGGAGTCGTTAAAGCGCAGGTAGAGGCAGAGAGGAACGACCCCCTAGTGTGGCAGGCGCTCTATGAGAAAGCGGCAGAAATGGCACAGTCCATAGATGTTCTGCCAACCTTTCCACGTGCTGGTCGACAGGCAAACCGCCCCAACGCCCCAGCTGCAAACGCATCCGAGTATTGGCGGATAAATATGTATCTGCCGTTCGTCGACCATTTGTTGGCTGAATTAGACTCGCGCCTACTACAGGGAAACGAGCGATATTGCATCCAACATCTTCTGCCATCACGAATCAGTGCAATAACCGACCAGCAGATCGATGATATCTTCGACGCAGCAAGCCCAGATCTTAACGATGACAGAGGCACATTCTACAGAGAATGCAAAAGATGGAAGACTCGGTGCGACCAGGTGGTCACTAACTCCACAGAGTGTCTGCAAGATGTATTGGCCGCTTTACCAGAGGACCTCTACCCAAATGTTGCCCGATGCTTCCATTTGCTTTTGGCAATGCCAGTTTCTACTGCGTCTGCGGAGAGGTCTTTCAGCAGTATGCGTCGCCTGAAGACATACCTGCGATCCACGATGACAACTAATCGTTTGTCTGGACTGGGTCTTCTGCACATACACCGAGATCGCGAGCTGAGCGCAGCTACAGTAGTTGACCGGTTTGCCGAAAGGAAGCAACGGCGCTTAGCTCTCATTTTTCAAGACAACTGATTCTTAAACGGCGGTCCACAACAATTAAATAATTATTTCACGTAAACAGCGAATTGCTTAATCAAAAGCCAGATTACATGCAGCTTCTGATCGAATTTTTTACCGTTTCCAACATACGTCAGATAAACGACTTATTAATACTTATTGCAAAACCAGCTTTCCACAATTACTCAGTCATTATTCAGTGTAAACAGTGAATAGCAAGATTAGAAGCCGCGCTGAAAACGTGGTTTCTGATCTAGCTATTTGCTGTATACAACAGTTCGGTATCTAAAAAATCGTACCTACTTCATTTTGAGTTACGCAAGAATTTTGCGTAAATTGTTTAGTGAAACGAGCACCTTGTTTTGAGTTACGCAAACTATTTGCGTAAGTTTTTTAGTGAAACGTACGCCACAGAAATGGGAAAACACGTGATTTGTTTAGGAATTCGCAAGATACATGTATGTAATCTCTTGCTATAAATGCAACGCATGCATTGCATCGTACTTCAGAGCAATCTCGGTTTTATCAGTTACCGAAATGAACGTGTAATGTATGCTATTGACGAACTTTATTGCGACATGTGGTGTCAAACGTTAGTTAACTAAATGTGAGATCTCCATTAAACTGACTCGATCATACAAAGACGGATCCCATCTATACACTCAAACAGTTTCTTTGTTTCATGTGTCCAAATGAGTGTTTTCAGTACAACATCCTAGCGACACTGCAGCAATGACATATGGCAAAAACGCCTTGTTAACCTTTTCCCTTATTAGAAATAAAAATTGTTTTGACCCTCATAAATAATAATTGGTGCATTTCAAATAAATACTTACTTTTTTAAAATTGAATTTCTATTGCTTACCTTGTAGCCGTGATTCAAAGTGATATCCTTAACAAAGCAAACCGTGCAGACGCTGATGAAAAATGGGAGCTGTTTCATTGGGGTCTTTTCAGTTTGTAAAGACATAAATATGAGTTTTATGAGGTAAAGGGTTAACCAATACAATTTAGAACAACCAGTTTCAAGAATACAATAAAGCCTGAGAAAAGTCGAACATTTTGAAAGCAAATTATAGGGTTTTGGTTAGAGCTTTTACCTAATGCCGGTCAATCTGGGGTCTTAAATCTTCAGATGGAGCTTTTGCACTTTCTGTTGACATGTGTTTGTAGTAATAAAATGTGAATATGACCTCCTTATTTCTCAGGTTTAAGCTAAACAGTATTGTAAACGGTTATTTACATTACTCGGAGCTAAATCTTACATAAACCAGATGACGTTTTTAAGATTTTTTTGACAAATATTGGTTTACGGTGGGTCAAAAATCTCCAAATGGAGCTTTTTTACCCATTGTTAACAAACATTTGACACGTTTCTACCTTTTACATTTCCGATTTATTGATAAAATAAACATGTATACCTCTACTCAAGGTTTTATTGTAAGTTTCGCCGTTTTATAATTTTCACATTTTCCGACGATGTGTACGCAAATGCGTATTTTTCGTATAGGTAGCTCCGCGCCTGACGACAGAATATGACTTAAAATATATTAACTTAGGCTAGACTCTATATCTAAAATTGCATTATAAAAGACAAGCATCTGTGGCCTGGATATACCCCAGAGCTCACCATTTCGATCTCCAAAACCATTTTTCGGCCCGGGGGAGGCCCCCCGGACCCCCACCTGCAGGAGGGGGTAAACACACCCTCCCACACCCACCCCCTTTGGTGCGTAACATTGATTTCGGTCTGGCTACGCCACTGACAACCGCGGCACGTGAACTAATAAGCGAATGTAGTAGAACAAGATGGCGTGATGACATTCAAGGGTACCTACATATACAGTTTTATATTCTGGTCCAGATATATATTCTGGCTTTTGTCTGTGTATCTATACCTTTTAATTTCGTAGACGCATTCCAAGTCTGTAAGTTTTTTTATAGTTTTTATATTTGGCTTGACTGTGTATACATTTGTCCTGTGCCTTATCAAATTTTAGTTTATATTGTAATGCTCATGTGATTTTGTAATATTTTCTTATTATATACTCTGGCGCATGACCCAACAGACTCTAGCGTTAAAGTATTAATTAATTAATTAATTAATTAATTAATTAATTAAGATAGTTCTCTTGGAGTAGTTATCTCGGCGTTAGAGACTCTAGCATGGTCCCAGTATCAACTCTACCTATATTTGATATGCCAGACGTTCAAATGATACAAGTGGGGGTAAATGACGAGACACAACAACTTTCGTCTTCTTGAAGATGTGTCTACAATTATGACATTTGTGGTCAGATAGATTCATGGGCTGGTGTTGGATGCCAATGTTTTTTATCAATCAGTGGACGAAATAAAGCCGCCTTGTTTTGGGGCATGGCAGACAAAATATGGCATCGTTTGTAAAAAAATGTTTTGCTTTAAACTGAAACAGATTAAGACGTGTTCTTGTTGGTGAACATATGCCGTTACAGCAATTTCAAACTTTATGTTTGTTTTAGTTCATATATGACACGTTAAAGGGTGTAGGGTTCTTTATTAGTCACCTTATGCACAAAACTCCTGCAGTTCCTCGAGAGATAAAGCAAACATTTACAAACTTCATGCTGCAATCATCGCCCTCTAACACCCAGCTTTAATCAGCATTATAAATCTAAAAAGTGCAAATGACAAAGAGTGCACCACAACATGTGACGTCACACAAAGCGTACGTGCTGATTGCTTGAGGGAGAAATAGTAAAAACTTTTTATCTTTTTGTATGTAAGGGAACCATGCTGCGAACGTTTCCAAGATCACAGCTTCGTGATTTGACAGGGGCAACGACCCAGATCCGATGTCCTAATACAACGTGTCAGGAATTCGCATAATCAGATATACCATCAATTCGTTGACAAGGCGTACTCTGTTGGGAGAATTAAAAAAACTCATGCTGTGACTAAGAGGGTTTTGTTTCTAAACGTCAATGGTCCATAGGGCAAAGAACCCATACATATTTTGTCGTGAAGTTGACTGAAGTAGTTTCGTCGAAATAGAAATTAATGCGTTCTTTGTATGTGTAGCTATTAAGCAACATCTTTTACTACTGACTGACATAAAGTGCTTTTTTAAAGTCAATAATTTGTTTCAGAACCATAAGGTATTTAATTTTAATATATGCTGCATTACCTAAAGGACCTTGTCATATTATCGTATTGAAAATGCATGTGAATATTACGTAAAATAATATATGATTATAATTGCTACATTGCGTGCGTGAGCGTGTGTGTGTGTGCGTGTGCGTGCGTGCGTGTGTGTATCTTTAATTGTTGACTAGGCGAATACAGGCATAAGGTGCTTGTTATCATACATTATGACTCATTGATGAAAACGTGACGGAAAAATATTTCTCTCATTTTCCCAAGCATGATGTGTTGCCTACATGAACATTCCATGGCAGGCACATAAAGTGGCAGTTCATCGCCTCACATCATTATCACGCTAGTCAAGAATCTACAATACATGCTAAGCATGCAGTACTTTTTATGGCTTCTTAGTTTGGATGGTCTATAGATAATGATGAAAAATACTTTTCTTAGTTGAAATTCATTGATTACAGATGACATGTCGAGTTTTTAATTACGAAGGCGTTATACATGTAGTTCAAAAATACAGAAACCACCAGCGAAGTAAAAACAATTATTTCTGAAACATGCTTTCACTACAACATTTAGCTGGCTTGAAGATACTTTTGTCTTGTGTGTTGTTGTTTTTTCAATAAAATTTTAAAATGAACTGCAACATTCACAATATTTTCATACTCAAAAGTGTCTTTGTTATGCTTTAACATCTTAAAAGGCAATATTAAATTGCACCGGAGGGAATAATCAAAGTTTTACAACACCAACATTTTGTGTCAGTTGTGCTGTTCCGTCTCTCTTATCACAATATGACATGCATATTTCATTAAAACGCATTAACAGCAAGCAATAAAGATAGGAGATATTAATTTGCGAATCAATGTTTCCAATTAAGTTAATTGCAATGCTATTTATTTCGTTGACGTAATTATATAAAATCTTTAAAACCAAGTAGCATTTTATGAAACGGAATACATAGTTCAACCTGAGAATATAGCTGGCTTAATATAAATAAACATATCCTAAACAGTAAAATCCATCAAAACAAACAAATATATAATCATTTGATCGATAAATTTTGTAAAAACAAGTGCTAAAAGTTCGATAGATAGATGTTATGGATCTGTTACATGGTATAGTATACACAAAATAAGGTGATATTGATAACTTCCATAATCATGCACGACAGATTTTCATTTGTTGTTGACATATACAATGTATTTACAGTAAACAAACATTTGTTTGTTACATAACATATATATGTTATAACATTACATATATCTTAATATTATAATTCAATGACTAGTCCATCGTACAGCAATATAAAATGTTAATTTATGGAATGCTTAAACATGCCTTTATTCAAATGTCAAAGATACTTCGCACTTTGTCTGATATATCATTTTTTTTCTACTTACAAGGTGTGGCCATTAAGCAGGTGTCGGGAAATCGTAGATAAAAGAAAATATTAAAAAAGGAAAACTATCCACATCTGACCCCATGCGGTCATGAAAAAGTCATACAGAATCGATATCCATATCCAGTAATTTAATGTTGTTAAGAACCAGTGATATTATTTTGTTGAAGTTTAATCACACCTTACACAAGAAAGCTAAGACAGACTGTGTTAAAATTCATAAAGCGAGAAGGGAAATGTACATAAAATTAACTATAATCTATATATACTGTACATAAAATCAACTATAATCTTTATATACTGTACATAAAATTAACTATAATCTATATATACTGTACATAAAATCAACTATAATCTATATATACTGTACATAAAATTAACTATAATTTATATGTACTGTACATAAAATTAACTATAATCTATATATACTGTACATAAAATTAACTATAATCTATATGTACTGTACATAAAATTAACTATAATCTATATATACTGTACATAAAATCAACTATAATCTAAATGTACTGTACATAAAATTAACTATAATCTATATATACTGTACATAAAATCAACTATAATCTATATGTACTGTACATAAAATTAACTATAATCTATATATACTGTACATAAAATCAACTATAATCTTTATATACTGTACATAAAATCAACTATAATCTATATATCCTGTACATAAACTCAACTATAATCTATATATACTGTACATAAAATCAACTATAATCTATATATACTGTACATAAAATCAACTATAATCTATATATACTGTACATAAAATCAACTATAATCTATATATTCTGTGCTTTAAATCTTTAATTCGAGTCCGAACCCCCCAAAATAAACAGGACGCCCAGTCTAGAGAATCCACTGCAGTTTATAATGGCTGTGCCATGATGAACGTTTCAACATGTTGTACAATTGTCTCACGCGAATCCCATTATTTTCTGTTCTCTTGCCAATTAGTATAAATGAGAGAGATGCTACTTCTTACTGAAACAATAAAAGTGTTTATAATTAATTTAAAGTAAGTTAATTATGATCTGATTATTGATCAAACAACTTCGTTATATTATGTTTAAGACCTTATGAAGATGCCTTTGTTTGGCATCATACCCCGTAATGTTACCATTTCTGATGGTTTCCCATTGTTGCAAGCTTTTGTAAAACATTCAAAGCAGTGTCACAATGCTGATTTTCTTAAACGTAGCTTAAGTTAGGAACTCATTTTTAACAAATAATCATACTATCAAATATAAATTATTATGAATGGGCCTTAACGTTGTAAACTACATCTTCAATTGAATTATGTTCACGTCCAAGAATGGCATGTATACATAAAACGGGTGTTTCTTTTGACATTCGTCAACAAATAAAAGGACGGAGAACCGTCCATGGCAGTTATTAGTGTTGTTGTGCTAGTTATGATGTTGTTTTTGATTGTGAAACAATAAAGAAGAGACTGAGAGAGACTCGAATTTAATGGTTCATTAAATGGTAAATAATGTTATAATATAAACGCCTTTTAGTGCATAATTAGTACAGTATATTTAGGCACATATACACAAAAAGCAAAGATTACAAAGAACTTAACCTACAGCTGACCGTACGTCAGTTCCTGTCGAAAGGCGCCACGATACAACATGGCTTCACTTATTTTCTAAGGAGACATTTTTTTCAGCTGACGGACAACTTACAATTTTAAGACGAAAATTTAGGAAACAGAAAAAACGCAAAACATTGCTGAAATGAAAACAGACACCACTTCAATTAAAAATGGGTTAACGATCAAAGGGTAGACTGTAATTAAATGGGTACTTGTTTTACATTATATTTAGTATGTTTTAAATATCGCTGGTTGTCTAGAAGTGTGTACATATTTTATAACATCCTTCAAAAAGTTCGTCAGTTATATAAACTTTGTTTAACTTGACCCATACAAGTGAAGACCAACGCAGAATAAATTCTTATAATGTAAACACACAGCAGAGCGGTTATACAGTGATTCTTGTATCATGAGTAATGTTCCAACCGCACTTCACGGCGTGAAAATAATGGGTCATAACAAAGCGCAATAGGACAGAAGCAGTAAATTGTAATTAAGTCTACAAAGCCAGACAAAGCCTACAAAAGTTCGCAAGGAGATGAAAAATTTGGCAATATGCTCATTGTGCGGTGTTTTTATTACATGCTTAAAGCTATGCAATAGAGATACGTGATATGCAGTGACGCCTTAATGGTTCATTAAATAGTAAATAATGTTATAATATAAACGCCTTTTAGTGCAATAATTAGTACAGTATATTTAGGCACATATACACAAAAAAGCAAAGATTACAAAGAACCTAACCAACAGGTGACCATACATGCAGGCTTTGTTTAGTAATGCGCTTTATGCGGTAAAGTTTTGTCAACGAAAAAAATAGTATAAAACAAGAAAAATTTGACGTTGTGCAAAGAAAATCATAGATTGTTAGTAAAGGCTGTGCTCACTTGTTTATAACAAAAGTTGTTGCGATCACCTTAGCGTGGATGACTCAGGGCTGAGTACCTTCCGAACGGAATGGAACAATACCGTCGTTCCGCGTAAAAGAGTTGGGCATATATTGACATAAATGTTTTAGGAATTAACATGTCGTTATAAATCAAACACATATCAAATCAAAGCTTCTTTTCCCAGTTTCAAGGTTGGGTAGGGGATGTTGTGAATGTTCTTTTGCTTTAAGTAGTACTTAATCTTACTTCAGTCAGTTATATCGCTGAAATAAGTACTTGAAAATACAAAAACATACATAAAAGACCCAGGCAAAATTCAGGTTTGTGGTAACAACTTCATCAACAAAAACAACAATTGAGTCATCATTCTTAATGTTTCTGAGAATCAACCGCAGTTTGCTGATAAGGTCAGTACAGAAAACCCAGCGCTATTTCTCCAATCTTCCCACATTTTGAAAGGCTGTTTTCAACCAGAAACATCTAAAAATCTTTAAAAAAATAATTAAAAGAAAATAAAACATCTCCTTAAGAGCTATATAATATCAATTTTATATTTGCTAAAACTCTGAATAATACTGACATGAATTATCTTAATATCTGCGCAGTATGCGTAAAAGAAATATGCAACCACAGTTATAGAACACCATTCTACTCACTTAAGGACGACAACTCTGGCCTTCTAGTGCTCACATAGTGAGTTAACAAACTTGCATGTTTTCTTTTATAATTTTAAACATTTAACTTAATGACAGAAATTTAAAGTTCGTGGACCAGGATCCTCCGGAATATTTCTGCATCATACACAACCATAAATGTTAGATTAATGAATTTCTTAAACATATTTATCAACAGTTTTGTCATATTCGGTTATGAAAAGAACCAATGCGGAGATTCACATCGTGCGATAGTTTTTTTTTATAAGAACTGGGCTAAAATTTCTGTCCTTGACTCACATTTACCGTAACATGGTCTGGACAGAATTGGGGATGGAATGCGGATGGGGACAACACGCTCTGATGTGAACTAGCAGTTTATTGAAAATTCTGTAGCTTCAATAGACCCCACATCCCACATGATTGCCATTGGTCGCTAAAAGTGTACGGGATCATAGCATGGAATGAACAAGTTCGAGTACGATACGTGTAATATCCACGTTTAATAGTTGAAAGGTGAAGCTAGTAACTTCAAGACCATTTAGGTGACTTAGACCTTTTAGTTAGCTTTACTAGTCTTTGATACATTCCAAATATCCCGTTCTTATTTATTTATATCCTTTTATTTTCATGTATATAAATACATTCCAATTTTAAACATTTACACAATAAAACTAAATGGACATTTACATCGTTTGAATCCTGTACAGTAGTACTAACAGACAACACTAATATAACCCCAAAACAAAGTTTTCATGAAGCAAATGGAGAAAGTAAAATCAAACATTGTTATGCTAGATAAACTCTATACAATGGCATGTACTTGGTATTTAGTGATTTGGCTTCACAATGTCATTGTTTTGAATGAGCAAACAATTAAAAATGTTTTTGTCAACATTCTTCTGATCGTTCTTTGTGTTTTTGTGGTGTTTTTTTTTAAAGTTTGTTGATGTTATTTTCTAGTACGGTAGTTAAAAAGTCTCCTACGTCAGCGTTAAAAGTCATTAGGCTGAGAACTAAGGTTATATTTTCATTAATATGTTGTGTCCGTTTTATGGCTTTCCCTTTTGTGAAAACTGTCGGATTTTATATTTATACAATCCAGAAATTAATTAATGTATCTGAGTTTTCTTGAAGACCAGACTAAGTATTTAGTTTTCAGGTGAAAAGGTCAGTGGAAGATAGCTGACCTTATTACAGTTTCGTGACAATTAATAACACACTAGAATCTGACAACAGAAGAAAGTTCCAGCAAAACAAAATTATTTACAGCATTCGTGTCGGTATCACTAATACTGAAGATATTTTCCCAATATATATGGCAGACGATGAATTGTTTAGAAAAGATAATCAGCCATTTTATTGCTTTGTTTATTGGCTGTAATGACAAAACGAGCCAAGCTCATTGACGTCAAAACACAAATCTCAGATTGGAGCAAGGCATGCTGGGACGATAAAATGGCGGATGGTGTCTGAAACAAGTAGTGGAGTGGAGGGTCGTTTAGTTCCCTTCCAGACACACTGGTACGCGCTTCTTCCCCCATAAATCTCCGTTAATTCAGTGAATTAGTTGTAGGAGAAAAAAGTATTCCCTCAGGTAGAAGAAACGTATGTCTGTTTCACCCCGGGTTAAGAAGGTACGCGAGTACATTGATAACTTTAATGTTGCTATTGGAACGCTTAATGTATGGCTGAATACAATTTTATGTAATGAAAAACACTATATTGAATATCTTTCGTAAAAGCCGATACAGACCATGTATTTATGTTTCAAATGAAACAGGTTTTATTACTTTAAATAAATTTCTTAACACTGTCAATCGTTACAAGGAGTTCAAGACAGAAAACAATACATGTAACAAAAGGACCATGCTAACACGCACTAAATATATTTTAATTATAAAAAATGTAAAAGAAAATAATTTCATGATTGTTGATTTGGCATTGTATCTGACACATTTCTTTTTTATTATGATAGGATTAATACGTTGTGTCATTTTACCCAAACTGAATTTCTTTCGCCGTTCAGTACAGCTGCGGTGTTGAATGAGGCTGTCTAAATTTGACAAGTGTATAGAAATTATTGTTTGTCTAGATGCTGTCTGTTTGACGTGCAACAACAGATAAGCAGATGGGAAAACTATCATGACATGCTGTTTAAATGTTATGAAGTTAGATGTCTTCTTGGGAAAACTTGGGCACGAGGCCGCTGAGAGATGTCCGTTGCCGTCAACAGGTGACATAGTAATCTCGCAATTTATGGGCGATTTCTTTTTTTATTGCCTTAGTAAAATGGAACATTTTATTTTGGACATACATATGTAACTGTTTTACAGCTGAAAAAGTAACAATTTTGTTATTCGAGGAAAGACCATGCGGAAAAGAAACAGAAGTATTCTTTAAGAAGTGGACTTTAATTTAATGAAGAATAACAACAAAAGTATAGAAAATGTTGTAATTAACGTTGTAGCAAATATGCACTTGTTGAACATTATACATGTATTTCATACCATTGCCCTCATTGTCAAGAACGTTTTCAACATAAAATAAGGATGTACTGTTGCGATTGCGAGTAAAAACAACACTGTTGTATGACAGTACGCGGTAGTCACATTATGCTCAGTAGTTCCAGACAATAAATTCTTGTAGACCGAAATCCACTCAACAGAAGGTCAATGCCAAGCAATAAAATGCACAATAGCTATATTGCACAGTGGTAACCTTAATTATAACATTCCTGTACTGCGGGGTATGCGGGGTATGCAAATAACTGTAACAATATTTCTTTGCTGCGCGCAGCTAATTAGCAATCACAAAGCATAACAGAACAGAAGTAGTCGCTGTAATAAATTGTAAGTAGGTTTAGAATGCTGGAAAGTGACGTCAAACATTTTGTTATGAAGAACAATTTAAATACATGACAATTTCGCCTTTGGTGATGTCTTTATTACCCATTTATGTGTTATGCAATAATATACATAAATTGCAACAAATGGTGATTGGTGCTGTAATGGACGGGCAGTTGAGTACGTATTTGTCGGGATGAAACTGGCAAATAAATGTGATAATCATGAATTGAGGTATTTCCTATAAGAAATAGTTATAATGTCAAAACGCATCCATAAACAGAACAAAATGATACAGCAATTTAGCGGTCATAGAAAAAAAACTAATTCAACAAACAAACAAAACAACGACAAAACAGGTGACTTTTACTAAACGTCAACAGCAGCAATAAAAAAATAAACAGTGTCACGTGACACGTAACAAATAGTAAGGTTGCTCACGTACATATAAATGACTAATGATAAAACAAAAAAAGTGAAGTTTATCTAAAAAAAATCTTTACTTTCGAGGGTTGGCGTATGTGGAAGCTTGTTTAATTTACCTGGTAGGTATAGTTGGAATTGTTTCAAAATCTTCAAAATCTAAATCTAGAACGTGACAGGAGAGCGACGAACTATTTTCGTCTCTGTCCATTAAATATATGGTGCTTATCATAACGTTCCTTGAAAAGTGTTTCTTACGTTTGGCATGACGTCACCCTCTCATCAAAGTCAAGTATGTAACAAAAAACGGGAAAAGCATTATGCAATACCTCAGTATGTTTTCATTGTTTGTATTAATATGTACCTGTTCGGTAAGAATTATTCTGAGGCGCATTGTTTAACAGAAAATGTGCTTTATATGTAATATATGTTATTATTTTACTTCATTTACAATCCATACCTATGAGCATATGCTCATACATAAATATACACTTCGATAAAAAATCACTTACATTTTTTTTTTACTTTGCTCATTAAAGAAACGGCAATATATATTGTACTTTCATGGGTTAAAAATTTAAGTTCAAAATAAACTAATGACTCAAACCTCTTCTGAGGTTTGTATTAAAACATAAATGTTTTACAAACAACATTTGCATCTTCATAATAATTTATGTCAATTAACACTACGTACGCGCATGATGCCAACGTCAGCACTAAAAATACAGGCTATTTCGCTCTAATTTAGAGTCATGCCACTTTCACCACAAAACACTTAAACATAATACATAGATGTGAAAGATATTTTTATTCGCAATCATATTGTCCTATACACACGTTTAATCCAATTCCGTAAATGTCGATGTAGTCAAAACAATAAATAAGTATAAATAAAGGAGCAATGTAAATAGTTTGTGTTCATTTTGTAAGCATGAAATAAATAACAAAGGGGACATTACCATCAAGAGCGTTAGTATTAATTTTAAAAATGCTATTAAGAAGCAACATTTACCTTTATGTGGACCAGAACACCAAATTAATGACTCAACATTCGCAAAATGATCGGTGCAACCCCATTACAAACCACATAGGTTTCCTAATTAAGGAAGACAGGTGTGTTTCTATTTTTAGACAAATATATTGAGTTAACAGACGCGTTTCTATGTTCATATTAATACCCGGTCTAATTAATAATTGCCTGTTTAGATGCAGGTAAGTATGATCGGCTGAAATACGTCAAAACATTCTTGTAATAAGCGCTTTATTACCCTTTCTTAGTAAGAGAAATCAATGGTTGTGCACTTCAAGAATAGATAGTTTTCATGTGATGTCATAGGCACTGATCAGACAGTTTATGGCAGCCATCTTTTAAGGCAAAAGCTAATGCATGCCAAAATCGGGAAATATGTGCTGTATTAAATTCCTCATTGTGTTTTTATTTTTCAGTAAATTTTACTGAATTTATAATTAAATTTAACAGCTTTTATGAAGTATTTTAAATAGCAATACTATATTTTGGTAGTTTAAAAGGTGAAAAAATAATTAAAAAAAGATACACTGTTCATTTTTTTAAAGATGAGCCAATTATTTTATTTATTTCTGTGTATTAATTATATGTGTTTTTATCAATTTTAAAAATATTGTATTCTAAAAAATGAATTTTAAGAGCTTTCCAGTGGTGTTGGGCTTTTAATTTTTGGATCACAAATGAAGAAATAACAAGAAAATAAAATTTACTTTTCCCTTTAAGCTGTAAGAGATTGTCTGAGATGAGAATGCGGTGCTGATAAGCAAAGGTTATGTCTTGGCCATAGGTGTGCTTGTGCGTGCCTAAAGAAGTGTTCACTGGTTATTTATACACCTAACTCATCACTTAATTAAACTCAAATCACAGTTTTCACATTAGCAAAACCAAGAATTGCTTTACGGTTATGACGTTATTGTTACCTACAGAATCACAATCAAAACATGCACCATTACATTTCTCTTAAATACTTAGTCGCTATCCATAAAATAATGACTAAAGCAATTCTTTGCAAAATAATTGTTAGAATGTTTGTTTATACGGACGTTAATTAGTCTCCCTGTCTATATAGAGTACGGAATAGAAAACAGACTATTCATTTGTCCGGATAACGAGGACACCGTGAAATAAAACGATGCCAATCAAAACGTTAATGAGATCATTTACCAGAAACAAATTAAAACAAGTACGTCGTCCTTTTTTATAGTCCTTTGTTCCTTTATTGTCTCCTGAAGGCATGCCATTATAAACAGAGAGGGTGAGTTGATTCTGTTGAATGACTTTGGTATGTCTGGAAGTCAGCGCTGGCACAAACAAGCAACCAACGCGCGTCTGTAAGTCATAGCGGTAGGTACGGATGAGAAATAACAATCACCGGCTCGTCACACCTTTTGTTTTCTTTTCTTAATAAAAGTCAGAATTATTTATTTAATATAATAAAAGCAAGCGGTTGGTCTGGAGTTTGGATAATTTAGTCATATTGTAAATAATATGCTTTATAAAGTCCCATCGAAGAATGCAATTACTCTCGAAATGACCTGAAATATCCGAGTTCAAGTTAATGTTGTGTATGTTATTAAATATTCTATTCTGATAAACTTAAATGATAAAAGTAATAAGATTTATGAAAATGAGCAAAATGTAACCACAAATCTGTTTATGTTATACCAAAATATGCAGCAAACATCCATAGGCAGTGATCCTGTTTTTTAAATTAATCATTAAATAACATGTATTTTCAAGGCCGCTCTGGTATATTTCTGCATCGTACACATATATAAAAGGTCAGATGAATGGAATGCTTAAAGAAGTATTCATTCGAGTCCCACAAAATAAATCGCATTTCTCTGAGTAATGAAATGTGGTTTGTTGATTTTTTTTCTTCTTAAAACCACCTGAAGGCTCGATGTTATGGGTTTTCAGCAGGTGTCAAGTGAATAGGGTGAAAGAGATAAAGATACATCAACACAAACATTTGCAGCGAACTGTTCCGCTGGAGAAAGGTGACACAAAGGCATTCAGCAATTACCAATATCATACTTGAGAGAAATGGTTTGATAAACTTTTGAGAAAATATTAAGAGTCAGGTTAATAGTTTGAAAGTTACCGTTCAAACCAGATATGCTTAAATAAAGAAACATATTGTTTTACTATCAGATGGCGCAAAAATAACAATTCTTCTTCTCATAGTAATGAATTTCAAAGGATATTACTAAAGGGTAAACTATATTTGTCAGCGTTTTGTTATATCGACTTTAAATTACAGAAATGCAAGTAAATAAGACTAAAATAACATATTTGTTATGCTTACTGTTTTTCTGTTACGGCTGCATGTATGTTTTATAACAGCGAGCAACACACACCTACCTTCTATTATACTTACAAATAACGTCAGTCTTTTTCTGTTTGATCTTCATCAGCATTTTCAGATATTCTTGTTTTGGACACATATTAATCTGTCTTACCATTCTGAATTATTATGTAATATTTAAGACACAATTAAGGTTCATTTAAAAAACATAACAAAACCCCAGGGTGCGATGATTATCTACGATTACACAAAGAAAGGAACTTCTGACACCCTATCTACATACCAAACATAATTATCCGAAATAAGCCCAGATTTTCTCGCGAAATAAACTTACAAATGTTTACTCCTCAGATATTTTCAATAATCAAAGTAACAAGCTCTGTTTCTGTAACAAGCTGTATCTTCCTTATTTATTAGAAAAGGAAAACTAATATATATATATATATATACATTAGAGATAAATTTATCGTTAACTGCGTTAATTGATTTTTATTGATCAATATAAGATTTGTTCTAGTATTTGTTCTAGTATGCTTAAAATCTGAAGATAGATGTATGTTAAGTACGGACCAAGGATATAAGTCAAATAGATGATAAGAAGCATTTTGTATTGTTATAAATTTAAAAAAAATATGAGAAAAGCATTATTCCGGTTAAAAATTCAAAGACAACAACACTTTGTATGCAACATTTGACTGACGTTTCGTTGTATTTTTTTTTTTAAATTTGGACAACAATTTAACTGTTTACTGTTTACTTAATGTTAGACATTACGTTATTATGTTACGTTGCCCATATATTTACTGCCATCACCATATCCAATTTACAGTTTAGGTACCAAACCTGTGTGATATGACACATACTTATTAAAACCACTTAATGGGATTAATAATACGACATTTCATCTTGTTAATGAATGCATGCACAATCAACGCAGTTATCTGAGACACTTCGCATGCTGTTTAGCATCATGTTTCATCTAACTCAAACTGGCACTATCGCCGCTAAATCACGCACAACCTCAGTTGGCCTCCTATGAGGTCCCGTGTTACTGAAAGAGGCGATGAATGCGTTTTGTAATTTGTGGAAATTAGCAGTTTGCATAAAAACTCAAGTGTAAAGGATAAATTGTGTATGTAAGCTCATTACAATAAAGGTGCGACGTATTCACTAATTTCTTACAAACATCGAGTGATCCATTATTTTTGTTTTTGTTTGCAAAAGCTAATTTATGTAAAATGTTAAATATTAGTGTAATTAGAAGTTGTCATTGCTTTTCAGTCAATCTGGGCTATGGTTTATAAATTCTGAATAGGTTTTTCTGTGTATGCGGTTGACATTTCTCATGAGATACGTGATATTTGTATTGCATCGATGATATTCAACACTTACAGCACATGCAGATAATTAGACGTCCATCATACATTTCTCATTTATGGCGAGTGACACATGTTTTATCTACTTTTGTATACACGTTGGTAAAATAAGTCTACTAGTGACGAATACGCCCTTTTGGAGTCAAAACAGAAAGCGGCCAGTTCAAAAACCAAAGATTAAATAAAACCCACATGGAAATATGGAACTAAGTCTTGTTTTGACATGCCAAACAATTTTGCGAGTCCAAACGACGGACGGACGGACGGACGGACTGACAGACAGACAGACAGACAGACAGACAG
Source organism: Sinonovacula constricta (assembly GCA_007844125.1). Classification (NCBI taxonomy): domain Eukaryota; kingdom Metazoa; phylum Mollusca; class Bivalvia; order Cardiida; family Solecurtidae; genus Sinonovacula; species Sinonovacula constricta. Next base: position 14,043,131 of record CM017562.1, read on the forward strand.
ACAGACAGACAGACAGACAGACAGACAGACAGACAGACAGACAGACAGACAGACAGACAGACAGACAGACAGACAGACAGACAGACAGACAGACAGACAGACAGACAGACAGACTGAAAGATATCTTCAGTAGAGGCCAACTTTGAAATATTAAACACAAAAATATAATAATTTAACGTTTATTTAAAAGCAATCGAGAAGAGTTATAAGAGACTGAGTTTTGAGATTTTTGTATGCATTAGCATATAAATCATCAGAAAAATGCCAATTTTCCTTGGCTTTATTATTTGTTTACAGCAAACTCCAAATTTCTTATATAGAGGACCAAAGTCAGCACCCACTGTTTAACGATTTTTTTTGAGAAATAAGATATCTATCTCGTGTTAAAATGTCACACATTGATTCGTCGCAATGAAGTAGCAATGTTTCCTAAATAAATACTCTAAGGACACCCCGGTAACACATGATATATACATGGTTTATGCTTAATTGGATATGATAAATATAATAGGAACACAGACAGGCAGGTATCTATGGAAACACAACAAAGAAAAGTTATGTATTTTTATAAAACAGTTACAATATGCACCTGTTCATGACAGATTTATGAGAAGGAAGAAAATCAAACGCTGATAGGAGAACATGCAACCTAACATTGAATAGTCTGTAACTTCATGCACGGCACGTGCAGGTCTGTAATGACAGCCGCAGCAGACATCAGTTATAAGCTTATTACTTGGCAATATCAATTCCAAAATTCCGGTAGCGGTCAAATAATTGACCTGAAACAGGTGGTAAATACCGTCTAGCATGAAAGTTAAGTTGCATGGCGCGCGGACGCGGAGGTAGGAATAAAATAAATGGATTCACAAATTTTATTTCTTACTATTCCTTCAAGGTAACTGTCTCAACTTGCTCTTCAAAAACACATGAATATGTTTTTAATATGAATTCGAAATGCAATTTTGCGAAGAAAAGTTAAAAATGAAAAATATAGCTGTAGAATTCATACAATTCGGGCTTAAAAATCTGGAAACATTAACTTAAGCAAAAAGCTTTAACTTTACTCAGCTATATTTTTATAATGCGTTTCTCTGACAAAGTGTAAGTTTGTAAGGAAGATAAGCTATCACAAAGGGATAACCCAATACATGCTTGTTTGGGAGAAACATAATCTATTTGTAGAAAGTACTGATTGTGTCTCGTATATATGCACGTCCGAAATCAGTATATAGTTTTCTGTACAAACAAGCGCGGTTTTACAGAGCTCTAAGGCGCGGTTCCGTCAACACATTAATAATTACGTTTAATTCAGACCAGTGGAATACGTACACATTTATTAGTCTTATGGTGCTTTGTTTGATTGAACCTTCAAGAGAAGACTTCATACATTTTATGGATGCGCGTCTGCCATCTGAACATGGTTATTGCATTTAACCCAGACGAAAAGAACAAATACAAAGTTCGTTTTTTATAGTTCTTTGTTCCTTTATTGACTGTTGAAGAGTTAATTACGGAGAGGTGTTGAGATATTTTGGTCTACAATCACTTTGTCATGTCTGGGATTTCGCACTGGTACAATCAAGGTAAGTTCATGTTAGGCATAAAGGTATGGATCGGAAATAAAGACCACTGGATTGTCACGCTGTGTATCTTATGTTCTCAACAGAAGCCGGAATCGTTTTATTCTACCAAGCAAACGGGATTTCTATTTAAAAGATAATTAAGTTACAACATCTGTGCTAAATGTTAACCCCAGACAAAAATGGTTGCCCATGCACTCTTGACGAAGCCGAAAATCCAATGTTTAAGGTTAAGTTTCTGTTTCAATTGTTTACAATTCGGTACTTTTTACAAATCTAGACGATTTAAAAACAACTAAATGTAGCTATATTAAAATTTTAATAATTGTAATAAATTCCATGAATCATAGGTTAAATTAAAAATAAACGTAGTCACAACTTTAGATCTCCAAAACACCGGAAATTTTTGCATCAAAGACCAAGCAAATTCCATGCCTAAACACTCTATTCAAATACATGGGATAATAAAAATGTGGATTTAGTAAAATTAAATGGTTTTCATGTGCTGCATAACAGAAGAGATTAATTGTTCATAAAGACATCTAAAAGGTACATGATAGTATATGATATATGATAAAGATATTTGCATAAAAAGTTGAGGCTTACTGAATTACGAATAAAGGAGTAAAGATAGACACGAAATGAAAATAAACAGGTTATACAAAAATGATAACTTTGAAATAGCTACAATCAGACAAAACATAACAATGAAATACATACATAATAATAAAATAAATTTAAATACTTCACATTTGTCATACTTCATGTATTTTCTTTATAAAGACTCGTTTTAACTGAACAATACACGCTGGGCCATTAATATACGCGTGGTATTCATTTAAATCCAGAAAGTATACTAATAATGTCATAATTCATCTTGTCAATTAATACTTCAACAAACAACGCATTTATCTTAACAAAAATAAATTAAGCTGGCAGTTTAAGTTTGGCGTAATATTACATCTAATACAAACTGGCACCATCGCCGCCTACAAACACAAAATCTCAGTAGGCTTCGCAGGGGGTCCCCAGTTACAGAAAGGGGCGATGAATGCGATTTGTAATTTGTGGAAATTATCAGTGGACCCGTTTAGCAGTTGGCATAATTTAAACATAAATTGGAGAATGTTTGCGATAAAATGTGTACGTATGTTTATTACATGCTGATAAAGATAGGATGTACTTGCCTTTTCTAAACAAACATTGTGTGAACTTTAACATTTTTTTCTGCTGCGAAATATTATTAATGTAGAACGTTTCACGTCGGTGTTAAAGTGGACTTTATTTTACTCGTCTTAATCTGGGGCTATTAATAATAATGTTGTGTTTTATGTAGGCGGTACCCAGTTCATAATGAGATACATGATATTTGCATTACAGCTTTGAAATCTATAACACATATATTCTACCACGATAATTAGACCTCCATCATTTTTTTATTATTATTTATGGAGAAATGCGAAGGTTTTGTCCATTAAAGTAAAGAGGTAAGTAAAATAAGTCTAATAGACAAATGCACTTTTAAAGGTGGTAGTCGACAGTCTGCCTTTATCTGATACATGAGAAAACCTCTTACAAATGTTTTAGAGAATTCAGACATAATGACTGCATACAGTCTTACTTTAGTTTGCCTTAATGTTGTTTATAACACTGTCTTTATTATAGTTTATAACACTGTCTTTATTATAGTTTATAACACTGTCTTTATTATAGTTTATAACACTGTCTTTATTATAGTTTATAACACTGTCTTTATTATAGTTTATAACACTGTCTTTATTATAGTTTATAACGTCTTTATTATAGTTTATAACACTGTCTTTATTATAGTTTATAACACTGTCTTTATTATAGTTTATAACACTGTCTTTATTATAGTTTATAACACTGTCTTTATTATAGTTTATAACACTGTCTTTATTATAGTTTATTACACTGTCTTTATTATAGTTTATAACACTGTCTTTATTATAGTTTATAACACTGTCTTTATTATAGTTTATAACACTGTCTTTATTATAGTTTATAACACTGTCTTTATTATATTTATAACACTGTCTTTATTATAGTTTATAACGTCTTTATTATAGTTTATAACACTGTCTTTATTATAGTTTATAACACAGTCGTTATTATAAGAAACTACAGATTGTGAAATAAATTCGTTCATATTTTTTTCCAAGTCAATCAATAAGCATGGAAGAGATGTCAGCTAAAATAAATATCTATGTCAGAGCTGATTACTCGGAAAAATTGTGGTCACGTGATTTTCTAAAAGCGGCTAACTGAGCAGCGTGGCACGGACAGGAAGAACATTTTTGTTACGACAAAATGGTGTTATGCTCTACTTTTCACGTGGATGTAGAACACCAATAAACAGCACTTCCAGGGATCTTTTCGTGTAAAAATAATTTCTTTAAAAATAATTTATTTAGTTGCCCAAGAGAAAAAAAGTCCAAACTGTTGGATAACTGTCAAATTTGTATCCACCGCTGAAATTACATTTAACGAGTGTTCTAGATATCTATGCAACTGCTGTAAATAAATGGGGTAAAGTAAATATCCAATGCCGATATATTGTGGGCTGCACATGTACAAAGAAAGTATTTACCATAAATTACAAGCGGTCACTCATAGCAATATTCCAACCAAGTTTATGGATTGTGGGTTCATGCGTTCTCTAGATATCGATCAGAAAAAAGAATCACATTTAAGATCGCCGTGACCTTGACCTTTGAACCACTGACCCCATTTCAATAGGGGTCATCTTTTTAACATGGCCCATGTACCTACCAGGACGGCGGATTGTGAACTCATGCCTTCTCTAGATATCAACCAGAAATAGAATATGTTTATAGGTCGGAAACAAAACAAAAACACTTTCAATGTCGCTGTTACATCTAGCCTTACTGCTCAAAGATTACTTTGTTTACCAGTTCAGCAAACCAGTTGTGGTTATTGTAAACACCATCGCATATACATGTGCAACTGCATTCGTATGTTTTGTAGTTATGTTTTATATTATGTGATGTGCAGCCCGAAAAAAAAAGAATTTCAAACACAATTTAGTTTATTTATTTTACTAATTGTTACTCATCCATTAAGCTTTATCTCTCGCTGAAAACTTAGTTTCCTTTGTCCACATTGTTTGGTCAATATGGTAGCAATATTTAACACACAATGTTTCCAAAAAATGCTCTCTTTGTGGGAGGTAACACGTGATATTTACATACGATATCTTTAACTGTACAAAACAAAAAAGAACATGCACACTGATAGGCAAAAATCTAACACCGATACAAAATGCACCTGTCCATGACATGTTTTCGAGATGAAGCAACAACAATCCCCGGTAGGAGAACGTGCAAACTTTACACTGAATAATACGACGCTCTATGGAACTATACGGTAATGTGTTGTTTAATAGCACATGGAACTATACGGTAATGTGTTGTTTAATAGCACATGGAACTATACGGTAATGTGTTGTTTAATAGCACATGGAACTATACGGCAATGTGTTGTTTAATAGCACATGGAACTATACGGTAATGTGTTGTTTAATAGCACATGGAACTATACGGCAATGTGTTGTTTAATAGCACATGGAACTATACGATAATGTGTTGTTTAATAGCACATGGAACTATACGGTAATGTGTTGTTTAATAGCACATGGAACTATACGGCAATGTGTTGTTTAATAGCACATGGAACTATACGGCAATGCGTTGTTTAATAGCACATGGAACTATACGGCAATGCGTTGTTTAATAGCACATGGAACTATACGGCAATGTGTTGTTTAATAGCACATGGAACTATACGGCAATGCGTTGTTTAATAGCACATGGAACTATACGGCAATGCGTTGTTTAATAGCACATGGAACTATACGGCAATGTGTTGTTTAATAGCACATGGAACTATACGGCAATATGTTGTTAAATAGCACATGGAACTATACGGCAATGTGTTGTTTAATAGCACATGGAACTATACGGCAATATGTTGTTAAATAGCACATGGAACTATACGGCAATGCGTTGTTTAATAGCACATGGAACTATACGGCAATGTGTTGTTTAATAGCACATGGAACTATACGGCAATGCGTTGTTTAATAGCACATGGAACTATACGGCAATGCGTTGTTTAATAGCACATGGAACTATACGGCAATATGTTACACACACCAGATATTGGTTGTTTGCATATTATATCAAATCCAACTTAAAGAAAGAAACAAACAGTCGAAATGAAACTGGGGGTAAATACTGTCGTCAGGATGGAAGTTACGCCGCAACAGGTCACTTGTCATACTGATGAATTCGCGCAAATGTAAGTATTATGTATGTATGTCATAATATCTAGTCTTGCAAATATCTACAAAAGACAGCAACTGAATATTGATATGAAACCCTTTATTTGGCACATGGACACAAGCAATACTGTAACCCATACAACATAAATCTATATTTACATAGCCGTACATAAGTCCACGACAAAATCGTAATACATTTATATTCAGTTTACATAAAGAAGCTCAAACAAGATCTAGCGATTCTATTCACGAATGTTTGAAGGTGCTGGGACGCATATCAAGTCGATACACAGTTTTCTTGAGATGATGAAAAAGCTCAAATAATTTACACTAAACATATTTAATTAATCTCCATCATCGCCTGTAACACTTGCACTGTTATTTAAAGTAAGCCCAGGTCGCGAGGCACGGGGTATAATTGAAGAGATTCTCTGTACACACCGTCCAACCTTTTTCGTCCTGTGTAAAACTCGCCCGGCCCTTGACAGCACGTATTCAGTGAATCGATCATTAGATCACGGTTTAAATCTTGTTTTGATGATAATCACAGCTATTACGTGATCCTTTCGCTAGGAGTTTGAATAGCAACTTTCCGCCTATCTGACTATTCGCAATGCCTCGTAAATTTCTTAGCGACCGAAAAATGCTTAAGTGTATTTTCGAACGTGTTTTGGCCATGAAATTTGAAATTTAATCGAAAAGCAGATGTGTTAACTTGAACTGTGCATTATTCACCTACACCCCACCAAACCACCCACCACCCCCATCTCTGTATCCATTTCTAAGCGTGGTACATATATGACGCGATGTTCTGCTCTCGATTACGAGATTTATGTGTGTCAATCCGAAACTTCAACCATCAGGAATCTGCGTGTTTCGATTCGTCTAAAAACTATTTTCTGTGTTTTGATTCGTCTACCGATTAGTCAAATAAAACACATATCGCCAGCTCAGCGGAATTTATAAGAGAATAAACTCGTATGAAGAGTATATTTTATTACCTTGTATGCCAAGGTTATCGCAGACACTTTGAATAAACGCAGATTTAATAAATGAGATGAGACGGTACTTAAAATACTTTAGACCGCAGTTTACTAACAGCAAATGTCACTGCAGAAGGTCAGGATACAGATCTCTGCTGAACATTAGAGTGTTACAATATTTCCGACCAAGCCGACCAAGCCGTGGAATGTTTATGGGTTTCTGAAGACCCGACAACTGCCAGAAGCAGCGATTATAATGTCAAGATATGTGTTGCATTTGTCATCATTGTGCACCCTATTGTCGCAATTGGCCAGCTGACCTTTACAGTTTTAACCGATGCACAGCACGGCAAACTGTAACGATGTGACAGTGTTAGCAATAACAAAGCTATTTAAAACTGAAACAATCTTTGGAACAGTAGCATTCTGTTTTCTAAAATGCCCATCATCTGCGTGAATGCGGCATTTGCTTTACAGAAGGCTGTTTTATTTAAGCGTTTTGCTCCGATTTACGTAGACCGAAGCGAATGGCTACTTTCACAAGGCCTATACTGTGTACTTGTCAAAATCACACTGCCTACTTGTAAAATAAGAAAGTGCATACTTGAAAAATGAACAAATTTCCTGTCCCCTCCCCCACCAATCTTGTAACATGAACTTATTGCCAACTTGTAAAATAAAGAAATTGCCTACTTGTAAAATGAAGAAACTGCCTTCTTGTAAAATGAAGAAACTGCCTACTTGTAAAATAAAGAAACTGCCTACTTGTTAAATAAAAAAACTGCCGGCTTGTAAAATAAAGAAATTGCTTACTTGTAAGATAAAGAAACTGCCTGCTTGTAAAATAAAGAAATTGCCTACTTGTAAAATAAAGAAATTGTAAATAAAGAAATTGCCTACTTGTAAAATAAAGAAACTGCCTACTTGTAAAATAAAGAAACTGCCTACTTGTAAAATAAAGAAACTGCCTGCTTGTAAAATAAAGAAATTGCCGACTTGTAAAATAAAGAAATTGTAAATAAAGAAATTGCCTACTTGTAAAATAAAGAAACTGCCTACTTGTAAAATAAATAAATTGCATACTTGTAAAATAAAGAAATTGCCTGCTTGTAAAATGAAGAAACTGCCTACTTGTAAAATAAAGAAACTGCCTGCTTGTAAAATAAAGAAATTGCCGACTTGTAAAATAAAGAAATTGTAAATAAAGAAATTGCCTACTTGTAAAATAAAGAAACTGCCTACTTGTAAAATAAAGAAATTGCCTGCTTGTAAAATAAAAAAACTGCCTACTTGTAAAATAAAGAAATTGTAAATAAAGAAATTGCCTACTTGTTAAATAAAGAAACTGCCTGCTTGTAAAATGAAGAAACTGCCTACTTGTAAAATAAAGAAATTGCCTGCTTGTAAAATAAAGAAACTGCCTGCTTGTAAAATGAAGAAACTGCCTACTTGTAAAATAAAGAAATTGCCTACTTGTAAAATAAAGAAACTGCCTGCTTGTAAAATAAAGAAATTGCCTACTTGTTAAATAAAGAAACTGCCTACTTGTAAAATAAAGAAATTGCCTACTTGTAAAATAATGAAACTGCCTGCTTGTAAAATAAAGAAATTGCCTACTTGTAAGATAAAGAAACTGCCTACTTGTAAAATAAATAAATTGCATACTTGTAAAATAAAGAAATTGCCTGCTTGTAAAATGAAGAAACTGCCTACTTGTAAAATAAAGAAACTGCCTGCTTGTAAAATAAAGAAATTGCCGACTTGTAAAATAAAGAAATTGTAAATAAAGAAATTGCCTACTTGTAAAATAAAGAAACTGCCTACTTGTAAAATAAAGAAATTGCCTGCTTGTAAAATAAAAAAACTGCCTACTTGTAAAATAAAGAAATTGTAAATAAAGAAATTGCCTACTTGTTAAATAAAGAAACTGCCTGCTTGTAAAATGAAGAAACTGCCTACTTGTAAAATAAAGAAATTGCCTGCTTGTAAAATAAAGAAACTGCCTGCTTGTAAAATGAAGAAACTGCCTACTTGTAAAATAAAGAAATTGCCTACTTGTAAAATAAAGAAACTGCCTGCTTGTAAAATAAAGAAATTGCCTACTTGTTAAATAAAGAAACTGCCTACTTGTAAAATAAAGAAATTGCCTACTTGTAAAATAATGAAACTGCCTGCTTGTAAAATAAAGAAATTGCCTACTTGTAAAATAAAGAAACTGTCTGCTTGTAAAATAAAGAAACTGCCTGCTTGTAAAATAAAGAAACTGCCTGCTTGTAAAATAAAGAAACTGCCTGCTTGTAAAATAAAGAAACTGCCTACTTGTAAAATAAAGAAATTGTAAATAAAGATATTGCCTACTTGTAAAATAAAGAAATTGTAAATAAAGATATTGCCTACTTGTAAAATAAAGAAATTGTAAAATAAAGATATTGCCTACTTGTAAAATAAAGAAATTGTAAATAAAGATATTGCCTACTTGTAAAATAAAGAAATTGTAAATAAAGATATTGCCTACTTGCAAAATAAAGAAATTGTAAATAAAGATATTGCCTACTTGTAAAATAAAGAAATTGTAAATAAAGATATTGCCTACTTGTAAAATAAAGAAATTGTAAATAAAGATATTGCCTACTTGTAAAATAAAGATATTGCCTTCTTGTAAAATAAAGAAATTGCCTACTTGTAAAATAAAGAAATTGTAAATAAAGATATTGCCTACTTGTAAAATAAAGATATTGCCTACTTGTAAAATAAAGATATTGCCTACTTGTAAAATAAAGATATTGCCTACTTGTAAAATAAAGAAATTGTAAATAAAGATATTGCCTACTTGTAAAATAAAGATATTGCCTACTTGTAAAATAAAGATATTGCCTACTTGTTAAATGAACAAATGTTGCAGTACTCATAAGACTGTGTCACATTTTCTTGCCTATTTGTTATATAAATATATTGACAACTTACAGGATCATATTTATTATTTTTTCATTTAAAAATATCATATTGTTTATTGGTAAACATGTATAGCTTCAAGTGGGTACCGTCTCCGGATAACTGAAATACTGTTGGTGGGACAATTAGTCCAATAAACAATCAAACATAATAATGTTCCTTGAAAAAAAATGTTCCTTGAAATACCGATTTCCTTTCACACCACAAATTCCCTGTGAAAGCAATGTCCCTTAAAATTGGAATGTCCTTTGATAATATCAAAGTCCCTTGAAATAACAATGTCCATTGAAATAACAATGTCCATTGAAATAACTATGTCCATTGAAATAACAATGTCCATTGAAATAACTATGTCCCTTGAAATAACTATGTCCCTTGAAATAACAATGTCCATTGAAATAACTATGTCCCTTGAAATAACAATGTCCATTGAAATAACTATGTCCCTTGAAATAACAATGTCCATTGAAAAAACTATGTCCCTTGAAATAACAATCTCCCTTGAAATAACAATCTCGCTTGAAATAACAATGTCCCTTGAAATAACAATGTCCCTTGAAATTACAATGTCCCTTGAAATAACAATGTCCCTTTAAATAACAATGTCATTTGAAAACACAATGTCCCTTGTAATAACAATGTCCCTTGAAATAACTATGTCCCTTGTAATAACAATGTCCCTTGTAATAACTATGTCCCTTGAAATTACAATGTCCCTTTAAATAAAAATGTCATTTGAAAACACAATGTCCCTTGTAATAACAATGTCCCTTGAAATAACAATGTCCCTTGAAATAACAATGTCCCTTGAAATAACAATGTCCCTTGAAATTACAATGTCCCTTGAAATAACAATGTCCCTTTAAATAACAATGTCATTTAAAACACAATGTCCCTTGTAATAACAATGTCCCTTGAAATAACAATGTCCCTTGAAATAACAATGTCCCTTGAAATTACAATGTCCCTTGAAATAACAATGTCCCTTTAAATAACAATGTCATTTGAAATCACAATGTCCCTTGTAATAACAATGTCCCTTGAAATAACAATGTCCCTTGTAATAACAATGTCCCTTGTAATAACTATGTCCCTTGAGATTACAATGTCCCTTTAAATAGCAATGTCATTTGAAAACACAATGTCCCTTGTAATAACAATCTCCCTTGAAATAACAATGTCCCTTGAAATAACAATGTCCCTTGAAATTACAATGTCCCTTGAAATAACAATGTCCCTTTAAATAACAATGTCATTTAAAAACACAATGTCCCTTGTAATAACAATGTCCCTTGAAATAACAATGTCCCTTGAAATTACAATGTCCCTTGAAATAACAATGTCCCTTTAAATAACAATGTCATTTGAAAACACAATGTCCCTTGTAATAACAATGTCCCTTGAAATAACAATGTCCCTTGTAATAACTATGTCCCTTGAGATTACAATGTCCCTTTAAATAACAATGTCATTTGAAAACACAATGTCCCTTGTAATAACAATCTCCCTTGAAATAACAATGTCCCTTGAAATAACTATGTCCCTTGAAATAACAATGTCCCTCAAAATAACAACGTCCCTAGAAAGAACAATTTTCTGTTAACTGTTAATTGAAAAAACAATAACTGTTTAAATCATCACCCGCACAATATACTTGAATGAAATGAAGAATCTTTTAACCAGTTTCCATTTTCTTGACACATTTATTAAGCAATACAAAACGGTAAAATTTAAAGGCAAATGACACATTTGCCTTTAGCGATAATGACCTTTCAAATGCATTTCTTTCTTGGTTACTGCTTCAATAACAAACAGGACTTCCGGTTCCACAAGTTGCAGTACTATGTATCATAACAGCATCTGCCGGATATGACGTACATGATTGTCTGTTGCTTTTAAATTGCAAAATGTCGGTCACACCGTCTTAATCTTGAACGTTTGCATATTGCGATGAATGGGGCAAAAATGAAACTTTGATTTTTTTTTCTATTCTAGATCTACGTTCTGGCCTCGGATTGTTTGAATAGAAACTTAATTACATACGTATTCTATTTTGTAGTCAAGTTTGAAAAAAATGACGATTAGTGAATATTCATAATCTGACGTAAGCAGCACAATAAAACTTTAAACTTTTTTGGTTAACTGCGTATTACACCCCCTCCCACATAACCTGAAATCATATTTTCGGTGGACACGAAAATAAACATTAATGAAAACGCTCTCGCACATTCTGTTCACGTGAAAACAGACATGAAAAGAAAAGTAATAAAAGTAGCTTGATACTCCCGTTATTGTTTGATTAAAATAAAGCAACGTCGCATCCGGGTATAGAGTAAATAAGACACATTTTGAGGGCGCCTGGCTTATACGTAACCAGCCTATTTTGAATGGAAATCAGATAGCTTAGCTACACAATGACACACAAAGAAAAACATTAATAAGACACAAAATAATGCACATCGCAAGATAATTGTTGCATCATGAGGATTATGGTGAGTGTTGATGGTTATTCTCGTTGTAGTCGTTGTTGTGTATTACTGTTACTGTTGGTTTATATTTTGAATGTTGTCGTTGTTGATGCACTTACCTCTGGTGATGATGCTGTTGTTGAACAAGATGATGAAGATAATGATGAAGATGAAGATAATAATGATGATAGATGAAGAAGATGACGACGACGTCGGCGACGACGACTATGATGATGATGATGATGATGATGCTGCTGATGATGATGATGATAATGATGTAGCAATAATGTGAGATGCCTGAAGGCTGCACGAGTGCTCAAGAGATATTTCTGCTCTGGGGCGGTTAAGGATCGCGAACAAATGTTAGTCTCTCTGCTTTGCTGTTACCAGCGTAAAAAGAGCATGATCAATGAGTGCGTTAAGCAATTTGTTCGTTCTTTGGGGAATAATAAATGGGACAAGTGTATGTTTAGACATGCTGATGTTTTCGATGTTTTTTGTACTTTATAAGTAAAAAATACACGCATGACGCGTTGCTGTGTATGTATTTGCGCAACCATACCCATGGCAACGAAATGTGGATGATATGTCCATTAGGGGTGAAACGTTACGCCTCCCTCACGATACGATATGTATCGATATATACCACACAATACGATACGATACGTATCGCGATGCATATTATTTTTTTGTGATAAACGAGAAAAAACACATTAAAGGGGCTATCCGACAGTTTGCCTAAATCTAATATAACAATATCTGATATCTGTTTGGGGTATTTGTACATAATTCTGCAGAAAAAAATCATACTTTAGTCTACACTTTGACGATTTTCAACAGTATCTCAATTTTAGGATAGTAAACCCCGTTAATTAACACTTGTTTATTCTTTTCAAACTCATTAATAAAAACGATTGGGATCCCTGCTAAAAATAAACATTGACGTAACAGCGGATGACGTGGATGAGCTAAAACATAAACGGTCACTTGTTTTGCTTAGATTAGAAAAAGCTAACTGTGCTGCGTGGCTCAGATAGGAAATATATGTTTGAAATGACGATTTTGGCGTTATGGTTCACTTGTCAGTGAGGTGTAGGACATCAATAGACAGCGTGTTGCGAGATCTATTCAGGTAACAATGGTTTATTATGATGTTTAATGAAATCATTTAGTCCAAACAGTAGGATACCAACTTTAAGGCTATCTAAGGACCCAATCAAAATGGACTAACCAAAAACATGAACAACACACAAGTTGCTATAGTGTACAAAATCGTTCATACGGAGTTGCAAGAGGTTACAAAACTGCTACATGTATTTTGTAAGTGCTGACAAATATCTTGTCCTACATTTATCTTACTGGGCAAGCTTTCATTGTGTAATAAAAAACCATCGATGCAATCACCTCACCTAAGGTGCCGCGGAAAATGAAAACAACTTAATAGAAAATTTGACATAATTTTTAGCTAAATTGAAGCGTCAATTTTTGTTTGGAGCGAACAAAATCCGTGTGCACTAGTTCTTTACAATGTTTCATAGTTTAACGTCTACCATATCAGCTCAACTTTGTTTTGTGTGATCTATAAACTTGTTCCGAACGTTCGCACGTTCGGATAAAAATGACCCAACATTCGAATGAGCAATGAGTGAATTTTGCCATCCCTAAAAAATTCACATACTTTTAAACTAAATTAAAATTTGATTTTCATTAGATATTTAACAGTATACATTACTATATTGTGTATTTTGTCATTAAAGAGGCCATACAATGACAAAAAAGTCTGTAAAATAACAGCGAAATACACAAAGTAACATTCTATATTAGCCGTGTACATCCGCGTGAAACAAAACTACAGATGTATGAACATGTGGGAGCGTACCAAAAAATTCATGTACATTTATTTTTTCGAGGTTGAGCGACATAATAACCTTAAACTGAAAAGTATACCATAATCTCTCATTTTCTGACATGTCTGTATGTAACTTACAAAAACGAACGCCTGTTACAGACTTAGGACCCGTAGTATTGTGGTTTTTAACGTCTGCAAAATAGACTCACTTTCCGCATGTGCATTTTTCACTGAGCACTTCATAATGTGGGCGTCGCGCTCCAGCACGTCGCCAAATACCAATCGCAAATATCATATTGTGCTGTTTAGAACAGGTATCATTATTGACCGATATTCCTTACTTTCAATATACATTCTCGCTCAACTATTGTAACATTTAAGTTGCTGTAAGCCGTATAAAGTGCGTACAACAGAGATTCGGTAGTACATGCACATGAAAAGGGGGATCTTTTCGCGAATTTTTTCTACAAAAGCACCTTAGCATACAGACAATTTCCTCGTAGGATGAGGCATATGGCATATGAGGCGTATAGGAAAACGAACAGACTCATCAGGCAGGGTGCATTGCAGAAAGCTAAATTATGTGGCTAACAGATGTCGAATACGGTCACCTACAATGGTGGCTGAAAAACGTTGTCCCTTAACTTGTTTTTTGAGTATGTTAATGTTGTTTTGTGTATTTTTTATTTTCGTTTTTGTTTTGTTATTGTTTTATTTTTTTATTTTTTCGTGAACGCAGTCTACCTGGTATTTTACTGTGAAAAATGGGGTCTCCTCGTCTCACCTGCTCCCGTATCCTATCCCCATCTGTCAACTGAGCCGGGGATTGAGTCACCCTGGGGCTCAAGTATGTACAGGTGTTAAACAACCGATGATAGCCATTACTAGATTACATGTAGCACCTAGCCTGCTTACCACTACTTGATCAAGAAGTACACAACTAGTGTAGATCCAGATCAGCGAGCTCACACCGGAAGTTGCCTGATGACGCTCTGCGCCATTTGATGCAGTGTTTCAAGATATGCGTTTAGTCACTATTACATAAAGCTGTAACCAAATAACTAAGATTGTGTACTGGTTATTTGTAAATGTTGCAAGAAGGGTACGTTTGAATTTCTTCTTCACCTGGTCACATCAGTGTATATAGGTCATTAGATACCGTCTGAGTCTTGCTAACTTATACCGATAATTCCCTCCTTTATTTAAGGAATACGATTTGAAGCAATAAATGACGATGGCAGCGATCAGTTGGTTACAACAATTTGATGGGGTTAACATCGAGGTGAATTCTCACATTGATAAAAAATGAGTTTAAATGAGTTAAGAAATTTTGACTTATATAAATTTATTTGTCAATGTTTTTCTTGTCAGATACTAAATGCCAAAAAGTGGCTAGTAAATTTATTTTCCTCTTTTTAGTCTTATTTTTGTCCTGCTTCATTTTTCAACCAAACCAAACCGTGACAAAGATAGTGTCATCATTATCAGGAAAAAAAAACCCGAAAAGAAAACAAAAAATGCAACCCAAAACTGATGACACTGTCACATAATAAGATGACAGAAGACAAAAAAAAAAACACGCATTCCTTGCATTGTCATTCCGTCGTGGGACGAGATTAACGTTATCAACACGCCAGTGACGTAACAGTACACTTTCCCGTCCACATTGCTTCAAACCAGTCAAAATTCCGGTACATGTGACACCTTGTGCAAAACAACAACAACAAACAAACCTGTTACCCAGGTGGTTTTTATCAAGAGTCCCTCTACTCCACCGCCGCCCCACACGGGTCTATGTAACTTTTTTGTTAGGCAAGCATTTTTGCGTGGTGTTTAGATAAACCTTATGTTTTTCATGAAAAAAAAGTCCACATTGTGGAATGTATAAACGATGCCCATGTATATAGGCGCCCAAATTAACTAATATAAGCTTCGACATTTGCCACGTGCGTTAATAACGCACTCCCGTGTTGGCATAAATCGTTTAAATTGGTGCGTCATAGATATAATATAATCATGCGTATGAGATATAGTTTATGGCTGGATTAGATTGCCCCCCAAAACAAGAGTCGTCAGATAAGTGAGAATTTAAACATTGCGGTCACAGAAGGCCAGATATGCATTTTTAAAACTATTTAGTTAAACACGCAAAACGTTGTTAAACTACAAAAACAATGGCCTCAAATGAGACCTCTTGTCACTAGAATAATTTGCATATATTCTGGGATTTTATTTGTTGTATGAAAGTAGGGAGAAACAAAAATGTTGCAACGCATTTCAACTATTTCAGACGTTTTAAGTTCAGCAACCTAATATATTACCAAACTGCGCATGCAGGTAATATCGTCAGGTTTCCACAAAGACCCTGATTAGCTTGATAGTGACGCAAACGTTTGTGAAAAAAAAAAAACATTAAGGACGGGTCGGGTGGTCAAGCGCTAGAGTCATTGACTTGTAACATCTCTGATTCCTCAGCCAGTCAACATGTGGTTTCGAGTCCAGTTTCGGGACGAGAACATTCATGCTTACATGTGTGGAAGCCATCCAGCTGACTTGCGGTGCGCCGGTTGCATACCACTTCATTTATCCTCGACATTCCTCCACAAATAATAGCTGGACTGTGACGTACATGTAATGATTATAACTGTGTCACATGTGGTATCTTCAGAACAAAACAGAACAAAATAGTGGTCAAGTTGCGTTAGACAACAATGTACCGCCGACCATTGTTATCAAACCCCCTTACACCTGGGCTATTCTGTCAGCATGCCTTCTGGCAGACCAGCAGTGCGGCTGCCGACTCATTCTGAAGCTCGTTCTTCACCAAAGAAGGCGGATGTCGCCCTATGCCATGGCCGACACGTCAACTTGTAAAGACCAAATTATTTCGCCTATATAACGTGCCCATGACATCCATAGCATTGAACACATCACTCTTTTCACATATCTCCATGTATGGGCTGTATCTGGGGATTATAATATGGTAATTTATAACTGGGGGAGTTTAAAGAAGGCTTTATGCCCGTGTCGTCATAATGACTGTTAAGTTTATATTTTCAAGGCAAACCTGTTTATTACATTTTAACAGAGAATTCCAGTATCGTCTTGAATATGTATAGATTTAGGGGATAAATTGATAGCATAGATATGTCACGGGTTTTTACTCCAAATAGTATCTTTACATACACTCCATTGTCCACTTTGGACAAATAACTTTTGGTATCTGTTTGCTTCATAATGCAATAAGAACCGCACATATTCTCGAATCCAAGTTGACCGTTTATATCATAATTGTGATTTTTACGCAAATTATTGATATTTTTTAATTTCATTTTCATTTATAATCGGTAATGGTTTGTATGAAACAGGTGTCTAGTTTCTTCATAACGCAATAAAATGCTTATATATTTTACTTAAGATAAGTGGTTTGTACCCATGGTACGAGATCTGGGATCATCTCGTCAGTGTTGTATTGTATAAGTGTTGCTGGTCTCTTAAGATATGCCTCACTCAGGTTTAAATTTAAATGCAATATATCCTTTGTGTATGTATTGTTTTGTTTCAATTAATTCTTTATAGTGTACTTATTTCCTTCAAAACAGCAATATGTAGCGACCACCTGTTCTTTTAAATCTTTGAAGTAATCAGTTTGTTCATACTGGAAATGGATCTAAAATCATCTCGTCAACATGGGGTTTACATATAAGAGTTCTCCAAGGTTGGTAGGTGGGCGGAATTTAATCGCAACGTTTCTCATGTAATGGTTTGTTTGTAAGAACTATGTATATATCTTCTTTCTTCGTGACGCAATATGCAGAGCCCACATTCCCTTAATCAACTGGCGTGTACACAGAGCTCGAATTCATGTCCTAAACAGGAAATTGTATAAATGTTGTCGGTCATGTTTGAATTTCATTGCAAGGTATCGTCCGAAATGGGTTGTTTGTAGTTACCTCATATATAAGAGTTGCAGCACGGAATTGTGTGTAAAAAGGAAATACATTAAAGCAGTTTTGAAAATTTTGTAACTATTCTATTTGCTAGTGCATAACAGTTCGACATAGAATCATTATACTTATATAGAAATAAAACTTTTGCTAATGTGTCAATCTTCTATGGGATTAGGATGGGAGTAGCCGGCATTTTTTGCCGATACTGTGCAGCCACGTTTCTGTCATTATAGCACAGGGGCACTTATGAGGTGCCCAGGGACTGAACCCGGCCGGTCCATTATACTGACACCGACGAGTCAGGCGTAATGCTGTCCCCTTAGCCCTGAGCGTTAGGAGGGAAGCCACATCTACCAACTTTGATGTCTTTGGTTTGACCCGGCCGGGGTTTGAACCCACGACCTCCCGATCCGCAAGCCGTCAATCTTCTATATTCTAATTATAAAAATGTCAAGCTATTACTCATCCAATGATAGCTCTAAATAGTGGCCAATTACCACAGAAGATCATGTTAAGATACATTTCATATAAAGACCTTGAAAAAAAAAGTCGCGGCCATAACTGATAGGTTAAAATATTGTTGTAACAATTTATGGGGTGTCCTATCAACTTTTGACAAAAAACAACAACACAACATTCAGTCGTAACATCGTGTCACATTCTTGACCATTATTAGTGTCAAGCAAATATAATTTCAATGAATAGATTGCAAGTTCAGCACAAAGTGGAAATGCTCCCTTCCTAACGCTCCAACAAATATAAGGGTAGTTCCACGACTGGTTGGCAAGGTGTCAGGATAATCTTACTGGGTGTAGTATTATGCCAGGTTTTTACGGCATGCTGTACACAGTAAAGGCAGCCCCATATCTGCTTTAGGTGGACACCGACACCAGATAACAGAATTACTGTTGGTGGGACGATAACCCCAACAAATACTCAAACATTATCGAAAGTTTCATTATGAATACGCTTTATATTATCATGGTGTCATAAAAAGTGCAATGAAACTTACTGAGTGCATAAACAGAGCTTCTCTCACTATTTTTAATTTTTTATACATCTTGTAGCTAAGATGTCTCAATGCCGAGGCGTAGTAATCTGACGGGTTGTCAATATATTACGCATGCATACAACGTGTCAGCGCCAGTAAACCAAAATGTTTTCCTCTAAACGAATTATCTTCAAGTTTTACTAGAAATGTATCTCACACACCTTGAAGCACCATGTGTAACTCAGTTTTCATGTTAAACGTTATATGCATGTTAAACGATTGTACGGCAATCCCGTACTTCTCGATGACTGATGTCTATTAATTTTCATCAACATTATCTAGTTGCTCTTTGTGTCACGTTCCTATAAACAAAAACAAAAACCATTTGATAAGGTAGCATTTTAATTCGCAATTATGTCATGAGTAGCGTTCATTAATCAACAAAGAATTACGATGTTAGAAAATTGTATCTACGTATAAGTAACAGTAAGAAAACGTGTAATGGCCATGGCGGTCTCATTAAAGGCCAAGTTCACAGAGCTGGTCGTTATGGTTAGCTTTATATAAACGCTAATATACCACAATTTCTTAATGGTATATTCCCAAACCACTGAAGCTTTGCGAGTGGCAGACCTAGATAGCTGCGTTAAGCTCTTACGTTGATAATGGCAATTTTATTTAGGCGTTAATATAATTAGTCAGGTGCTCTGTTTATTTAACACGTCTGTGATAATAGCAAATTGTTTACACTGGTTACGTTGCTGCGGAGTAGACACTGTATGTAACACAGGTTGCCGAATTCTGTCTGGACCATTAAACATCCAAACGAATACTGAGTGCAAGACATTAGATAAACATTAAGACATTTATGTAGGATGTCCCATTCAGAAATTAGCAATGAATGGTTCGTGTGCAACGGACACTTATGAATTAAATAAAGCATTTAATAAAGAAATATGCCTTCATTGAAACAAGGAAACCATTTTTTTCTGCTTTGCCTTTTATTTTCGGAATTACTTTACATTATTTATTATTTATTAAAATGTAAACTCGATTGACATCCTATGTACTATTACTATACAGTAATTTCAAAAATACACGTTTACCGCATGTAAAAGGTTGCATTTTAGGGTCTTATGATCTCAAGGCTGCCTATTAACATACATGCACCGATATACTCTTCGCAATGTAAACAAAGTTAACAAACATAATTCGCCTGCAAGAATTGGTGTTATTGGGTGCAAGCGTTGTGTATATGCATTTTAACTAGGTTGCAGACTAAAGAGGTGTGGGGGCGGGGCGCATAGAACGGTTAAAAATTATGATCCACGTGTTGTATTGAAATAATAAAAAAAAAACAATTATTATCCAACAATTATGACCATTGAATTGAGAATAACTATAAAGTTTGTGTCATTTTAAACATATATAAGTCCCACTAGTTTATCAAGCAAACGACAGAAAACTACTTAAGTATCACACAGACACCAAAGGAAAGATCCATGTACGTTGTTTGCACAATATAATACGGTAGTGCATTATCTTATGAACAAAACTTCAATATATGCCCCCTTTCTGATGACAAGGAATAAACGAATCTGTAAACTAACATCAACCTGTCAACTTGACATTGCAACATCTGGTTTATATGACAGTATTAGTTCTGCAAAAAATAATTTAGCATTTTATTGTTCCCTGTTGACCTTTTAATTTTCAAGACACACTTATGTAAATCACCCTACATAAAATAAAGCGTATTTTGTACTTGCATATACGAATCTTTGTCTGGGGAGACTCCGGTCTTTTTTTCAAGTTCTATCAACGTCACTTGAATCTATCGTAAAACGCCAGATCTGGCCTGTAGGTATGTTTAACAAGATCGTAAAACACGTTATGTGATATAAGATGACGTTTAAAGCATATGTTTGATGTCGGCTGACCCATTTGCTTAACGATCTTATGTATATTTGGGGTCAGGAACCCGCTCGAGGAACTGGGGCTGCGTAAACATGAGCTTTCTGAAGTTGGCTGTTGTAAAAACAACAGCAGCAAACAAACAAACGAACGAAAAAAAAAGTTCAAGCAACCCGATTTTCTTCCAGGGTCACGAACAAAGCCGTTTTAAGTGATAAATGGTATTATTTGTGATGATCAGCAATATCTCTTTATTCGCCGCTCCTTTCCTGTCGTGAACCTTAACATTGGATCGTCTACATTTGGCATGCCCGAAGTTTGGGTTCAGAAACAATAACAAGAAGATATTTTTACGATTTATTCGTTGTTATTGTACTGTAATTAGAGCCACAAACTGTGGAATACCCAACCAACTTCTTTCTGAACGTTCTTCCAAGATCTAGAAAAAACACTCACTCGTCGGGCGACAAACTTTATAAAATTTACACGTCCCACCTTTTAGTCGCCCCGGGCGATCGGACGTGTATTACTTTAGTTGACTTACTGCCGTCTTGCTTGTCCATTAACAAGTGGAACTGGTTTTGCATACAAAGAATAATTATCCAGTTCTTTTTACACATAGCATGTCCTAATAACCCTGTATAAATGTTTATTAATATGTTTAAATTTATGAAGAGGGAACAAAATTCTGACATATTCGTAGTTTTCATCACGTCTGCATGCCCCATGATCTGTTGACAATGTAGGCTATGTAGCTGATATACTTAAAAGCGAAGCAGAGCTATAAAAATGTAATTATGCCACTTACGCCATTATGGCGAGGAGTGCATGGTGACCGTTTACGGCGGGTCAGTGGGGTGCAGTCATATATCCGAGATAGACGGATTGGTAATTGAGATTTCAACCACGACCAGATGGAATGAGGTAGTATAACACATGGATACTCTAATAAACGGATGACAGGTGGCAATAACACACGGGTGAACAAATAAACTTTGGGGGTCTAACTAACCTTTGCTTGTACAGTAGTAGTTGATCTGACATTGTGCTGTATCTACAGCGTGTCGGCTGACCCAGTAAATATTGATGTCTTTTGTCTTTACTTCTAATTGCAATCAACAACAACAACAAAAACAACAAAATAACAACAAAACAACAACAACAAAACACGTGAGAGACATTGAACATGTTTCTGCTGAAAGGGATTCTTAATCCGTGTGACAAGGCGCACATAATATCACTCATATTAAATTAAATTTTACCTTATCAACTGGGCCAATATTGTCTTGGCATTTCCAAAAAAAATCTGTTATGTTACTTTCATACTGACTGAATAATTTTTAGGACTGATAATTTAGATTACCACAAGAACAGTAGAAAAGACGCCATGTCATAATTATAATGTCACCTCAATTTAATATTAAAATTTTATATTAATCATGTATAGATTAATAAATGGCCGAAGGCGTTTAATAATTTACCAATTAAGTTACTAACTTTGCCCGACCTTATACAATTATCCAAGCTTTTCGTGGAAACACTAGAATGTGTAGCATTTATTGTCACAAATCATATAAAAGGTCCAATTAGTTAACCAATTAATAAGCTCCAAATACAGCAAATATATGCTTACAAATAAGGCATCATGTCTACATGATACCTTACTGACAACGCAGCCTTTAATTGACCACCCACTGTTTAACGTTGGAAAATAAGTACACGCTTTAAAAATACCCCCAAAACACAGGAGTAAGTACCACCTACAATGTATATATATATAAACAACACTTATACATAACACATTCAACTATTCAACTAATCAGAAAATAGTCGTATGTTTGCCAAATTGCCAGTAACTGTACGACATAAGGAATGATATATCACTTGCTGACGGTATCATTTCAGTGTTAAGAGAGTATTTATAACGGTTGCCTTCCAGCCGTCGTTATACAACATATGTACCTGTTCTTCTTGCATTTGCTATACATTCTATATGAGTAACAAGAGAACATCGAGAAGATAATCTATTATGCGCTTATTTTCGCTTAATCCCTTCAACATTTACAATGTGTATATTTAATACTAATTAAGCATTACTGGAATAAGTAACGTTTAATGTGTACAAACAACACAGGATGAAAACTATGGGATATCATGTTGCAGCATTAGTGTTGTACCCTGGAGCATAGTAAGTATGCGGTCTTGTATTAATCATACCTACTGTGTGTTTATACAATATTTCTGTTAGCGTAGTTTGGGGCATTCTTTTCTAGTTACTCACAAAGGCATTATACTTATAGGCTTCATGTATGCGTGCGTTTTATTATTTATTTTATCGTTTTCTGAATTTAATGGGAATGCACCAATAGAATCACGTGTCAGGTATATGAAGTGAAATCCCGAAAATAAAAAATCGGTGCTTATGACGTAATCCCAACAACAAGATAAATGTTCCTGTCATCGTTATTGAACATGCAATGTCAGGTGCATATCTAAAAAATATGAAATAAAAATTGACGAATAAGAAATAACTTAAAACTGTAATAAATGTTTTTAAGAACTTCTTTGTCGCGAACAGAAAGTAGCATACAATTGCTTTATTTAAAGTAAAGTTAAATATATGCAGTAATTATGCACAAAGATCCCAGAACAGGAGTAAGAAGTTCTAACATGTATTAGATCAAGGCAAACTATTAGATACGACCTTTAAGAATATGGGTAATACAGTTGTGTTCTTCACACCACTAACACCAGCTATGGGTGCCACCTGTAATAACTTGCTTCGCCCCTTTAAACCCAGAACCAGCTCGAGGTGGTGGAGCAGCAGTGTTGGCCATACGCTACTTGCTAGTGGTAGGCTTCCAGTCGCTGTCGTTCCTCCTAATCCACAGTCGGCTGGAACTTCTCTCTGCTGTCTTTGACATGTTCTACCCAGCCATCTTGCGTTCTTTCCCTTCAATCCCACAGTCTTTCGGCATCTTCCACATCGATGGTGGTGCAAAACCTCGACAACCAATCACTACTGGTTAGTTATGAGCTACACATCAAGTTTCTCTACATTGTTTTACAATTTCAGCATGCTTGAGTCTTTTCATTTCGTTTGCTTCAGCAGACATTTCTTGCCAGGGCACAGTAGAACACCTAAATTGAAATATGACTCCGGCGTTTTCCTTGCATTACACAACACCGCCAAGGCTGTTGGTAAGTTTTGAATCACTTTCAATACGCTGTCTGTGTTCAGTGCAGTTTATGTAACTACATGGACACGCGTTGCATTTGGGTTGTTGTCAAAAAATAAACACGCATGCATGAACGACAAGGAATATTTGTAAATCCATGTATTTACACTGTGTTGTAGGGACTTAGACATTAACATTGTGAAATATAATGACACAAGCCTATGAAACCACATCCAAAATAACTAAAGTCTTTCGAATTAAAATTCCTCTCAGATGTTAGCAGATTCACGTTAACTTGTTTTGAAAGGTGTCTAGATGCTTTTATGGCTGTATTATGAGTTAGAATGGTTCTGAGGACTGAGTAACCCAAGAATACTCCTGTGTTCGGGAGAAAGTCGCAATTAGGTTCATTGGTGAAATGGAAATTGTCTGCCTTGATAGTTAATATCCGAGGTATTCCAAACAGTAGGTAGGCCCTTTTAGTTAGAATTCTTGTCCTGGTCTTTTGTAGATGTTGCTATTACACACAGTGAAATTGAAACTTTTGCATAAATATAAACTTAAAATTCATATGTTATTTAAAAAAAGAAAAAAGAATGCTTGTTGATGGTGGTTAACCTGGCAGAAAAGCCAACATGCACTCCAAAGAGCACAAGCATAAAAGCCGAGTAAAACAAATGAAAGGACCTACTCGCATGTAGGAATTATTCAGGGGAGGCTATTCATTAATGTCGCATTCACTGTGTATTAACAGCCCCAGTTATCCATCACCCATTAAACACATACTCTGCAAAGCACGAAGTTTCCAGTCTTAGTCCAATAGTGAAGATCCAAAATAGGTCTAGCGAGATGTAGTATTACATATGCAACTCAAATCCTGTACAGCTTATTAAATAAATATATCATATTAAGAGTTATCTCCCCATACCCAACTATGGCTGCTATTCTTCTATACTTGTTCCCATATATTTCCTCTGTAACTGCATACAACGGTCACGAGACGTGTCGTACCCGACGGTTTGCCTATATCTCATATATGTAACAATATCCGACCTCTGGGTTATCGGTGCATAATTTTTGTAGAAGTGCATCATACTTTAGTCTAAGCTTTGACTATTTTCAACAGTATCTCAATTTTCAACAGTATCTCAATTTTGGAGGCAGTAAATCAACACTGAAAGTGTTCATACTTTCAAATATATAAATAAGAACGATTGGGTTTTCTGCCAAAAAAATAGACATCGACGTCAGAGCGGAAGACGTGGTTGTCTTAGTTTAAAAATAGCTAACTGTGCATCGCAGCTCAGATAGAAAATACATGATGTAATGACGATTGTGGCGTTACGGTACAATTTTCAGGCAGGGGTAGGACATCAATAAACATCATTTTGCGAGATATTTTCAGGTAAAAAAAAGATATTTAATGAAAATATGTTTGGTCCAAACTGTCGGATACCACCTTTAACTGGAAACTTAAGAAGCAAAGAGCAGATCCTGATCAAACATTTTTTTTGCAGGTCCCAGCGGGACATGCTGATAAAAATTCCGAACTACCAGGTTAACAGTTTACGTCAGAGAGCTCGCTACCCAGTGAATATAATACAATATCGCCTTCTAGGCTCCCTTGCCATTAAAATACATTCCAGTATCTCGCATACTCACTGCTTCATCAAGTTTCGATGAGTTGGCCCCTTGTTGAGACCAGACTGATGTTTAAGATAAAACAAATGTTATCTGTAAAAACAAATTTAAATCTTGTTAAATATGTATTCGGGTAATTTTGTTTTTTGCCCTGCGTGTATGTAACAAGGGTTTCACAACCTCTGCAAGGGGATTTCAAATTACACGAAGTTGTTAAGTAGTTATAATCGCTCAGCATATTATATGCTATGCAAACGAGAAGAAAGTTAATATATTTTCTTGTCGAAAAGTCAAAATTTATTATTTAAAAATGTGTTTATGCAACCAAGCAATCAATGCATCGGTAACATTGCAGGACCACAGCGGCAGCGGCCAGCAATAATTGGGGGGGGGGGGGGGGGGGGGGGGAGGGAGGGGAGGGGGTGGTGGAGAGGAATACACTCGGGAGCATTCACATCAGCATAACATTATGTTTTAACATAGTTGTGTATATACTTCGGTATCTTTGCAGCACCCATGACTGGTTTACTAAATAAAAGTCAAAAGTATTATAATACACTATTAACACATGTGGGACATGTAGCATTTAACCACTGTCCTTTATTAGTAGTATATATATGTAGGAATATGTCGAATGTAATAAATAATAGAAGAAGTATACGCCGGCGTTATTGCCAGGGTCAGATAAACAAGTGTATATATAACAACGTGCTTTGTTTTGTTTTTTGTTACATCTCACTGACACAATTATGGTGACATTTGGAACGTCCAGCTAATTGTTGATGATGTAAAATCCCAGACATATGCCCGGGTAGAACCACCGCAGGCACACCACAGATCAGCTAATGCACATGACTACAGAAACTATCTGTTTCATACATAAAACTATGCTACCTTGGATATAGGTGTATTATGGAAAAAAATGTGATGGAAGACTGTTAACCTTGGTAGGTGGGCACTTTTTCGTCAGCTAACCATGACATGATCTGGATTATGTAAACATTGTAGATCCAGACCAGCCTGCCCCAGTTGTGAGCTGTCTGATAACGATCTGAACTATATGGTGCCAAGATTGTACCAGTACATCTTGTTACTTGCATATTCATGATGCCGTGAGCAGATAACTTGTGGGGTTTATGGAGCTATTTACTAATGTCGCATAACAATAGGTAGACTCAAATAAGTTTTGTCGTTTATTGATAAGCATGCAGATTTTATGCATGCACTTTGCATAGTTAAGTTATTTCTTCAAAACCAGGATAAACAAAAAATGTACAGATGTACAAATAGTGCGGTTTCCGATTTACCTTTCGATTTTTTAAACACTTGGTTTCTTCAGTAACTGTCTAATAACTAGTACAGTGAATCAGTGCCGATTAAAAGGGCATTATATTGCCGACTTCGTCATACCAATATGTTCAAATGAAACCGTTTGTCCATTGTCTAACATGTCTGTATACGCCAGACCCTCAGCCTGGGTTATCACAACATAAGGTCAAAAAGTTAGCATTGTTTGTTGAATTGGATGGTTATCGCAAGTTTATTAAAGAGTATATGTTTGTCTTTCGCGGAGCAAAATAAACCGAAGCAATAATATAATCAAAATAATAAAATCATTGATGCAAATCTTATATGATCCGTGGACAGCTATGCTTAAGTTATAACTGATAATAACGTTTTTTGTGGATAATATATGAAATGTGAGTCATTTGTTCATAGTGTAAGAGCACACGTGTGGTTGAATGTGTGTTATAGTAAGAACTAGTGAATGTGGAAGTGAAGTTGTCTGTGATCGTGCTCGTCAAGTGGGGGTGGGGGGGGGGGGGGCGCCGGGGTGGGGGGGGGGGGGGGGGGCGGGATAGGGGCTTGTGTTTTATCCTTATGTTTCTGTGTTTGTTTAGGGTGCGTCTGTACATATGTGTATATGCTGACTGTAAATGAATTTGTCCATAACATCTATTATATAAGATCCAACTGTTCGACAGATAGTACAGCCTAGATAAAGGTTCGCGAGGGAGACCAAGTATTGGCGGGGGTCTTGCTAAATGCACGTTCCATGCACGCTCCACTAATTGAATAACACGAGTGGGTTTATTATAATTAAGCAGTAAGCAACGCAAGGTATGTGTACTACTGTATCCCTCAAATGTGATTTGTTGACATGTTAAAATAATCCAGTATAATCCTGGCTGTCACAATAACGATATTGTCAAAGTATAATCCGACAAGAAGAGACAATGAAATGGTTAGTTTAAAACTCCATGTATTTATTTATAGTCGATTGAGAAAAGTGTTCTTGCAACTTATATTAATAATCCTGTCCACTTCCTGGGTAGAATCAATACTTAGATACTGTGTAGGATGGGATGGGATTTGCCGGCATTTTTGCCGATACTGTGCAGCGACATTTCTATCATTATAGCACAGGGGCACCTGTAAGGTGCCCAGGGACTGAACCCGGCCGGTCCATAATACTGACACCAACGAGTCAGGCGTAATGCTGTCTTCTTAGCCCTGGGCGTTAGGAGGGAAGGCACTACTATCAACTTTAAAGTCTCTGGTTTGACCCGCCGGGGATTGAACCCACGACCTCCCGATCCGCAAGCCGACGCCCTACCACCTGAGCTATTGCGGCCGGTTAGGTACTGTGTACCTGGAGAAATTTGCTTTAGAACTAACATCATTTTGCCAGTTTCGGGGTTTGAACCCGGGACCCTCCGAGCCAGAGTACAACGTCTTAACCACTACAGCACGGACGCTCCACAAAGAAATGTTATTAATGATCTTTTACAGTGGTTGCAATTTACATGTCTTTGACAATGCCAATCACGTATTATGGTGGACGTTAGCATTGTATAGCCGTATATTGACATGAATATGTAATGAGAATCACCAATTTCAGAAATCAAATTGAGTTTTGTTCATGAACTTTTTATCAATTACATTATTTTGCCATTTACAGAAATTTTTATGTCATGTAGTGCGACAATTCACATATAAATGAGTTTAATGCAATGTTATATTTATCGCCTTAAATAAAAGGCCTTTTGTTACGCATGTTATAAATTATTACCAGGTGACTTCGGACAATTACCATATAATGCTATGTATTGTTTTAATGTTCCAATTACCAACACGTGCGTGTTTAAGATACAGTGTCTTTAATACGTTAGGCCAAAGGTTCAATTATAATTGACAGGTATTTTAAATTATCGATAATAAGTTACTTACAGTATGGTTGTGGAGGGGGATACCCGGGGTATGGTGTCCAGCTGCAGGAACATACACCGTACAGTGACGTGGTAGCATTGGCACCGGGAGGGACATTGTGACGTCACACTTCCCACCAGATACGTCACAAACAACACTAATGTTAATCCTAGATTCATTTTCAATCGCCCAGCAGCACCAACAATGAATCCTTATCCAAAGAAAATTCCCTTTCAAAATCCAAACACACACAATAACTGCACTTCGGTGGACGATTAAAACGTCCACACACAGTTTTCTTCTCCTAAAACACCGTTACTTCCTACAGACCAATTCTTTCCCAACTCGAGAATAACAGTAAAGTTTACACATCCATATTTCAGACGAATGCACTATGAAAGTGAAAGTAATAATC
Organism: Sinonovacula constricta; assembly: GCA_007844125.1. Lineage (NCBI taxonomy): Eukaryota > Metazoa > Mollusca > Bivalvia > Cardiida > Solecurtidae > Sinonovacula > Sinonovacula constricta. The sequence continues at coordinate 14,072,590 of CM017562.1, forward strand.
CGTAGCTATGTTATGTCATCACGAACTAAATGCTGCACTATAAGGGTACCGAGCCCTTTTCCCTACCCCTTATGAACCCTTAAGAAAGCACTGAAATATCTCCTCTTTCACTTTGATAGAGAGCTAGCGTCGGCAGTAATTAAATCCCCCACAACCTTACGCGGTTTATCTCCGACGTTATCTTGCGCATTCCAGAAACCTCACTGAGCGTATGAAGAAAGAACATGCACCGGGGTAGGTTACTATATGTACACGCACGAATAACCGCCCAGAAACACTCGGCGTAACTACGCACACAATGCAAACACTAGAACGAGCAACGCGTCATTGAATACTCGACGTAAGCCAACGTTAAGAATATTCTCTTAAAGCAATCAACGTAAAAACGCGCACATATGAACACTAGAAGAAGGGGAAAGCGTCATTGCACCAACAACGAGTTCAATGTAAAGAAACGTTTTAAATCGTTCAGAAACAGCTTCTGTTTTCTTTTCTGCTATGTCCTGTCTCTTTACTCGCAACTTTCGCTCTGCTGACAATTCAGTCACTCTACCGATCAGATGTCTACCGTATTTAACACCCCACACTCATCGTCGCCTATTTTTATACAGCCAGACGTGATTCACTACATCATGCTAGAGTCCCTTCGATGAAGAAGTGCGGGGAGTGAAATCGCGACACCAGTGCGCAAATATTCAACTTGGTCGACCTTCTTCATTCAAGTGGTCCTACTCTGTCTGTGATTAATACATGATGTGAAAGTCTCATTATATCGCCGAGAGAAAAATCACATTCATTTTGCAAATTTCAATGAATGTCCATTAAAACTTGGTGAAAAGAATACACACAGTTCACTAGGGGAAGTCGCATTTTTACAGCAGGGTCGCAGGCGGTCAGGTAGATTCGTATCAAATATCAGCCGTTCGTTTGGTCCATATGGTCCAGTGCATACAGAAAAATTACACGGATTGAAAATAAATAAAAACACTAAATACCTGGCGAACTGGGTTGTGTACCTATGGGAGAGACTCGATTCGGTTATACCTTGAAAACGATGCGATAAAGTTCGAGAGCCGGCTAATTTACAATGGGTCCAATAAACCGCTAAAATCTTAAATGTAATCCTCCAGACGACAGTGTCGCTTCGACCTCTCCAACTCAAAGCGACAGGAACAATAGGAACTGATTAGCAACAACGATGTTTATCAAATCGAGTACACGCGGAGGGGTGCTCTGTTGAAAGTAATGAAGGTATTGTCGCAACGAAGGTGTGCATCTTGATAGGTTTTGGTGTCGGACTTGACGCGAGACAAAAAGTGAGTTTTGACAGCTGACTTGTAAACAAAGATGGTGTCGGGCCATATCTGGATGTTATCTATAGCTCAATGACAGCTTTTTTGACATTTTGGTCATCTTGATTAATTTAAACAAAACATGGAATGCGCTAATTTATGGTAACAAAATGGGATAAAACCTGTCACAAGATCGCTTACAGGTCACAAAGCGATACAAAAGTGACACCATTGAATGTGAGAAACAAAACAGATAAATATTCAGTAAGTTTAAGCACGTTCATACGACAACGACTCAAAGAAAAAGATGCCCACATTATTCGTATGTCGTTTTTATGACATTGTAGTTAGATTTTGTTTCGATGACATCGTTTCATATTTACAGTTTATATTTTCTAAATATACAGATATATTAAAACCAGTTACTGTATTTTTCAGTGAACATTTTCAGTATATCACACCGTAATTGGAATGTAAATATCAAAATAATGCCGGTAACTCAGTTACCAGATAATGCTATTAATAAAGCGACGTGTTGTTATGTTACCTCTAAGATTTAATTAATAGACACTACAAAATGCAACTACAATTGTTTTCATCCGAACATAAGATAACACCTGCAGCAAATAGAAACATTTGAAGCAATTAAAAAACACTTATGTACCTGTAATTGAAGTTAGTTGAAGCATGATGGGCAGGATAAGAATGTTGCATTAAAGGCGGTATCCGACACTTTGGATACCCAACATAAAACATATTATTATTATTATTATTATTATTATTATTATTATTACTATTATTATTAGTAGTATTATTATTATTACCATTATTATTATTATTATTATTATTATTATTATTATTATTATTATTATTATTATTATAACTATTATTATTAGTATTATTATTATTATTATTATTATTATTATTATTATTATTATTATTATTATTATTATTATTATTATTGCTATTGTTGTTATTGTTCTTATTGTTGCTGATGTTGTTTAAAAGATCCCGCGAGATGCCGTTTTTTTATGTCAAAAGTAAGTACAACAGCCCACTCGTCATTACACATTATTTCCTATCTGAACCACGCTGCACAGTTAACAATTTAAACTAAGACAACGCGACCTTGGAGATCACGTTAGGTCATCCGGGTAATCGTCTGTGACGTCGACATCTATTTTATGCAGAAATCACCATCCCATCGTGCTTATTGACAGATTTTGAAAAGATGTCCATTAAGAGCGCTTTTTACAATTATTATGATTTCTTCTGTCTAACAATTGAAGCAGTGTTCCAAATTGTCTTTACTTATACTTTAGTATGGCATTCTGCAGATAATGACACAAATAGATGTCAATTATTGTAATATTTATTTGATACTCACAATAGTCGGATACTCCCTTTAGCTGATAAATTACATGTCAATATATCCTTTAATTTCCGCTGACGACTTGTTGTCATATATTAAAAACAGCACAGAAAAATTTCGATGGTACTATTTCTCATGACGCACTGTTACATGAATTGATACGCATCTCTTGTGTGTCATAAATACAAAAACACGATCGTAAAGATAATTTATGTAATATATTGACTAAAGTAAAATATTAACAGCTCAGCGCTAAGAGGAACAAAAACGCACTTTATTACATCATATCTTTCTTTACTCAGACGTGCTTGTGAACATGAATTGCCTAACTTCGTGATGAATTCATATGAATAACCTTTTTTAATTACACATTATTTAAATTTCGCATTAAGACTTTTTTGACGTAGAACTGCAAATTGTTACATGTAAATGCAATGATTTACCTTAATACCATCCATCGGCGATGTAATAAACACTGTTTAAGTGATTAAGAACAGTTTGAAGTATGGTATTCGAATTAAATTAAAACCCCAGACAGCAGGTAAAACGGTAACGTTTGGAGGCAGGTGCAACATATAATGTGCTCACTGTGTTGAACAAAGACACAAACAGTTGGTAAAACAGAAAGAAATAGTGTTAAATAAAAAAAAAAATATTTGCCTTAATTACAACCATTTAACTAGAGGGGAGTAATTGGATAGACTCAAAAAAATGCGTTTGAATTGAATTGAGGCTCAGGCGGTTGGTAAAGCAATACAGCACTATTTAAGTGACTGGGAAAGATTAAAAGGCGGTATTCGAATTCAATGTCAGCCTTCCGGTACATAAGTAGAGCGTGTTGTAACATAACATGCAGTTTTTTTTTAAAGAAACTTGGTCTCAGTTGGTAATATTTGCGTATTTGCATTTATTAAATTGCGTTACTACGGCAACAAGGCAACATAATATTCAACCACAATAAATACTATATTCCAACAGGTTCATCAGGTGATGTGTAAACATGCTGATGGACATTAAATAGTCTCGTTTCAAGATATAAGGAAAACGCGAAGTGTTGTGTAATATCCTCTTTATGACAAGTCTTCTGTTAAGTCTTATTTAGAAACAAACGCTTACATTAACCACATAAAACCAGTATTTAATTATATATGTAATAAATTGTTACCCTTCCCAACCATTTTATCGACGCTAGCATTTTGCAGCTTAAAGATATTGATTTTATATATCACCGGCCATTTTCATGCGTAAGGGACCCGTTTCAAAGTTTGCCACATTTTAATAAGGTATTGTCAATCTTGCCAAGTTTTTAAACATATTTGCCATTTTGTAAGCCATGTTGGATGATGTCGTTAGACTTTAAAGGTTTAGTGTTTTTATCGAATTAAGTATGATTTGTCTAATAAATACTTTGGTTATTAAGACAAATAAACCAGTCATTTTTTTTCTTGCTAAATTTGGTGGTAGTTTTTAGCAAGTAACCATTAAAGCTTAAAAAAGAAAAAAAAGAATATGTGCAATTCTATGATATTGGCTGATTTCACAACCCTCCGTTTCAAGTAATTCAACACCACCTACCATTCCCTTTAACACCACCTACAATCAACTTTAACACCGCCTACCATCGCCTTTAACACCGCCTACCATCGCCTTTAGCACCACCTACTATCGCCTTTAACAACGTCTACCATCGCCTTTAGCACCACCTATTATCGCCTTTAACACCACCTACCATCGCCTTTTACACCGTCTACCATCGCCTTTAACATCGCCTACCATCGCCTTTAACACCACCTACCATCGCCTTTAACATCACCTACCATCGCCTTTAACATCGCCTACCATCGCCTTTAACACCACCTACTAGCGCCTTTAACAACGTCTACCATCGCCTTTAGCACCACCTATTATCGCCTTTAACACCACCTACCATCGCCTTTAACATCACCTACCATCGCCTTTAACACCACCTACTATCGCCTTTAACACCACCTACCATTGCCTTTAACACCACCTACCATTGCCTTTAACACCACCTACCATTGACTTTAACACCACCTACCAAAGCCTTTAACACCACCTAACATCGACTTAAACACGACCTACCATCGACTTTAACACCACCTACCAAGATGCAATGAGAACCTTCTCTGTGGTAGACTTAAAAGTGTGTCATTAAAATTGGGTTGCAACCCAAACTCAATGTAAAAAAGGAAATGTTTTGTGTAACAAAATATGTAATTTTTAAACTTATACAAAACCCATCAACGATGTAATTAATATCGTTTAAGTGATTGCATAGAGTCAACATATTGGCTAGTTGAAAGCCAAGCTGCATACTAAAGTAGCGACGGTGAGGTAATGTTATAGCCTAGCCATACTCCATACAAAGGACGCATTTAGGACGAACAAAAATTATAGTTTTATGTGGTGTTTTATTCATAAGTCGACTGAGAAAAGAAGGATGAATATTGAAGCTAAGCAAAAAACTGACCTTTGCGAAATCACACACTGAGCTATCTCGAGGCTGTGGATGTTATTCTACAATAGCCAATTCAGAAGGCATGCATTTAGCCTTAATTGTTCTTCTGTGCGGCTTAGCAAAGGCTGATATGTATACCCACTGAACATAGAAATTAGTCAATTTAAGCAACTTTATATATTTATTTACCCTTTCCCCTAAGTTTATATATTTCTTTACTATTTAAAACACATTTATTGAAATCAACCATGTCAAATGTAAAAACATTATACATTACAAACTGGACAGAGTGGGGGAGGGGGGACAAAAATGTCGAGGGTTGTTATGGCAACCAAGCACCAATGTTTTTAAAAAGAAAAGTGCAGGCAAGATTTCAGAAATATTTCACAATATCAGTAGTCAGATTGAATTTTGTTTCGAGTATTGTACTTGACCAAGTTCCATTGCCACAATGGTCCGGCAGGCCAATCGGTATCGTGCCCGTTTTCCATTTAGATAGTAAATCCTAAATCATGTCAGAAACTTCCATTGGCAAAGCATTTTATATTGAAAAAAAGTTGTTCATGTATAAAGAGTTTTAAATAATGTTCATTGGTAAAAAACACATCTGATTAAGACCTGGCCATTTTCAAACTTCGACTTTTTAAGAATCATTCCAGAAATGGCGCCAACTTATACAAATGTAACTCAACTGAAAGCTTTGCATGTTTACTGCGACAACTGTAGTTTGTTTTTTCTTGCTCATTGTCATAAAAAGCACCTAAATAAATCCGATAACCTAAAATGTACATGAGGGTCTATTGTATAATTAAGTGAAGTCTTCTCTCATAAAAATGTCAGAGCTGAGATAATGTAAAAGAACTGACAATATCTCCAACAGGCATTTTGCCGGGATAAAAAACAAACATCCCACGTTTATGTTAACACCTCTAGATAAGGGCATCAAGAGAAGGTTTGGTGACAGGAATTTCGTACGTACATTATTTACACTTTTGTAACTGCTTATAATTACAATTGTTTTATCTCCTAATTGAGTGTTTTGAAACAATGTAGAATTAGGTGAAGAAAATCAACCAAGTTTTCAACCAGTTTGTTTTTGTGTGTTTTAAAGAAATAGAGGTAGATCTACAACATTTAAACATTATTAACAAACAGTTTGCGAAATCAAACAAAATTACCTTATAAGTGCGCTTTATGAACGGTCAATAACATATGAAAAACACTGCTGTGTGATAAATAACATGTGAACAATTTGGGAGGATTCTACGTAAAAATAATTTACAGGGGTCGTAAAAAAGACTACGGGTCCACAAATTAAATCATTTGTTTAACCATTCCGACGTACGTCTCCCATTACAGCTAGAAGATATACCTCTGACTCAGCTTCCGAAATAAATACAGAGTAGCGTGTGTCTATGTATACAGGTTCTTTGTTGTCACGGTGCGAAGTACTTTGTGAGTTTCTGAGATAAATATCTCAACTCGCTGGCCGAACATACACTTGGTCTAACAAATGGGGATAATTGTTACACAAATGTGAGGTCATGGGTTATTATACAAGAAGATCTGTTTCATACTTAATTATGAATTTCCGTGTTCTGAACGGGCATACAACAGCAGCAATGCCTTTTCACCAAACTCAGGGACGTTACTGTGTGTTATTGCATGGGACGACTATTTGAAGATTGGCTAAGGAACAATATCTATCTGTGTGCATGAGTTTGTCGCTCCCAATATATTATTTGAAACACAAATAGAGTTTGATTTATATAATATTAATTATATTAATTTGATATATATTAATTTAATAATATATATTAAACACAAAGGTAAAACTCAACTTTGAACATTATCTTACCATATATTGACGTAAATCTGGCCGGTTTTTTAAATTTCATTTTCTGTTTCTTATTAATGATCAGTGCGGGTGGGAGCATGCTGAATACATTGCAAATCCAGTGTTGTTGCTTTTTTTTTCGGAAAGCTGTAGCTGGCTGTGTGACAGTGACATGTACTTCTACACACGACACATGACAATAAGACGTATAGTTCTAAACCCATTAATGTAAGGTGGTGAACCTTGTGAAGATCGTAATGGTAAACGGTTTGATACTGTATTGGTCAGGTGTTTCTGTTGCTGTTGTTATTGTCGTTCTTGTTGAGGGTAAGGAGGAGAAGTGGAACAAGACGACATTAACGACATATTCTAAACTCATACATTTACGTGTTAATATATTTGAGACATCATGCAAACGTGACATATTGGTTCATTGCATCCATTTGGTGCAAATATCGATGTCATCTCGTTTCAAAGCCGTAAATTGAAGACCCAAAGCTTATGTACGACAAGAGGGTCTTCAGTAGCCAACTTGTGATCAAAGGCTGCACTCTGTACCCCGCATTGACTACAGAGTCGAAAGTGTTATCCAATTAGTCGCCATTATACCAATCCAATTATCGTTCACTCGTGTTAAATGGTGAATGTTTAATGTCCTATCTGCCAGTGTGTTCATATGCCGATATATTTAAATGAAACTTTGGACCATCATCACTGCCTTAAGATCAGTAAAACCTGCTACATCATTTACCTTCCTAAAATCATAATTCAAGTTGTTTTTTCTTTAATGTTCTTTTTCACGATGAAATCAAACCAGTAAGTAACGCGGTGATGTCAAAAAGGTGACTTCTTGGACATTTCTTTTAACGAACATTGTCGAGGTATTTCGGCAAAGACAAACTAACAATATTTATTTCCGGCGGAAACACATCGGGACCTGTTTGGAAGGTCGAGTGGTTACGTGTTGGCCTTTCATACGTGTACTCAAGACTCTCATATTTTACCGTTTTATGTTTAATTTAAGAAAAAGTGTTTTTTTTCTTTGGTACGTTATATTTTATTTATTTTAAGAAAAAAATGATAATCTCCCATTTCGTGAATGACGAAAGTCTGTCGAACTGGACAAGTATGTATGAAACCATGAATAAAAGTTGAATGAAACTATGTGCTTATTCATGAATGTGCTCTCGGAACATGTTTTCACTTTCCACATCAGCCGATATGTATTTACTATCTGGGTTCGCAAACGTTCATCTAATCTTTATTGGATTTAAAGCAGACGAAACTTTCCAACCGCCAGATGATCGCTGGCGTTAAAATACTACATACATATATCATGGTGAATGTTGAGGATACATTAAGATACATTAAAATATGTAATCCAGAGATCAGTTAAGATATGTAAACGCAGAGTATGCATAAATATTTAAATTCAATATTCACAGCTCAGTATGTATGATTTAATTTTGATATGCATTAATATACCATTAAAAGGCAGGTGGGTTTGGTTTAAAGAAAAAAAATCGTGTGTATTTTTAGCAAACTATTTACCTGGATAAGCCTGGGTAATGTCGCCTAAAGATGTAACCACGTTAACTGGTACAATGCTGGATTTATTAATTAGCGATTTCAAATCCCCTAGCAGTTTGCTGACATCTCTTTTTAAAAGTCACATGACATAATTATTGCGCAAATTAAGACCCGGCAGCGAAAAAGTGCATATCCTGATTAGTCAGCTCTCAGGTGGTTGATCTGCCTAAAATGATCCACATGTGCTTGACAGGTAACAATTGAGTATTTTGATAAATATGTCTCTTATAATGTTAACGCGAGCTAGCAGGAATAAACACAAACCATTAAAACAAATTTAACATGAAAACATAGTTATATTAAAAAATGGTTCGACATTTTCGAAGCGAAGTCAATGCCAGTAATAACTAATGTTGTTTTCATTTCGAAACGCGATGTTTCTTGTTAAACAACGGCTTCAAACAAACCACAAACAGCAATGTTTATTTATTTATTTATTTATTTATTTATTTATTTATTTATTTATTTATTTGGGTTTTACGGGACACAGACAATTAACAGGTCATACGGCGCCGAATACAAAGAAGTGTAATGTGAATAGAGAATAATCGAGTAAAAACTAAACTATGTTAGCAATGCATTGATCAGTAAATTGTGAATGTGTTACCACTTGCATTTATATCTGCCTTGTATTTTCTTCTCAGGGAAAGCCGGACACAAGTTTAGGAACTTGTGATTTCAAGGTGGTATCTGACAGTTTTTCTACATCCAATACATGCACTAATATTTTACCACTGCTTTGGGGAATGCTTGCATAATTTCTTCATGAATTCATTCAAACTTAAATCTAAATAATTTTATGCTGGCGTCTTCTAAGTGTATCAAATTCAAAATTCATAAAACAGACCACTTATTTAAAATTAAGTCTATCACGGAGTGCCAATAATAGATGTATGCACTAACCAGTCCTGCATTGTTTTGTTCAAATCTTACAGATATATGTGAAGCGCGGACAAATCTTATCTACAGCCGGTCGGACCGACAGATAGACCGACAGACAAACCGAGGCAGACAGACCGACAGACAGACCGAGACAGTCAGACCGACAGACAAACTGACAAACAGATCGATCGACAGATCGAACGAAAAACTGACCGACAGACAGACCGAGACAGACAGACCGAGACTGGCAGGCAGGCAGACCGACAGATAGACCGAGACAGACAGACCGAGACTGACAAACTGGCAGGCAGGCAGACCGACAGATAGACCGAGACAGACAGACCGAGACAGACAGACCGAGACTGACAGACCGAGACTGACAGACTGGCAGACCGACAGACAGACTGAGACAGACAGACCGACAGACAAACCGACAAACAGATCGATCGACAGATCGAACGACAAACTGACCGACAGACAGACCGAGACAGACAGACCGACAGACAGACCGAGACTGACAGACTGGCAGGTAGGCAGATCGACAGATAGACCGACCTGCCAACAGAGATGACTTCACTATATCCCCTATTACTCCGTATCTAGGCAATAACAAATCTCCTCTTGACTAGACATTTACGTAAAGCCTGAAGTATCGTTGGACAAAATGGGTTTAAATTTCAACCTTTGAAACTAAACATTGAAGTCACCAGTGTTTGCTGTCACAGAAGGGAAAATAAAAAAAGTAAGAATTGAAAAATATACGTTATGATTTCATGTTGTATGTAGAGAAACTGGGTATATGCTTAATATATACGATATGTTTAACCAATGTACAAACAGGAATAGACAGTACTTTATATTATTTTACACTTTATAGTCAATTATAACATTGCAAAAAGAAGTTTCGTACTTTCTACATTTTCTATAAAGATTGAAATATTGAACGTTTTTATTTTACAGAAGAGAGACTAAAACATCAATGCCTGTCTTTAAAAATTTTCAACCTATGAATTGGAGATAAACAAATGGCTAGCGACACACCATGAGGGTTGACGACAGTGATAAACGCATATGTATCCTCCTTTCGTTTTCGATTGCTGTTCTGGTAGTTTTGCCGCAAACACATAACCTTTGATCTTGACAATAGTAAGCACACTGTTTCATCAACGACACAAAGTCCAATAATTAATGACTTGTGTCCTAACCGGTCGTTAATTTGTAACTAGAGTTGTCATCCAGATTGTGGTCGCCAATCGCAGGTAGGTGTATTAATGACAAATTTCGTAACATTTAGTATAAACCTCGTTTTATTGGCAGATATCATGCTAATTTTATGTAAAAAGCGTAAACCAAATTCCCAAATATTTGATAAGAACATCATCCATATGTAAGAAGGTAAGGCAGATATCAACGGGAAAATGACAATGAAAAGACAGCTCCCAGCGAGAGAATAGATAGGTCTGACAGCTCTCAGCAGGGTGAATGTCCAGGTAAGACAGCTGTCAGCGGGGAGAATGTCAAGGTAAGACAGCTCTCAGCGGGGAGAATGTCCAGGTCAGACAGCTGTCAGCGGGGAGAAGGTCCAGGTCAGACAGCTGCCAGCGGGGTGAATGTCCAGGTCAGACAGCTCTCAGTGGGGAAAATGTCCAGGTCAGACAACTCTCAGTGGGGAGAATGTCCAGGTCAGACAGCTCTCAGTGGGGTGAATGTCCAGGTCAGACAGCTCTCAGTGGGGAGAATGTCCAGGCAAGACAGCTGTTAGCGGGAAGAATGTCCAGGTCAGAGAGCTGTCAGAGGGGTGATTGTCTAGGTCAGCCAGCTCTCAGTGGGGTGAATGTCCATGTCAGACAGCTCTCAGCAGGGTTAATGTCCAGGTCAGACAGCTGTTAGCGGGAAGAATGTCCAGGTCAGACAGCTGTCAGCGGGGTGAATGTCTAAGTCAGCCAGCTCTCAGTAGGTTGAATGTCCAGGTCAGACAGCTCTCAGGGGGAAGAATGTCCAGGTCAGACAGATCGCAGTGGGGGAAATGTCCAGGTCAGCCAGCTCTCAGGGGGAAGAATGTCCAGGTCAGACAGATCGCAGTGGGGGAAATGTCCAGGTCAGCCAGCTCTCAGTGGGGTGAATGTCCAGGCCAGACAGCTGTTAGCGGGAAGAAGGTCCAGGTCAGACAGCTGTCAGCGGGGTGAATGTCTAAGTCAGCCAGCTCTCAGTAGGTTGAATGTCCAGGTCAGACAGCTCTCAGTGGGGAAAATGTGCAGGTCAAACAGCTCTCAGTGGGAAGAATGTCCAGGTCAGACAGATCGCGGTGGGAAGAATGTCCAGGTCAGACAGATCTCAGTGGGAGAATGTCCAGGTCAGACAGATCTCAGTGAAGAAAATGTCCAGGTCAGACAGCTCTCAGTGAGGAAAATGTCCAGGTCAGACAGCTCTCAGTGTGGGTAATGTCCAGGTCAGACAGATCTCAGTGAGGAAAATGTCCAGGTCAGACAGCTCTCAGTGGGGGAAATGTCCAGGTCAGACAGCTCTCAGTGTGGGTAATGTCCAGGTCAGACAGATCTCAGTGAGGAAAATGTCCAGGTCAGACAGCTCTCAGTGGGAAGAATGTCCAGGCCTTAATTGTTCTGTACAGCTCAGCAAAGGCTGATATGTATACCCACTGAACATAGAAATTAGACAATTTAAGCAACTTTATATATTTATTTACCCTTTCCCCTAAGTTTATATATTTCTTTACTATTTAAAACACATTTATTGAAATCAACCATGTCAAATGTAAAAACATTATACATTACAAACTGGACAGAGTGGGGGAGGGGGGACAAAAATGTCGAGGGTTGTCATGGCAACCAAGCACCAATATTTTTTAAAAAGAAAAGTGCAGGCAAGATTTCAGAAATATTTCACAATATCAGTAGTCAGATTGAATTTTGTTTCGAGTATTGTACTTGACCAAGTTCCATTGCCACAATGGTCCGGCAGGCCAATCGGTATCGTGCCCGTTTTCCATTTAGATAGTAAATCCTAAATCATGTCAGAAACTTCCATTGGCAAAGCATTTTATATTGAAAAAAAGTTGTTCATGTATAAAGAGTTTTAAATAATGTTCATTGGTTAAAAACACATCTGATTAAGACCTGGCCATTTTCAAACTTCAACTTTTTAAGAATCATTCCAGAAATGGCGCCAACTTATACAAATGTAACTCAACTGAAAGCTTTGCATGTTAACTGCGACAACTGTAGTTTGTTTTTTCTTGCTCATTGTAATAAAAAGGACCCTAAATAAATCCGATAACCTAAAATGTACATGAGGGTCGATTGTATAATTAAGTCAAGTCTCCTCTCATAAAAATGTCAGAGCTGAGATAATGTAAAAGAACTGACAATATCTCCAACAGGCATTTTGCCGGGATAAAAAAAACAAAACATCCCACGTTTATGTTAACACCTCTAGATTAGGGCATCAAGAGAAGGTTTGGTGACAAGAATTTCGCACGTACATTACTTACACTCTTGTAACTGTTTACAATTACAACTGATTTATCTCCTAATTGAGTGTTTTGAAACAATGTGGAAATTAGGTGAAGAAAATATTCAAAATATTTTCAACCAGTTTGTTTTTGTGTGTTTTAAAGAAATAGAGGTAGATCTACAACATTTAAACATTATTAACAAACAGTTTGCGAAATCAAACGAATTACCTTATAAGTGCGCTTTATGAACGGTCAATAACATATGAAAAACACTGCTATGTGATAAATAACATGTGAAGAATTTGGGAGGATTCTACGTAAAAATAATTTACAGCGGTCGTAAAAAAGACTACGGGTCCACAAATTAAATCATTTGTTTAACTATACCCACGAAGGTCTCCCATTACAGCTAGAAGATATACTTCTGACTCAGCTTCCGAAATAAATACAGAGTAGCGTGTGTCTATGTATACAGGTTCTTTGTTGTCTCAGTGCGAAGTACTTTGTGAGTTTCTGAGATAAATATCTCAACTCGCTGGCCGAACATACACTTGGTCTAGCAAATGGGGATAATTGTTACATAAATGTGAGGTCATGGGTTATTATACAAGAAGATCTGTTTCATACTTAATTATGAATTTCCGTGTTCAGAACGGGCATACAACAGCAGCAATGCCTTTTCACCAAACTCAGGGACGTTACTATGTGTTATTGCATGGGGCGACTATTTGAAGATTGGCTAAGGAACAATATCTATCTGTGTGCATGAGTTTGTCGCTCCCAATATATTATTTGAAACACAAATAGAGTTTGATTTATATAATATTAATTATATTAATTTGATATATATTAATTTAATAATATATATTAAACACAAAGGTAAAACTCAACTTTGAACATTATCTTATCATATATTGACGTAAATTTGGCCGGTTTTTTAAATTTCATTTTCTGTTTCTTATTAATGCACAGTGCGGGTGGGAGCATGCTGAATACATTGCAAATCCAGTGTTGTTGCTTTTTTTTCGGAAAGCTGTAGCTGGCTGTGTGACAGTGACATGTACTTCTACACACGACACATGACAATAAGACGTATAGTTCTAAACCCATTAATGTAAGGTGGTGAACCTTGTGAAGATCGTAATGGTAAACGGTTTGATACTGTATTGGTCAGGTGTTTCTGTTGCTGTTGTTATTGTCGTTCTTGTTGAGGGTAAGGAGGAGAAGTGGAACAAGACGACATTGACGACATATTCTAAACTCATACATTTACGTGTTAATATATTTGAGACATCATGCAAACGTGACATATTGGTTCATTGCATCCATTTGGTGCAAATATCGATGTCATCTCGTTTCAAAGCCGTAAATTGAAGACCCAATGCTTATGTACGACAAGAGGGTCTTCAGTAGCCAACTTGTGATCAAAGGCTGCACTCTGTACCCCGCATTGACTACAGAGTCGAAAGTGTTATCCAATTAGTCGCCATTATACCAATCCAATTATCGTTCACTCGTGTTAAATGGTGAATGTTTAATGTCCTATCTGCCAGAGTGTTCATATGCCGATATATTTAAATGAAACTTTGAACCATCATCACTGCCTTAAGATCAGTAAAACCTGCTACATCATTTACCTTCCTAAAATCATAATTCAAGTTGTTTTTTCTTTAATGTTCTTTTTCACGATGAAATCAAACCAGTAAGTAACGCGGTGATGTCAAAAAGGTGACTTCTTGGACATTTCTTTTAACGAACATTGTCGAGGTATTTCGGCAAAGACAAACTAACAATATTTATTTCCGGCGGAAACACATCGGGACCTGTTTGGAAGGTCGAGTGGTTACGTGTTGGCCTTTCATACGTGTACTCAAGACTCTCATATTTTACCGTTTTATGTTTAATTTAAGAAAAAGTGTTTTTTTTCTTTGGTACGTTATATTTTATTTATTTTAAGAAAATAATGATAATCTCTCATTTCGTGAATGACGAAAGTCTGTCGAACTGGACAAGGATGTATGAAACCATGACTAAAAGTTGAATGAAACTATGTGCTTGTTCATGAATGTGCTCTCGGAACATGTTTTCACTTTCCACATCAGCCGATATGTATTTACTACCTGGGTTCGCAAACGTTCATCTAATCTTTATTGGATTTAAAGCAGACGAAACTTTCCAACCGCCAGATGATCGCTGGCGTTAAAATACTACATACATATATCATGGTGAATGTTGAGGATACATTAAGATACATTAAAATATGTAATCCAGAGATCAGTTAAGATATTTAAACGCAGAGTATGCATAAATATTTAAATTCAATATTCACAGCTCAGTCTGTATGATTTAATTTTGATATGCATTAATATACCATTAAAAGGCAGGTGGGTTTGGTTTAAAGAAAAAAAATCGTGTGTATTTTTAGCAAAACATTTACCTGGATAAGCCTTATTAATGTCGCCTAAAGATGTAACCACGTTAACTGGTACAATGCTGGATTTATTAATAAGCGATTTCAAATCCCCTAGCAGTTTGCTGACATCTATTTTTAAAAGTCACATGACATAATTATTGCGCAAATTAAGATCCGGCAGAAAAAAGTGCATATCCTGATCAGTCAGCTCTCACGTGGTTGATCCGGATCTACACTAGCTGCCTAAAATCGATCCACATGTGCTTGACAGGTAACAATTGAGTATTTTGATAAATATGTCTCTAATAATGTTAACGCGAGCTAGCAGGAATAAACACAAACCATTAAAACAAATTTAACATGAAAACATAGTTATATTAAAAAATGGTTCGACATTTTCGAAGCGAAGTCAATGCCAGTAATAACTAATGTTCTTTTCATTTCGAAACGCGATGTTTCTTGTTAAACAACGGCTTCAAACAAACCACAAACAACAATGTTTATTTATTTATCTATTTATTTATTTATTTGGGTTTTACGGCACACAGACAATCAACAGGTCATACGGCGCCGAATACAAAGAAGTTTAATGTGAATAGAGAATAATCGGGTAAAAACTAAACTATGTTAGCAATGCATTGATCAGTAAATTGTGAATGTGTTACCACTTGCATTTATATCTGCCTTGTATTTTCTTCTCAGGGAAAGCCGGACACAAGTTTAGGAACTTGTGATTTCAAGGTGGTATCTGACAGTTTTTCTACATCCAATACATGCACTAATATTTTACCACTGCTTTGGGGAATGCTTGCATAATTTCTTCATGAATTCATTCAAACTTAAATCTAAATAATTTTATGCTGGCGTCTTCTACGTGTACCAAATTCAAAATTCATAAAACAGACCACTTATTTAAAATTAAGTCTATCACGGAGTGCCAATAATAGATGTATGCACTAACCAGTCCTGGAATGTTTCGTTCAAATCTTACAGATATATGTGAAGCGCGGACAAATCTTATCTACAGCCGGTCGGACCGACAGATAGACCGACAGACAAACCGAGGCAGACAGACCGACAGACAGACCGAGACAGACAGACCGACAGACAAACCGACAAACAGATCGATCGACAGATCGAACGAAAAACTGACCGACAGACAGACCGAGACAGACAGACCGAGACTGGCAGGCAGGCAGACCGACAGATAGACCGAGACAGACAGACCGAGACAGACAGACCGAGACTGACAGACTGGCAGGCAGGCAGACCGACAGATAGACCGAGACAGACAGACCGAGACAGACAGACCGAGACTGACAGACCGAGACTGACAGACTGGCAGACCGACAGACAGACTGAGACAGACAGACCGACAGACAAACCGACAAACAGATCGATCGACAGATCGAACGACAAACTGACCGACAGACAGACCGAGACAGACAGACCGACAGACAGACCGAGACTGACAGACTGGCAGGCAGGCAGATCGGCAGATAGACCGACCTGCCAACAGAGATGACTTCAATATATCCCCTTTTACTTCGTATCTAGGCAATAACAAATCTCCTCTTGACTAGACATTTACGTAAAGCCTGAAGTATCGTTGGACAAAATGGGTTTAAATTTCAACCTTTGAAACTAAACATTGAAGTCACCAGTGTTTGCTGTCACAGAAGGGAAAATAAAAAAAGTAAGAATTGAAAAATATACGTTATGATTTCATGTTGTATGTAGAGAAACTGGGTATATGCTTAATATATACGATATGTTTAACCAATGTACAAACAGGAATAGACAGTACTTTATATTATTTTACACTTTATAGTCAATTATAACATTGCAAAAAGTACTTTCTACATTTTCCATAAAGATTGAAATATTTAACGTTTTTATTTTACAGAAGAGAGACTAAAACATCAATGCCTGTCTTTAAAAATTTTCAACCTATAAATTGGAGATAAACAAATGGCTAGCGACACACCATGAGGGTTGACGACAGTGATAAACGCATATGTATCCTCCTTTCGTTTTCGATTGCTGTTCTGGTAGTTTTGCCGCAAACACATAACCTTTGATCTTGACAATAGTAAGCACACTGTTTCATCAACGACACAAAGTCCAATAATTAATGACTTGTGTCCTAACCGGTCGTTAATTTGTAACTAGAGTCGTCATCCAGATGGTGGTCGCCCATCGCAGGTAGGTGTATTAATGACAAATTTCGTAACATTTAGTATAAACCTCGTTTTATTGGCAGATATCATTCTAATTTTATGTAAAAAGCCTAAACCAAATTCCCAATTATTTGATAAGAACATCATCCATATGTAAGAAGGTAAGGCAGATATCAACGGGAAAATGACAATGAAAAGAAAGCTCCCAGCGAGAGAATAGATAGGTCTGACAGCTCTCAGCAGGGTGAATGTCCAGGTAAGACAGCTGTCAGCGGGGAGAATGTCCAGGTAAGACAGCTCTCAGCGGGGAGAATGTCCAGGTAAGACAGCTGTCAGCGGGGAGAAGGTCCAGGTCAGACAGCTGTCAGCGGGGTGAATGTCCAGGTCAGACAGCTCTCAGTGGGGAAAATATCCAGGTCAGACAACTCTCAGTGGGGAGAATGTCCAGGTCAGACAGCTCTCAGTGGGGTGAATGTCCAGGTCAGACAGCTCTCAGTGGGGTGAATGTCCAGGTCAGACAGCTCTCAGTGGGGAGAATGTCCAGGCCAGACAGCTGTTAGCGGGAAGAATGTCCAGGTCAGAGAGCTGTCAGAGGGGTGAATGTCTAGGTCAGCCAGCTCTCAGTGGGGTGAATGTCAAGGTCAGACAGCTCTCAGCAGGGTTAATGTCCAGGTCAGACAGCTGTTAGCGGGGAGAATGTCCAGGTCAGACAGCTGTCAGCGGGGTAAATGTCTAAGTCAGCCAGCTCTCAGTGGGGTGAATGTCCAGGCCAGACAGCTGTTAGCGGGAAGAAGGTCCAGGTCAGACAGCTGTCAGCGGGGTGAATGTCTAAATCAGCCAGCTCTCAGTAGGGTGAATGTCCAGGTCAGACAGCTCTCAGTGGGGAAAATGTGCAGGTCAAACAGCTCTCAGTGGGAAGAATGTCCAGGTCAGACAGATCGCAGTGGGAAGAATGTCCAGGTCAGACAGATCTCAGTGGGAGAATGTCCAGGTCAGACAGATCTCAGTGAGGAAAATGTCCAGGTCAGACAACTCTCAGTGAGGAAAATGTCCAGGTCAGACAGCTCTCAGTGTGGGTAATGTCCAGGTCAGACAGATCTCAGTGAGGAAAATGTCCAGGTCAGACAGCTCTCAGTGGGAAGAATGTCCAGGTCAGACAGCTCTCAGTGGGGGAAATGTCCAGGTCAGACAGCTCTCAGTGGGGAGAATGTCCAGGCCAGACAGCTGTTAGCGGGGAGAATGTCCAGGCCAGACAGCTGTTAGCGGGGAGAATGTCCAGGTCAGATAGCTGTCAGCGGGGTTAATGTAGAGGTCAGACAGCTCTCAGTGGGAAGAATGTCCAGGTCAGACAGCTCTCAGTGGGGTGAATGTCTAGGTCAGACGGCTCTAAGTGGGATGAATGTCCAGGTCAGACAGCTCTCAGTGGGGTGAATGTCTAGGTCAGACAGCTCTCAGTGGGGAAAATGTCCAGGTCAGACAGCTCTCAGTGGGGAAAATGTCCATGTCAGACAGCTCTCAGTGTGGGTAATGTCCAGGTCAGACAGCTCTCAGTGGGGAAATGTCTAGGTCAGACAGATCTCAGAGGGGAAAATGCCCAGGTCAGACAGCTCTCAGTGTGGGTAATGTCCAGGTCAGACAGTTCTCAGTGAGGAAAATGTCCAGGTCAGACAGCTCTCAGTGAGGAAAATGTCCAGCTCAGACAGCTCTCAGTGGGAAGAATGTCCAGGTCAGACAGATCTAAGTGGGGGAATGTCTAGGTCAGAAAGTTCTCAGAGGAGAGAATATCTAGGTCAGACAGCTCTCAGTGGGGAGAATGTCCAGGTCAGACAGCTCTCAATGGGAGAATGTTCAGGCCAGACAGCTCTCGGCGGGAAGAATGTCCAGGCCAGACAGCTCTCAGCGGGAGAATGTCCAGGCCAGACAGCTCTCCGCGGAAAAAAGTGTCTAGGTCAGACAGCATTTAGCGGGGAGAATGTCCAGGTCAGACAGCTTACAGCGGAAAGAATGTCCAGGCCAGACATCTGTCAGCGGAGAAAATGTCCAGGTTAGACATATGCCAGAGGGGAGAATGTCCGGGTCAGACAGCTCTCAGTGCGGAGAATGTCCAGGTCAGACAGCTCTCAGTGTTGACAATGTCCAGATCAGACTGATCGCATCAGGGAGAATGTCCAGATCAAACAGATCCCAGTAGGGAGTATGTACAGGTCAGACAGTCCAGGTCAGAAAGTTCTCATCTGGAGAATGTCCAGGTCAGACAGCTCTCAGCTGGACAATAACAATGAAAGACTTTTAGGAAGGGAACGACCATGTAAGGCAGCTCTAAGCATCAAAATTACCAGGTCAGACGGCCTTCAACGAGAGAATGACCAAATCAGATCGCTATCAACGTCATAATGACTAGGTCAGACAACGGCCAGGGTCACAATGGCCAGATCTGAAAACGGTCAGCCTTATAATAGTCAGTCCAGACAGTCATGGGATAATGACCAGGTCAGACAGCTCTAAGCGGGATAATGACCAGGTCAGACAGCTCTAAGCGGGATAATGATCAGGTCAAACAGCTCTAAGCGGGATAATGACCCGGTCAGACAGCTCTAAGCGGGATAATGACTAGGTCAGACAGCTCTAAGCGGGATAATGACCAGGTCAGACAGCTCTAAGTGGGACAGTTACCAGGTCAGACAGCATTCAGCAGGATAATGACCAGATCAGACAGCTCTAAGTGGGACAGTTACCAGGTCAGACAGCTCTCAGCAGGATAATGACCAGATCAGACAGCTCTAAGCCGGAGAGTTACCAGGTCAGACAGCTCTCAGCAGGATAACGACCAGGTCAGACAGCTCTCAGCAGGATAATGATCAGGTCAGACTGCTCTAAGCGGGAAAGTTACCAGGTCAGACAGCTCTCAGCAGGATAACGACCAGGTCAAACAGCTCTCAGCAGGATAATGATCAGGTCAGACAGCTCTAAGCGGGACAGTTACCAGGTCAGACAGCTCTCAGCAGGATAATGATCAGGTCAGACAGTTGTCAGCTGGACATTGCCCAGGTTTGACTGATCTCTGCGAGACAACGACCAGATGAAATACTACTCAGTGACATTTTAACATTCTTGCTAATCTTATGTCTGTTAATGCAATCCTCCCTCCCCCCCCCCCCCCCCCCGCGTAATGTATCCTACAACACAATTATTACAACAAATCACTGTAATCTTTTATCACAATTTACATATTTTTTCGTATTCGTTATGTAAAGTTATTGAATCTCTTTCCGATTGTTTGCAGAAGGAATAGTTTTGCTTCTGGATTTAGTTAGAACCATATTCGGTTAACCTTTCAATTAACGAACAAAGAAACCATGTAGTTTGCTTTCTTGATGCGATAAAGTCTTTATGTTGTTGCTCCACACACCCTTGTCCTGTCCGTCTTTGTTGTCAAAAATGCATGGGTTATACAATGTATATATTATTAAGATGCTGGCATATGCTGGCGTAAGTTCTTTCTCTTACATATGAACAAATCCGTTGTAGGAAAACACTGGACGTGGATCTACAAAGTACGACTGTATCAGGTTTAGTCAAATATTGTTGATCCAGATCTGCCAGCTAAATTTAAGCTGTTTGACCAAAATCTGTACCATAGGCTACAGTGTTGCTAGCAATAGGTCACGTAACCATGGCAGTTAATGGTTGGAATAAAAACTAAAACTATAATTAAATGTAGAAGGACGTGGATTAATATAAAAAACACACAATTTTTTTTCAACCATTGCATCATGCATTCAACAGTTTAATTTGAGGCTCATTTAAATCTAATCGTTGCAGACTGAGATGTGAACACGCATTCTGAATCATTATATCGAGTCAACATTTAAATAACTACACTAATCTGATAGTTTAACATTTTATGTATCTAAATGTATCAAAAATATCCAAGAAGATACAATGTATTCTTTGTTTAAATTATCTGGAGGTCCAAATATTTCGTCTGCTCTGCAACCAACTTAAACTCAAATAAAGTTAAGATGAACGCTTACCAATCAAGATAGAAGATTTGATATAAACTAGTCGGTGTCTTTCTACGAATGTGTGTATGACCTGCAGAGTTGAAATATGTCGTAGCAAAGTTTCGAATAAACCACACACGATCATAGAATACTTTTTTTTGAAGTGTTGTTGTGTGTGCGTGCTAATTGACGAGAACTCGAGTTCAGTGTAACAGTATTTGATCGAAAATTTACTGCTGAAGATCGCATTTGCCGTGCATAAAGTCTTCACCCTTAGCTTTCAATTTACAGAACTAGAAAACATGATTATCTTGTTGATATTTGCACCGAAAGAGTGCAATGAATCAATATATCACGTTGTTGTAAATACTTCAAGATTCACATGTACATGCTAGCATGTATAAAGCAGCTTCTTTTATTATTAAATTTCTGTGTAGTTATGGAACGGTGTAACCAGTATGGTAATAAATAAACATTTGCTCAGTTTAAAAATAGGTTTTTTCTTAAAAAAATATACATTAATATACTGGATGACTAAAGATAAAAAAGCTAAGAAATTGTTATAAGTTTATTAAATTCTTCTGGTATATTTTAAAGCATGATCGACTATAGCTTGGATTTTTTTCAGTTTTGTTATTTTTTTTCCACCTCATTATCTTCCCCATTCAGACAACCCTCCTGATTTTGACCTTGAAGCTACAATATGGGTCTGGCACATTGTTATTTGCCCCCGACACTTTCTCATTATTAGGCAAACATGTCGTGTAATTTTAAATCTTTTGTGAACTTAGAACTAGGAATAGGACATTTTCATTATTTGTATTGTTATGAACTGTTAACTTGACCTTAAAAATGACAATCTGGTTCTCTGATATAGCACTCTGTCTTTTAAAGGCAAACATTTGTGCCAAAGTATTTGGCAACCTCATATTTCTACGTAAAATTTGAGCCGGGAAAAAAACATTTCAGTCATTTCTGACCTGTGACTTTGACCTTCGAGATATCAGTCTTGGTCTTACGCATGACACTCTGTCTCCATAAGGAAAATATATATGCCATGGTATTTTATGGTATTTTAAAATATATCAATACTTTGTGACGGTTAATTAAAAATATGAAAAGCAATTTTTCAGATTTTGACCTTTGAACTCCAGGCATGACCTTGGCCTTTTGAGTAGCAATATGGTTCTTGCAGACAGCACTCTGTTTTTCATGCTACAATTTATTGTGCCAAAAACTGTTGAATTCATAAATGACACATATTCGGTAATTTTTTTTACCTCATCAGAGATAACAACCCGGTTCTTGTGCGCACACTCCTTATAAGGCAAACATGTGTGCCAGTTTAACTGAAGATGCATCAATCTCTGTGAAGCACGGGTCCAGAAAATTAGTGTTGCAATTATTTTGACTGTTTTACTGCGAGTGAGACCTCAAGCTTTGAGGTAGCAATCTGGTTCTCTCACGAAATGAATCGTCCTTAAAGACCAACATTTAGTCATTTGAACATCCATTGATCCTTTGTAAAGTTACAGTTAAGAAGTACCTCGGGGTGGACGGACGGACGGACACACCGACAGACACGGAGACACCTGCAGTATTGTCCTGTATTAAAGTCACACTATTTATTAAGTTGAAAGAGAAAAAAATCCATCTTGATCTATTTTAATATGATATACCTAATAGGAATAAGATCCGTTAAGCTTTTACTTTGGATTTTTATACTTTCAAGGACGCGCGAAACATTTTTCGAATTCCGACGACACAAAAAACACCATACTTTGATACTTCTACAGTGTTCTAATGATAAAGACATTATTAAAATTCTCTCCGCCCCAGCAATAGAAACTTGTCATTAAGTATGAAAAAAGACCTATAATAATCCTCGACTCCAACATTTCTCTAACAATTATCCTTTATCCGAGTCAGTGAGTTTGTTCGGCCAGTGAACTGCGATAACAATCTCACAGTTACAAAGAGTTTCGCACCGAGACAACAAAGCGAAGGCCTACAAACATACATTCATACACACCACTGTAGACTTTCTTCGGGAGTCTTGTCAAACGTTGTCCTAATTGCAACAGCGTGAGCAATCGGAACATCTTGTATAATTCACGAATCATCTCTCGGATGTATGTAGGTAGTCGGATCACGTCGGCCATTTTTCCTAAATGGGACTTATTTTGTGACAGAAGGTCAAAACAAAGATGGCAGCTCGATGACAGCGCGCTATAGTGCGATGAAAGTTAAACTTCAATTTGTGGCTGCTTCATATTTAAATCATCCAAGTTTAATTTACAAAGCGCAGCAAACAAAACAGCTGTCAAACGACGCCATTGTTTATGTTTTGTGTGAACTACATTTAAGGCATATTCTTTCGACTTCCGGCGAACAAAACGATCGTGATTTCTTTTAAGTATCATTGCACCAGAAACATCCGAGGGATGATTGTCCTGAGGACGGAAAGACCCGAGGAGTTCCGATTGCAGCGTGAGATGTAAGACTTGGCAAATGGAGACCATTTATCCTACGTTCTACATAATTTAAGAAAGCACAGTTTCAAAGCCGAAACAAATAATTAAAAAATAACCATACATGGTTATGACATGTTATGGTTATTTGTAGAGGATCATAAATATCTCGTCTGTAAAAAGTAGTTCCTTGTTATCTAATTAAATTTCATTTAAAATAACCCGCTAAAGTAAACTTTACTTTTATTTGTCTAAACGCGTGCACTTTAGGCAAAATTGCAAGGCTAGATTGATTAAAATTTTCGAGCACGTAGAGACAACTTTATTGTAACATTTATCTAAAATAGTCAATTTATATCCAATCTTCTTTTACATTTTTATCTAAAGTACTTCCACGTTAAATTGTTCACATTTTATTACAAATACATGTATACTGAGATTAAGAATGTTGAAACAGTCTAGCATATGCCAGTCCTGTAACGGACATGTCTAGATTGATATCAAATTCAAAAGGCATATAATTAACTTAACTCATAAGGCACTTATTCACAAGTTCGTGTACCTTGACTGTTGTGCACAGTGGGGTTTTCTGTTGGAGCATTAATAAACTGCTGTTACAAGATTGGCTGTTAAACAGTGGTATGGGACAGTTTGGAACAATTTTCTCTATCTCGTGTAATCAAACAGATTATTGCATGAACAGATCCCGCACATTCCTATTTACTGTTGTCCTACATCATTGCGACAAGTAATGCATAACACCCAGGGATGGATCAAATGGTGGGGATGGGGGGTGCATCCAGCCACACCAACCAGGTAAAAAAGTATATATATATCGTGTGTATTTATGAATATGGAAAAAATGAACAGTTAAAGCGATTGTTTCATGATTTATACTGTCTTATAATTGAGGTAATGTTATTAACAGCCTTTACTTCAACTACTCATGAAAAAGTTAATGCACAAACTTTTCTGGACGGAGGTAAGATCTTGTTGTACAATATCATATTAAAAAAAGAAAGTCTTTTCCTCTCGTTGTATCACTACCTTATTTCTTAAAGCAAAGTTAACGAAATGAAAAATGAAACAATACCACTTAAACTCTTAGCTTGACACCTTTATGGAGATGTAACCCTACCTTGCACATTTGCGTGTTTTCTTGCAGGTGTCTTTTGTTGATGATACGTGAATTTGATCACCAAATGGTTTTATTCTGGCTATGGACATTATTTCCTTAAAAAAAAAGTTTATTGTTCGACTGAATCGATAATTTCATAACAAAGAGAAATATGTTAAAATTCGTTAAACAATTTAATTGTGAAATACGTGGAAATTCATGGAAAACAAATGACAATTTCGACCATAATGTTCGAATAAAACCGATTTAACTAGAGATCTAACACTTGTTTAAGCTGGTACAGTTTGAATACACACCAAAAGGATGTGTCTTAAATGACATGGTTTCGTTTACTGGCGATAAAATACGCAAAATACCTGTATATTTGACAATTTAATTTCTTTTTGTTTCGAAACACTGTCCTTTGAAAACAATTATTAAAAGTATGTCATATACAACATACTCCTTTGCGAAAGTTACTGTAATCATGTTGACATTCCATTCATATTTTGTACAAATTTCAGACAAATTATTTGCAACGATATTGACAGAACATATTCAGTAATGATAACAAAGGACCATAACACAATTAAAATTAAAACAGATCATCACGTGCCAAGGAAATGTGCAACTAACGTTGATACTTCATGTGCAATTTAAAAGATCAATAGTTGTGAGAAATGAGTGGGATACAATATAACAAGGTCACAACTCCGTGGAAATAAGGAAGCAATTAGGCTTGGTGATTGTATCAATGTAATTAAATGAACATCAGTAAGTTACTGATGCTGAGAAAGTTTACGGACACAATATGTTTAATAAATATGATAAAGGTCCATGAAATCAAGCGAGAAAAGCGCTGACAAAAATATACAACAAATGGTAGCGGAGAAATAACGCTAAACAAATATACGACCAATGATAGTCGAGAAATATCGCTGACAAAATGTACAATTAATTGTAGCCGAAAAATAGCGCGACATATACCACAAATGATATTTAACAAATATCGCTGACAAAATATCCGACAAACCAATGGTAGCCGAGAAATAGTTTGAACGAAAAATGCGACTTATAATAGCCCAGAAATAGATCGGTAAAAATATACGATATGTTAGCTGAGAAATAACGCGGACAAATCTCGTCTAAAGACGAACCGAAGGTCTCATGGCCGTCAAAGTGACTAACAGACCGACCAATCGACTGGCCGACCATGTGAGCGACAGATCAACCAATCGACTGGCCGACCACGTGACCAAAAGGCTGAGCGATCGACTAGCCGGCAAAGTGACCGACAGACCGACCGATCGACTGGCCGGCCAAGTGTCCGACAGACCGACCAATCTACAGGCTGACCAAGTGACCGACAGGCAGACCAACATACGGTTTACAATTAATCCTTCAAGTATTTATGAGGGTAATAAAACATTAATTTCAGATGGTCCGAAATTCCAGGAAGTTTACAAAAAGTTGAATGCTTGAACGCTTCGACAGGTGGCTTTAATAACATTATAATTGGCAAAACAGATGTTAATTTTACTGACTATGAAAATAAATCTTTGCACCTTTGCACTTCATTGGCACGAACCTTGATAACCACATGGTTTTATTGTAATTTTATTGTGATTATATATGACTTTCTCGGCATATTTTTATCTGCATCTGTGTGTATAAGCTTGATACTCCTGTCCTGCCAAACCATCTATCAATCAATGAAAGCGCTGTCGAGTTCTCAAAACACTGCCCTGTGAACTTGTACAGAAATAAAATAACATTGCCAGTAATGTAAAATTCCAACACCTCTTCAAAATGTTGAATGCTTGCCTCTTTCGACCCATGGCTAAAATGGCGCCGTAAATGGCAACATTGATGTTAAATTCACTGATCGTGAAAATAAATCTTGGCCCGGCTGCACTTCAGTCACACGTGCCTTTGATAACCAAGTGGGTTTTATTGTGCTTAGATGGTGTCAGTATCTTGATAAGACCGACAATATGTCGGTATTTCTTCTGACTGCATCATGGGTTACAGCTCTCTCAAAAGATAGACAGAAACACAAGCGTTTCAAGAGGATTTGAAAGGACTATGTCGAAAATGTACGGCTAAAATGTGTTCTGTAATGTTTTCTGTGTTTCAGATTTTACTAAGTGACGCTAAGACAGACAGTTCGTCTTGAAAATTCATCTACTGAATAACAGGTTTATAAACAAGATTTTGAAAATGTGATTTTAAAATATCGCATCAACGTTTCTAATTTCGCAAAATAAATAAAGTTTGGTTCTTTCATTTATACCTGGCCGAGATACATTAGTCATTATTACATATGCCTTTCACGCAGATATGCCGATTTACCTGTCGATGACCGATGTCACTTTTCTTCGATTTCAAAATAGGAAGCACATTTACCCATTAGTTTTTCCTAAAAATATGGGAGGGTTGTGGGTGACTTCTGTTGTTCTGTTTTTATGTTAGCAATTCGTCTTTAAGTTCTTAAATAATATTCAAACCAAACAAAATGCACATCGTTATTTTTTTTTCTCAACAAAGGTGCATTTATGGGTTG
Source organism: Sinonovacula constricta (assembly GCA_007844125.1). Classification (NCBI taxonomy): domain Eukaryota; kingdom Metazoa; phylum Mollusca; class Bivalvia; order Cardiida; family Solecurtidae; genus Sinonovacula; species Sinonovacula constricta. The sequence continues at coordinate 14,100,262 of CM017562.1, forward strand.
GAAGACTACCATATTTCTTTGTTATACAGGCTCGCACCTGCGTTATAAAACATACAGCGATGTATGTTGTCAAAAGAGATATCAGAGTTGGCAATCTAAGTCTGTAAGAGATCTTCCATTCTCTCTGATCAATTTAGTTGCGTCTAACGAATGTGCTGCTCAGATGCACGTCCGCACAATGTTGGCACAGTGTAGCCATTTCCGACAGCCAGTGATATTTATCCTCAGCCTCATTTACAAACAAACAAGCACCCAAACTATGTATGTTATCTCTTGCATATCAAATTATTTATTTTCTTTTGTCTGAAGTTTAACAGGTATTGCCCGTGTTCTTTGTTTTGCTTTCGTGAGTTCCCCTCCATAATATTTGCAACTTCGTTAGATTTCCAGGTGCATGCAGACCTAAACATGCATTTACGACCCTTTGATTGTTTGGTTGGTCGATCGTTCCGGATACAGATTTACGGCTGTATGTTGTTGTTGTTTTTCAATTAAAAAAACATATGCATTTATGTAGGCTTTATAAGTAATACTGTTGTTGTATCATTTTCTCTTTTCAATATTCAACATTTAAAATACACGTTTCTATTATTTTGTAGATATAAAGCAAAGGCTAATACAGCTTTTGCAAAAACAAAAAATCACTTTTAGTGTGTGCGCGCGCGTGTGTGTGTGTGTGTGTATGCGTGCGTGTGTGTGCGTGTGTGTGCGTGCGTGTGTGTGTGTGTGCGTGCGTTGGTGCGTGTGTGTGTGTGCGTGCGTGCGTGTGTGTGGGGGGGAGGGCGTGCGTGTGTGTGCGTGTGTGGATGGGTGTGTGTGCGTGTGTGTATGTGCGTGTGTGTGTGTGGGTGTGTGTGCGCGCGTGTGTGGGTGTGTGTGCGTGTGTGTGTGTGCGTGCGTGTGTGTGTGTGTGCGCGTGTGTATGTGTGTGTGTGTGTGTGTGCGTGTGTGTGTGGGGGTGGATGGGTGTGTGTGTGTGCGCGTGTGTGTGTCTGTGTGTGTGTGTGCGCGTGTGTGTGTGTGTGCGCGCGTGTGTGTGTGTGCGTGTGTGTGTGTGGGTGGGTGTGTGGGTGTGTGTGTGCGCGTGTGTGTGTGCGTGTGTGTGTGTGTGCGTGCGTGTGTGTGCGTGTGTGCGTGCGTGCGTGCGTGCGTGCGTGCGTGCGTGTGTGTGTGTGTGTGTATTTAACAAAGATTGAATAACTATATATATAACAAATTCAAGAATTTATTATACCAAAAGGTCCAAAAGGTATTTGTAGTTTACTGCTGAAAAAAATCCGATATCTTTTTCCTACCTAATTGTGTAAGATAAGAAAGACCATTCAGGGTAGTTGACACATCGGTATATTTTTGCTCGACAAAAAGTTCGCTGACGACTAAACCGTCTTAAAATTGACAAGACCCGAATGTATGCAGTGAGCGATAAAGCACGCGCGCTTATATAAGTGTCGCCTGATGACAGTAATGACGATAACATTTCAAAAAAAAAGTACACCTTAAAGAAAACACACGTGCACAGGAGAGATCGGGCCAATAAAGTTGCTTACAATGAGCATTTGTTGAAATAATGCAAATTTTGTGGAAATTCGCTGGTTCCTGTTTAAGAATTGATTGCTGGTGTTTGTACTAAATACAATTAAAGGACCGGACATCCGTATGATTATTTGAAATTGACTCTTTGAGGTTTTATTAAATAAATGTTAAATTTGTTACATTGGCTCATTTTATACAATAACATGTTTATACCCTTTGTTAAGCATAACGGATATTGGCAACGGTGCGTGTGTTTGCATCCAAATGTATCAGTATGTTTCAAATTTTGGCGGTTAGATTAACATATTGTAATTCTAAAATGTGTGATCTAGACCTACAACATCGTGTCATAAATAAGTTAACTTTCTATCGCGTCTTTTAGCATTTAAAGGCCCTGTCCAGTGCAGACACTCAGACACTTCATTTATGTTCAATGTACATTTTGACCGGTCGTAATAACACAGGTGGTAGAGCGTCGGCTTGCGGATCGGGAGGTCGTGGGTTCGAACCCCGGCCGGGTCAAACCAAAGACTTTAAAGTTGGTAGTAGTGGCTTCACTCCTAACGCTCGGGGCTAAGCGGACAGCATTACGCCTGAGTCGTCGGTGTCAGTATAATGGACCGGCCGGGTTCAGTCCCAGGGCACCTCATAAGTGCCCCTGTGCTATAATGATAGAAATGTCGCTGCGCAGTATCGGCAAAAATGCCGGTAAATCCCATCCCGTCCCAATGTACATTTTAGTTTTAGTTTGCTGCAACTGAAAACCAGACACCTCTAAGTGATGATGTAACTATACAAGATCGCATTCTTTTGATCCCCACGTCATTTGGAATTTCGGTGAAGCTTCGTTATTGGGACGTCATTCAGAAGACATTTCATTAAAAGAAACAGGAGCTCAGACATATGTGATGTTTGTTGGTTGGTTGGTTTAAAATATATGTTATAAACTTATATGTTACTGACTTGAAACGAATTATGTTGTCTTTATCTTGCTGTTTACATAAACATACTTTTACCACTTTCAAATGGATTCGATAAAGACCAAAAAAACAACAAAAAAACATGATTTTTCGACAGTTCATTTGTATACTGGAAGTTTGCTTACAACGGTAAACTGTTTGACATGATAAAAATGCTATATTAATAAAACCGCCCTGAGAAGTTTCCGCAAAAATATCGTTAAATTCCGTATGGCAACACAATTAAATATTTAGATATACATGTACCTTTTACCCCGTACTTACTTAGTTATCTTCACATCGGATCTTTTTACAATTATTCCCAAACAATTGCCGATATTAAGATATGGTTACTAACCGTCCGATTTTTAAAGTTAATGAAAATTATATTAATACATGTATATAAGTAAAGCATTGATATTTTAGTGAAAATTAATCATTAATAATGGAGCCGAAAAAACGACGAAGTTATAGTTTGACTTCCGGTTCCAGCTGCAGCAAGGGCAGCAAGGGCGCAGCCACTATTGTCGCCTTCTCGAAAGAGAATGTGCGCGTGACGCGTGCGCGTGACGCCATATGCACTTCCGGTTGTAAGTGCATAATAGATTTTGAACGCAAAAGATCAAAATTTAATATTCCGGAAACTTATCAATAATCTTCAGTCATTTAACAGAATGATTAATTGATAAATAATTTAACAAATTTGCATAGTGCGTGCTTGTATTCGAGTCTTTTTTTTTCAAAGAGCCTTGTAGATAATGAAGATAATTGTAAATAATTTGTGGTGTTATTATTTTTGTACATTTTTCTTTTATGCATTTGGAGTTCTGCAGTAATATCGCAGAGATGCAGCACCTGAAGTACAAGTAGTTCAATCAATTCAGTTAACCGTGTGTTTCATTCTCTCAACAAACAATTATTGAGATGTGATGTTATTGACCAGGAAACAGAACAGGTGAGAATACCAGATGTGCAACACATCATATGTAGATAGTATATGTTATACTGAATGGTAAAACATTTTGTTACATCGCACCGACCTTCATGGTCATATTGGCGTCTTCCAGCTAATTATTGGTGGAGGAAGACGCCAGACTTATGTCTGGGTAGAACCACCGGCGCACCGCAGGTTAGCTGGAAAACCTTCCCACATGAAAGTTCTCGCCCCGACCGGGACTCAAACTTACACTTGAGTTAAACAATCAGATTACGTCAAATGGACAGCAGGTTTCGTTTTATTTATTAACATTCTTACAATTACAAAAACGAGAGTTTACAACATCTTGATAGAACAGCATATTCATGGAGCTATAAAACAGATACCTCTGTATAACAAAAACTAACTGTACATATTAGTTTTTTTTTTGTAAACACAGAGTGCTTTCTTATGAACTACATCCACACATCGTAAACACACAAAAAAATCGTACAATGTCTGCAAAAAAATGGAAAACAAATTAGTTTACTTAATTCATTGGTTAAAGCCACGTGCAATAATGTACGGGGTAGGTATATGTCGACGAGAAAGGAATGAATGCTTAGTTATTGGCGTTTTTTGTCTTCTTGGGGATAATTATGATGTGTTTACGTTAGTTTAATATAGTCATCTTTTTAAATCCATTACTGTTTCGAACTGATTAGTACTGGGACATCTGCGCGTGGGAGAAAACACATTTGTCATGATTTTTTGGAGATATCGTGTATCCGGTAAGCTACATTATGGGCAAAGTGTGTTCGAGCTATGCATTGCTTCCCAAAGGAATTTTTCAACTGGAAGGTACTCACTGATATTAAAAATAGATTTTAAGTATATTTCATCTAGATAGTTTAAATAATAAAAATATATGTGAAGATGACTGAAACAGTCTATAGTTACTGCATTTGTTGGAATAACATTCCCAGTCAGAGTGATGTTTTAATGTGTAACTTTTTTAAAATCTTTCCTGAGCAGCATGTTCTTTAGCTGTGGTGTATCTTGGTTTAGTAAAAACATAACGTTCACTTTAATGTACGCTAGATTTAATTTGATTAATGATTAATGTACTTGTAAGCAATGTTTCTGAATATTAGTATGGATAATTCTGTACAACATTGTCGAAACTTTGCTAACTTTTTAAAAAAATTGCTTCAATTCTATCACTCATATTTTTAAATTGTAATTTTTAGTGGGTATCAACTGATATCCCCATAAACCATAACATTTTGGCTGCTTCGTTCTACCGGTAAGATAAATCAGTAATTACTTTTTTAATGGAGGCTTCATTTTTGTATCCAGATGTTCGTATTTTCGAGTCCAGATGTTATGATAGTCAGAATTGTACCATCGAACAAAGAAAATTTGTTCTCAATACAAAGGTTTGGGTATCTTATTTTTGACATTAACGAAACATTGCCTTTATAGCTTGCTCAAATATTGCTTGCGCTGTTGCGTTTGGTTTTAAAGAACGTTCGGTTTTGTGGCAACTAAAGACCTATATATCTGAATTTAAGTAGAAAAGCCTCTTTTGCCTTTGTTTGTGTTTCGTTTTCTTCGTACTCTTTCTCCTAACTCCCGGATTTTATGTTTTTTTTCTGGAAGTATCTTATTTCCACTTTCGACAATATGCTGAATATAGTTTGATTTATTTCTCTAATCCACCCCATCAAGTATCAACTATTTACTGTAGCGTCGGAACATAAGTAAATTGACAGTTAAAGAAAACATCTAGATATTCGTGGCGTATCTCTACTTTTAAGGCATCGTTGCAAGACATGCATTTTTTCTGTGTCATTTAAGTAAAGCAAGAATAAAATTAGGGAAAGATTTTCTCCCTGTCCTAATCCATTGACAAAATCAATCTATTGACACAATCAATCTATTGACACAATCAATAATTTGACACAATCAATATATTGACACAATCAATCTATTGAAACAATCAGAGAAGTTTATCTTTGCTCCATTCCATAATTTTTCAACATATATTTCAAGTTTGAACAAACGAACAGTCAAACAGTATCAAATACTTTTCTAAAGATCAACAAAAACACAAAACTATTTTGATCTTATTTTGCAGTCTTTAGAAAGCATTTATTTATAAAACAAACAGTTGGTAGAATTGTTTGTTTATTTATTTGGTTTATCGTCCCACCAACAGTATTTCAGTTATCTGGAGACGGTGTCCACTTGAAGCAGATATAGTGCTGCCTTCACTGTGTATAGTATGCCGTGAACACCTGGCATGATACCACACCCAGTCACATTATCCTGACACCGGGCCAACCAGTCGTGGAACTACCCTTATATTTGCTTGAGCGTTCGCAAGGGAGCTATGCCACTATCATTTTAACGACATTGGTATGTCGCGGCCCGGGATCGAACCCGGGGCCTCCCGTACCTGGAGCAGACGCTCTACCGATTGCGCTACCATGTCCGGTTTGGTAAAATTAATTTATAAAAATCGGCATGGTTTCGTTCAATAGATTATTTGATTTCATAAACGATGTTAAACATTCGCTAAGTATTCTTGTAAAAAGTTTCCAATAGAAACTAAAAGCGTGATAACCCTGTAACTTTTCACTTATTTATCAGGGAGTTATTATCACGTTTACCTGTGAATATTTGGAATTATGCCGGAAGCCAATGAATCTCAGATAAGACCCGACTTAATTTAAAAAGTTAGTGCGAAGCAGATGCAATTATATCTGTCAAATATTTTATAATTTTTAAGTACACACTCCAATTTAGCAGCTTTATCATTAGTTATTTTGATCCTTTCAGTTATCTCGGGGGCTTTTATTTGTGAAATTAAACGTATATAATTAGCGTAAACATACTGAACATGAGCAGTAAAACTTGTACATTTCGATAACATTAAGAGATTCTGAATAAAAGTACTTAAAAATGAACAAGATCTACTTTAATATTTAACTTTTTTTAATTTTTGCTATTTATATTTGGATCTTTCTTTCGCAGATTGGTATATTTTTTATTTCACCGCTTTTTTTTTTGTCATCTCTTTCTCATTGTCTGCTTGTACATCCTGCTTGCATATTTTAATCTATTTTCATTTTCACTTTCTTTCTTTTTGTTGTAGTCTTTTCTATGTCTGTGGTTATGCTTTTGAGTAACTTGATATTTACGATCGAACCTCTGCTCCTCGGAGATTTATTTCTTGTGTCATATGTAAAGCATGTATGTAGTTTTAACCGGATTTTAATTTATTTGTAATAAACCTTTAACGTACGACCTGTCAAGTGCCGATTTGCCGCTAACGCCAAAATAACAAACAATATATGTACCGCATGTTGTTGTTTTTTGTTTGTTTTTTTTTTTTTGCTGTTTCGAGCAGAATACAACAGGTGGTTTTTGTCATCCGGTTTATTGCAATCAGAATGTCACTCGCTTTTTTTTTTTTGTTTATTTTATTTATATTACTGTGTAGTTTTAGAGAATGGCTACCTTCTAACTTTTTATGTTATTTTTTTCTGAAATCGTTTTATTTTTATTGATGTTTCACTTGCTGTGATTGAAAGGAGAGAACACTGTAAAAAATTTACAGTTTTGTTATTGCAAATAAAGGAAACGCTATCCAAGCTTTAGCCGAGGTCATTGTTGCTATTAATTAATTATAAAAACAATAAAAGTGATTTATTGTTGTCTAAATCCGCTATGCTAGGCTTTATATAAGATGTGACAAAATGCATGTGTGCATTATGACTACGCGTGTTTTCATGCGCATGCGCAGAAAATGTCTAGACTCTTCAATATGAGAGCCCAAAATAGAACGTTTTTTTACAAAATTAATCGGTTAGAACTTTGAAAATACCAATCACTTGATTGGATGGAAAACTGGGGCACGATTGTTAAATACATATCTCCACAGAATTATTGTAACTATATTATACACATAGATCACATAACAACCAGAAGATTCATGAGGGAAGGTCTTGCAGCTGAGATGCGCTGGTGGCTCTACCCAGATATTTGCCTGAGGTCTTCCTCCACCATTAGCAGTAGGACGTCGCTATAAATACAACAATTAAGTCGTTGCGATATATTACAAATCTAGGTAATCCGAGGGCTGATCCAGAAAGAAATATCGGGTGGTGGAAGGGCTGGGTATGAATCAATATCATTCAGCTTTATCGCAGTAAATACAATATATATATATATATATACACACACAGTAAGGGACCCTAACTGTTTTACCTGGTTGATGGGGGATGCATGCCCCATCCCCACCCCTTGGTCCATCCCTGAGATAAACACACACTTCTACAACAGAAGAGTGACACAATTATAGCGAGTTACTACACATTAGGTATGACTTAAATCCAAAAAAAGATCTGATAAGCGCCGGCTACAAACCTTCAAAATTGACATTGTACGTCGTTTGCAATGAACAAATCTCAGTGGCATTGTATTTTTTGGTTATTTTTTTAAGCTGTCTTTGTTTATTTTCAGTTTTATTCACCGTTGTTGATCTTTATCGAGGCTTTTAGAACTTTTTTAGTCTCCATATCATTTTGAACGGTTGTAACAACAGATAATTGAAAATAAGATCCAAGAATTATTCTGGTCTTAAATAATTGCAACATTTGTATGCAATAATTGATTATTTAAGTCTAACATCCTACATTAAAGTAAAAATAGTCTTCTTGATCATCTGATGTGTTTTTTTTACGTTTTAAACTGCATTTGCTGTATTTTGCTTGTTATATACATAAAATTAAAGCATTAATGGTAAAAATGAATAAATCAAAAACACGTTTATCTTTAATGCGCTTTTTATATTAAACTCTTTGATGCAAAATACATGAAACGGTGCTTACAAAATGATTGATGCACTCAATATGCTACGTAGATTATAAATTATGACAAGGAAGAATGTTTTAAAATCTTCAAAGCAATAAATTGGTATATTCATATAGCATGGTGGAAATTTATTCAATTTATCCAATTATCTAGCTCCCACGTGCAGTTCTTTTATCACTTTGATCATAAAAAAGAAAATGTAATAATAAAATGCTTTTTTTGCTTCAGTTTATCAGATCTCAACTTAAAAAATTAGGTACATCTTTTATCAAAATCATATCAGCAGACATGAAAAATATGGCGCCGTTTAATGATTTATAAAATATGAAAGGGCACTTATAAAAATACATTGAAACCGAATATCCAAAATGTGATTAAAGAGTTGAAGGTCACTTTAATTGATTAAAGGCAATGAAAGAAATATATCAGGCTAAGATCTTGCTTTAACATATCTTTTTCTGTCCTTTTTGTCATTTTTTTTTATCTCCATGGTATTAATAACTATCATTTAATTAGGAACACATACCCGCAGTTATCTATTTTTGCCGTGCAGACATCTTTATACAGTGAAACATCATGGCAAAATAATTACGACGGAGGGAAACTACTGCTTGTTGGGTAAATTTGTGTCTAAAATGATTGAAGATGTCTGTCAAATGTGAGGCTTTGTTGTTATAATGAACCTCTGTGTAACAGCTTAATGTCTTTCATCTTCACCAACTACAAGTATTTAATTCAAGAGAAGAATGACTTGATTGGCAGTTGATAAGGGTTACCCCCCTTGTAAGATCTTTACCCAACTAATAATGGAGTGAGAAACAGGTGTATGAATCTTGCATCTCCGATGATGCATGGGAACCGAGAAAATGTGCAATCACAAACAAGATCTGTGAACATGAATCATGCACGCAAGGTAATAAGATTGGAATTCATATTAAGTGGTTTTCAAGCTGTTTAATGGATTGTCCAGATCTTTTCCTCAAAGAAAATAACGAATGTTTTGACATCTTCAGTGAGGCTTGTAAAATTTGTTTTCAGTGTTGTTACATTTGTGACATAGTCTAAATGCTGTTTAGTAAAGTACTCTGGATATAAAAAAGACGTAAATATTTTCCTGCAAAATGTATTATTTTTAACTCAGAAAGTCAATATTTTTTAGGAGCCGGGATTTAGCCCACACGTACTTGATAGCATACACTACATCTTAGCATTCTTGTATTTTGTTTAGCAAATCTAATATTTGTACAAAATTTTCTTTTTTTTCAAGTCCTTATTTGACATCCTTATTCGAACTTATAATAAAAATACCATACAAAAATATATTCAAATATAATTTCTATAATTGTCGACAAAACACACGCAAGAGAAGAGGGAAACATATCATAACATTACTAGGATTACACAATTCATCCCAAATGCCAAAATAAAGCAGTAGAATGCGTTTTACACACACACCGCAATGAAAAAAAAACACGTAGAGTTTGCTGCGACCTTGAACTTGTGAAACTGATAATAGGGTTCATCTACCCATAATTGCCATTATCTTTTATAATTTGGAGCATTACTGGCTTGTGTGTTATTTATATTTCGATCTGAAACTAAAATCCTGTTCAAGGTCGCTGCGACCTTGACTTAGATTGACTGACTTTTCCACTAGTGACCCAAAAAGCAATTATAAACACATCCTGACCAATGTCCCTACAAAGTTGAAAGAGTTGGAATAATGGTTTCTCTAGATATTGATATACAGAGTGGTCAACACAGAGTGTCCGACCCACCAGCATCTGCGAAACAATATGTACTTCTTATGCACTCCCCCCCCCACCCCCCTCTGCAAGAAGAAGTGCATATTGTTTCGCAGATGCTGGTTGGTCGGTTCAAATGGATCTCCGCCACCACCACCGCCCCGCCTCGGGGTCCATTTGAGTTGGGAAATGACACTGTTGGTAACCATAAGTTTTAATATTCATTGTATATACAATATTGAAAAATGAACAAACCAATCACAAATAAAATGATGTTAAATGTTCATTGATAACTGAAACTGAAACTGAAAAATATCATTTAAAAGGCAAGACATATGTTCTAATAAGTGTGTTTCTGTTTGCCATCAGAAGATGGGTACTTCCTTTTCTGTTAACGAATCGTCAAAATACACATTGTCATGATTGTTGGTCAGAAAAAAGGAGAATTTTCACATTAAAGAAAAGAAAAGCCATTAAACATGATATAAACATATGTCGTATGGTTGTTGTAACGAAGTGTTTTTGTTATTTCACTGCAGCTATGCTTGTGAACATACAACCAACTTGATTGAAATTGGTTAAAAAATAAAAAGTTATTGCAACAAATCAATTGTTAGAAAAATATGGTTTGTTGTTGAAAAGTGTGATCTTCCAACCGTTCACGTAAACAGACAAATCGGTGCATTGAAAAATATTATGAACATAACATCACAGCATTCTTAGAAGCGATAGCATCAGCATTGGCCAATGGATCACAAATTATATTGAAGTGTATATTGGATCATGTCATGAAACATACATAAAGCACAACAGTTCTGTCGAGGGATTCTTTTGAGATATAAACGCTGTTTGTTTGTATTCACTTCGTTAGCAGTAAATACGGTGTTAATGCAGCCGACTAAACACAATTCAACTATTCTCTCACGACAAAAAAGAAGTTCTACGTATTGATCCGAAAGGAAAGGCAGAGTCACACTGTTAAACTTCCGTAGCAAAATTATCAAATGACTACATTAGTATGCCCAGCCTGTATAAGCTTGATGCAATTGGGATTCTAAAATTCAACACTAAATGGACATTGAATTGATAACTAACCCACACTCTAGAGCGCTTAGAAATACCACATCTAGTGAAACGTGGTACATGTAATGTAACCACTGACCACATCTTTCGCCACACTCCTCAGACCGGTTACTTTTCGCCCCGTGTTACTGTGATTGTGATCAAACCTAGCTGCTTATGTATGACGAAAAACGATATTTCCATTGTTCTTCGTTATATCTATGTTGAGGATGTTCTTATGTAAACGTGTGTGTGGACGGCAGATAACTCTTATAGTAAAACACAAAACAATATGAAAATAGTTACTTCCCTTAAAAACATTATTTGCATTTTGTTCATAGTTTCCTCTGAGATAAGCCTCCTTATTTTCTGCACTGTTTCTATGTGTCTGATTTTGAAAATATTGTTTGGATAAATTTCGTAGATTATGAAAACTGCAATCAGTAAAACCTTATCCAATATTTATATTTAATAATAGAGTCGACTGAGTGGTGAGAGCGTGATTCTAAGTAAGTCAAGAGTATGTCCATTTTTATTTTTGTTCATTTGTGACGCTCGGTGGCTTGTTCACGAAAGAGACATTTGCACATGGGGGAAAGTGAGTCTATTTTATGGATGTTCAAACCGTTGATAACAGGTGTCTTAATTCTTAAAACGGCATTCTATTTTATTGAACTTTTTTGTTCTGGTTTTATTTCACGCAAACTGGGAAAACATGAGATATTTCAGTTTAATTCTTTCCAAATGTAGATAAGTCGGATTGTTTAATCAAGTATTGACCATTTCGTTGTTTAGTAAACATGTCACTTTATAAATAAACTTATATAGCGCGACGGGTCGTAACAAAAAACAGTACGAGCAATGTGTACTGTCAAACAATTGAAGAAGTGTTCAAAGTCGCCTTTACTTAGACCTAAATAGGAGTGTTTGCATTAATTATGTCAAAATCTACGAAACAAGGACAGGCTATTCTTATATGTATTTAATACAAACTGAAACGAATATCAATGTAAATTTATCAAGTGAAATAAGGAAAGCCACAATCCGAGTGTTTTTATTAACTTGTACATCTTTCTCATTCTGGTATAACTTATTTAGTGATCGATAGAATAGCATTTCGTCCTTAGTGACTTTTGTGTCTTAGACAGATCTAAATTTATTTAAAGTTGGACGTGGGTGCCCTTTGACGAGTGGTAGTGTCGTCGACTTGTAACTCCTCTCTTTCTGCTAACATTTCCCGCCGATTCTTCCATCATCAAAATAGCTAGACATCGCTTGAATGACGATGTGTCGTTGCGATATATTTCTAAAGAAAAGAAAAGAATAGAAAAAGAAAGCGAAAAGAAGTTTGAGGTCCGATCCCAATGTGCGTTCGTTCTAACGCATTTTGGAGCCGGCTTCCTACATGGGCTCCAAAATGTGTTGATATACTAACACACTTTGGGGTTATAACATCGATTGCATCATTGAAAAGAAGACTAGTAAGTCAAAACAGTAGCAATGTTATACCTCCGTAGATAATCGTCATCGCCATCCATCGTCATTGCCATCCATCGTCATCGCCATCCAACATCATGTCCATTTTTTGAGCGGAACCCAAAGTGCCTTCCCAAAAAGGGTTATTGGAGGCGTAACTTTCAGCATTGGGGAAACAGCAGTTTATATGCATTTTTCGTCTTGGACATTTAAAGACAGAGTGTAGGATGGCGGAGACAAAAAGAGGGAGACAAAAGGATTGGTATCAATTATCGTTTTTACAGTTTTATAAACTTAATCTTTTTTTTAAATTTAGTATGCTATTCCTTGAATAGCGATTTTAAACAGTTATCATTAGTAATCGCTAGTAATACACGGTTTCCTCGGATAATGTTTACTAAATTTAGATTATTGCACAATGTTTTCAAAGTTATAAGATTGCTGTTTTTACGAAAATAAATTAGTTTCAATTTTTATAAAGGGCCGGTAAAAAGAGCACGATCCGATATACCATACACGTTATATAATGTTTAATATCTGATTACAGAGTTTTTATTTGTACAATGTATATTTAAAAATTACGATCTTGCTGATTTGATTTTGATACATAAGAATCGAATAGATTTTATGCATGCACTATTAACGATAAAATCACAACTATTTTCTTGTATCTTTTGTTATTGTTTTTGCTTATAAAAATCATTGTTTTGAACATTGTTCATTGTAGTTTCAATGTCGTTTTTTAACTCTAATTGTGTCTATGCTTTCATTGGTCCAAAATGATCACGTGACAGATGAGCGGGAAGATTAACCTGTGACCCGGACACAGACTCCTCCATCTTCTCTTCACGTCTCCGCCTGGCATACAAACAGACGGACAGCGCAACGAAAGCGCCAACAACCGCCAAGATGCAAGCAACGCTGATGACAACAATAACCATTGACGAAGACAGTCCATCTGAAATGATAACAAGAAATATTACTTTACGCAGTCATGTTCTGTAAGGTAATACCATTATAGAATATGCCTATAAAGTTTATAAACACAATGTGCATACGTGTATGTGCATGTGCCTGCGTAAACACGTGCGTGGCCATGCATCAATTTGCATGCACACATATGCGCGTGTATGTTCACACATGCACAACATGCACTGTTGTTCATCTAGAGTGCATGTTTTAGCAGAATGTGAAATGTTACGGTACTTAATCTTTTCATCAATGCTGTGAAACATTTAAAGTGTTTATGTTCTAGTGGTATATAACTGTGGTGATATACAAATTGGAGAGTTTGGAATCTGGACCAAACACTAAAAGCTGTGAGTTAACAAATAATTTCCTTGCCCCATGTATATATCACTTACTCCTTGATTGGTTTTTTATCAAGGCCGACCGCAGTCATGCGGGATATATATATATATATATATATTAAATTAACTTGTTACACAATCTACGTTCAATTAAAAACATACAAAAGTTACCATCAGAGTTTTGCCTGTCTGCCCCGCTGTCGGTGTCATTTCCGATATTGATAACGAACGTTACCAAATCTTCATCCGTGATCGACCTCTTTCTGCGAGTCGAGTAACCACAGTACTAAATATAAATGGGATACCTGTGATTAGTACCTGTGATTAGTTGAAATTTTTTAAATCAGCACTCAAAATATACGAGTCTATAGTTTTTGTCCATTGGAAGACCACTTATCTAATTATCGTAAAAGTATGTATTTTGAAAAGTGTGTTTTGTTTCTTTTTGTAAATTGTTTTTTTTTTTTTTTGAAAATACCACTTTTCATATTATTTGCGCATTTCATAGAATGGACAACCGATTCAATAAACATTTTATAGAAATTCAATAAATTTTATTGACAATTGGGACTTCAATGTTAAAATGCTATTGCTAACATTATTAATGTGGAAAGAAATCACAGAAGCTATGCATTTTAAAAATTCAAAGGTGGCATAATCAGTATTCGAATCAGCAACCAACAAAACATATGTTTGGATATGACAAGGGTATCGTTAATGGGACTATCACGAAGAATGCATTGAACTTTTTGTTTCTGAAATCATTATAAATTGTATTAGCGTTACTAAGTCAATTCGACGTCTTGTTGCTAATACACATTGTTCATACTTAAAATCATTACTCCTGTATGTTAGTTTTAGTTTGCTAGTGCAAGCATTACATGATGTTAAAATCATAGGTTTACTCGATATTAATTTTTGCAACATGCTGTTTTCAACTGAATAAATATGCAATCATGGCATATTAATGTGGCGTTGTTTTTATATTACTATTTACATGTACGTTCGTCATTTCCCTCGACAAGCTGCTCGTTACAACGCGGGGCTAGATCATTTTAGACTGAGTTCTATCAATCCGATGAATGAGAATTATCATAACATTGATCCTTAAATCGTAAAAACCGTGGATTCCATCGTTTCGAAAAACGGGAAGATACCTCCGTTACTAATGCGTAGCTAATCACTTCCCACACTTACGTTTTTGCACTTGGGCTCGACCTCACTACCGAAACAGTAACCGACGTAGCAGGAAACGATTATAAAGTTGTTGGGCGGGGCTTCGGGCACCATGACGAAAGGTTGAGTCTCCGTCTGGAACCAACGTTGGTTGTTCTCTATGGGGCTGAACTGGAAATAACGGAAACCCTGCGTCAGCGACCACGGGTTGGGGAGGGTCGGGCACCTACAACGCATGTCAAGGAAATAGAAGGAACAATAAGCAACATCATATACTATCGCTAATCTGTTGTTTTTTTTATTAAATAGAGACAAGCCATTCTAAATGCGAAACACAACTTATTTGTCTTAAGAAGCTGCCCGACGGTTTTTCACGGCATTTTGTTATACCCCGCCAGTGAAATACTGGTGAAGCAAAGGGGCGAGTTGTCCTTGTCCGTTCGATCGTCTGCCCAACCCGTCCGTAAGGGGACTTATAAACAAATTTCCATTTTAGTTCATAAGTATATGAGTTCATGTCAGGTGCGTTTTTGTATAATAGACTTAATATAAACGGGTCTATGGCTCTTTCTTTGAGATATTTTAAAAAGGCGGAAGCAGCCGTGTCTTGTAGACACAAATCAAGTTTTATAAATTTATACTCAAAATGGAACAAACTTTTCAGCATGTGAACTTACAATCAAACGCCCATTGTTTTAAAAATGATTCATGTAGAGCCATAAATTTAACGACATTGGTTTTGAATGGAAAAAAACAACATTAGAGACAAAAGTCGAGATCTCACCCATTGCCGCCGATAAAAGACTGGCGCGGTCCATTTAAAGCGTACCGGAAATCACAGGAAAACACGTAGCTCGCGTACGGGTCGAAGTTGACTGAAAATATAAATTCATATTTTAACAAGGCCATGTCGCCGTTCATCTCCTCTTCATCATCACAACCTTCATAACCTCTGCCACTCCGTTGATACATAACAACTAGACGACTTTTAAATACTATTCCTGATTGGAGGATACTGAGTCTTGACAAAAACCATGGTGTGGCATTAAAGTGTTAAACATCGACGGTTCTTACACCTCCTCCAGCCCGCCCCCAAACCACCCCCCCCCCCAAAAAAAAAAAAAATAAAAAAAAAATAAAAAAAAAAATACAAACAACAACAACAACCAAATACCAACAACAACCAACACAAACAATGTATACCCTAAGTACACCCAAATTTTATCCACATACACAAAAATTACCCAAATTCCAACCCTCACTAAAGTGCAGCCCAACCCCTAACCATTTTGCATTTTTTCTACATGAAATCCTCTTTCTGAGCAACACTCCAAACACATTTCTACATTGTCATTTTAAAAGGATTACGCAGACTGGACTTAAAGATTGACCATAACTGCGCTGTGTCTCTATTGGGCATTAAATGTGATTTCCGACAGTTTGTACCAAATAAGTTATTGTTATTTGAAAAGGTCTGTCCATTGATGTCCTTGATCTGTGTGAGCAACAGGTATTTCCTATCTGAGCCACGCTGCAGAGATAGATAGTTTTAAAGAATGAATATTTCAGGTTATTTTCGAGATAAGCACTGTCTTAAATTACAGTTAGTGTTTAAAATCGTCTTTAATTAGACTGAAGAGAGAGTTTAAAATTTTAGAAACAAAACATAAGACAAAGATATCCACATGGCTGTCAAATGTAAAGGTACAAAACACTGACACGAGACATTCCATAAAATAAAGCAAGCTCAACAGTTACCGCCTTTGAACGGTCAGTCGGCAAATGTGACCAACTAGCAGGCGCCTATCTGGGCCGTTTTTAAAGTTACGCACAATTACAAGAGAAATAACCTTTGTAGTAATACTTTTGAATATATTCGGTTCTTTTCTAATGAAAAACAGGTAAAATGCGGACATGAGAGGAACTTAACGCAAAATATGAACGACCTTTTCAACTTGAATGGCGGAATAATAAGATTTTATAACATAGAAACTGGGGAAATAAAATATATCATTCCTATCCCGGGAAAGGTATCGATATTCTTTGTGTTTTTGGTACTTTTAGATTTTCCGAATTTTCGAACGGAGGTTACGAACGTGCGTCAAGTGCGTAATGGTAGAAACGCGCCTGCCAACTAGGATGGCTAAACTTTTTAGGAGCACTAACCCCGCACTTCCGGAGGGGTTTCTTAAATACAAGCAATGTAAACAAGACATATCTACCAGAAGCAAAACTGAACAAATCAAGACATTTACTTAGATCTAAGAAATACATCACAAATAAAAAAAAAAGCTGAGCCATAATTAAAATGATAATTTCAACACTATATTTGAGTGATGGGAAAACGGGTATTTTCTGATTATCAAAGAAACTAAAAATTTGAACAAATGAAAAAAAATCACCAATGCGGAAGTAAAAATAATTTTGGCACCTGTTGCTCATGTGTAGATGAAATTGAGGAACCAAAGTTCAATATTCAAATGTTCAATACACGTAACACTCCTGAAAGAATTAATAAATAACAACATACATTACAGACGTTTAACCTTTAATTGAGACTCGTCTTCATTGGCAATTAGAATGGTTTACAATCACATCAACTTGACCAACAGATTGTCCTAAAATTGGTCTACTTTGGCCCTGTAGACCACCATCACAGGGACTTACCTTGTCTGTTGTTGTTGGACAGTGTCTGCACCACCAGCTTTACCCGCTTCTGGATATCGACCCTGTTGTTGACTGGGGGACTGTAATTGCTGGTGCTTCCTTGCTGAGTCAGAACCAACATCTCATTACGCGGCTTTATACGCACACCGTTACCCAAGGTGTCCTGGTCACTATTTCAACAAGGAGTTCAATAAGCTGTTATTATTTCGACAGGTTATAAGATACAAATTTGTATGACATTTTATATTTAAAATGTCATATGAAATTATTTTAAGAAAAATATAACGTTATGATATATTTCACGACAGCAAGATATGGTTTCGAAATAACAGGTTGAATTAACTGACTAAAATCATGAGCGTTTCAGAAAAGAGACTGGCGAAATGTCAATTTAGTGACTTTGTTTCATTAGACCGATAAAACATGAATATACTACAAGCTGTGTTGTACATCCGTAAAAGCCGTGTCAGGCACACGTACAATTCGAGTCAGGTACGTAGCCGTGTCAGGCATACGTACCAGCCGTGTCAAGCAAACGTACAAGTTGTGTCAGACACACATACAAGTCGTGTCAGACACACGTACAAGTCGTGTCAGACACACATACAAGTCGTGTCAGGCACACGTACAAGTCGTGTCAGGCACGCGTACAAGTCGTGTCAGACATACGTACAAGTCGTGTCAGACACACATACAAGTCGTGTCAGGCATACCTGCAAGCCGTGTCAGACATACGTACAAACCGTGTGTCAGACATACGTACAAACCGTGTGTCAGACATACGTACAAGTCGTATAAGACATACGTACAAGTTGTGTCAGACATACGTACAAGCCATGTCAGACATACGTAAAAGTCGTGTCAGACATACGTACAAGTCGTGTCAGATATACGTACAAGCCGTGTCAGAGATACGTACAAGCCGTGTCAGACATACGTATGAGCCGTCTCAGACATACGTACAAGCCGTCTCAGACATACGTACATGTCGTGTCAGACATACGTACAAGCCATGTCAGACATACGTACAAACCGTGTCAGACATACGTACAAGTCGTGTCAGATATACGTACAAACCGTGTGTCAGACATACGTACAAGCCGTGTCAGACATACGTACAAGCCATGTCAGACATACGTACAAGCCGTGTCAGACATACGTACAAACCGTGTGTCAGACATACGTACAAGCCGTGTCAGACATACGTACAAGCCATGTCAGACATACGTACAAGCCGTGTCAGACATACGTACAAACCGTGTCAGAATACGTACAAGCCATGTCAGACATACGTACAAGCCGTGTCAGACATACGCACAAGCTGTGTGTCAGATATACTTACAAACCGTGTGTCAGACATACGTTCAAACCGTGTCCGACATACGTACAAGCCGTGTCAGTAATACGTACAAGCCATGTCAGTCATACGTACAAGCCGTGTCAGTATTACGTACAAGCCGTGTCAGTCATACGTACAAGCCGTGTCAGACATACGTACAAGCCGTGTCAGACATACGTACAAGCCATGTCAGACATACGTACAAGCCATGTCAGACATACGTACAAGCCATGTCAGACATACGTACAAGCCGTGTCAGACATACGTACAAGCCGTGTCAGACATACGTACAAGCCGTGTCAGTATTACGTACAACCGTGTCAGACATACGTACAAGCCATGTCAGACATACGTACAAGCCATGTCAGACATACG